>WBNO01009794.1:0-56574 GCA_013400575.1 Peucedramus taeniatus
AATCATGAGTTGAAAGGGATGAGTAGAGTCGATGGCAGAGTTGAGGACAGAAGACAGATCTGAATTTTTATGTAGCCTGTATCTGACCTGAACTCTATTGAGGTGAAAGGGAAGGAAATCTTACTGGATAGTCAAAGTAAATCTGAATTCAGGCTCAAACTGGGAAAAAATTTTGTGCCTCTCTCTGTTTCTGCATATACAGGGGTAAACATTTTATCAGGGGTAATCCTACTTTTTTCATTAAATGCAGATGGATGCTTTTCTACCTGGTTTGAGTAGATCAAGGTCTCAGCTCTGAGTCTCTTCACTAGTCACTACAATGAGACTTTATGGCTCCTCTTGATTACCTTAGTTTGTTATAAACACTGCCTATATAAATCCATTTTGATGAATGGAGAATCAGTTAAATTATTATATCTTTATTTTGCATCCTTCTTCTATTTCTTTTGAGAAAGTAGGTACCCAAAATATCTTGAGCATGGCTTTTTTCATTTATGCAGATGTTGGGACAAGCAGGTGAAAGGAGTGAAAATGTTGTGAAAGAGTCTTTGTTGTGAGGTTCCTATGCTCAGTTCTGCTGGTCTGTTCAAAGGTTGAAGTTTGCAGTGAAGTTTTGGAGTGTGTACCCAGGTCAGGACACAACCCTGAGAAGCAAATTCTGTGTTGTTCTTGGAAGAACTCTCCCTGTTAAACTCCGTTTGACTGGGAGGTGCATGGCTGTTCAGCTGTCACAGCTCTGCACTGCCAGAGAAGCAGATCTCAGCAGAAACTTCTGAGAAATAAAATGGTTTTAAACATTACCCTGAATCTGAACTGATGAGGGAAATGATGGTGAACCTACTCTGTGTCATGGTATCCTCATCTGGTTTGCCATGCCACGTCCCGTGGGTTGTGCAGCCCATGGATGCTGTAGTTCTGTGCAGATACAGTTCCCATTCCCAGCTTTTCATGGATTACAAGTGGTTGCTTACAGCTGCAGTTCTGGGAAAGAGCTACTTGGTCCTTAGTGGTTATTATTTCAAAATTATTTCAAATTATTTCAAAATAATGTGTTGTGTTTAGAGTGAGGGCAGAAATGTCTTTTTTTGGTAGGTAAATCATCATGACATATAACATTTAGACTAGGACCAATAATTGTACTGTGCATTTCTCACTGAGAACTCTTATTGATTTCCATAAAAACACCGATTATCCATTTGAATTTCCTGTGAGTTTGCACAAGCAGCTGTAAGTGGGTTCTGACCTTAGGCTGGGAGATGCTGGCTGACAGGATTTTTGTTTCTTGGCCAAGATGAGTAGATCTAGAATGACATAAAGAGATAAGCAGGACAGGTGTCAGCTGGCCTGATCTTTATCTGTCTAAAAATTAGTTATCTAGACCAAGCTAAGCTCTCATCACTTCCAAATCAAAGGGAAGAAAGAAGCTCCCTCAGAGAGGTTCTTCCTCCCACTTATTTTAGACAGCTGTCTCAAAATGGGATAAATTACTCTCTGGAAATATCTGGCTCTAATGTCTATTGTGAGACTCTGGATGAGGATCCTCAACATAGCTCCTTGCTAAGAATAGGTTATTCTTGATTCTGGACAAATACTTGATGTTGTCGAGGTATATTCCATATAATGAAGCATTTGAATGATTAGAGCTACCCTGAAACACCTCTCCAGACAGGAAAAAAATACTTTTGGTCTCTCAGTTTCTCAAACAGAAGGTTTATAATGCAGGAAATGGTGAACTTAGTGAGGATATGGCCTTTATCCCATTGAGGAGAAGGGAATTCTGTATGCTATGATGTCATAGACTATAATGCTTTTTTACCCATGAATTAATCCCAATCAAGAACAATGCTGAATTCCCTATGTATAGAATTGTACATAAATTTACTGAATATTAAACTGTGCATTTATGAACATATAACTTCACATATCTACTCCTCTCTTCTTGGAGAGGTATTTATTATGTATGTGTTGCCAATTATGAATCACTTAAACTGCCCCTTAATATAACCCCTGGGTTAATTTTTCTGCCATTGTGATAAGTATTTAAAGGAAATTTTAAAGTGCCTTCTACAAGGTGGTGTTTATCTGACTGGAAATTTTTATTCCTATTTTTTGTAATTCCTTTGTTGGGTCTGAATCTTCAACGTGACTTGCCCTGAGCCAAAATTATTGTTGAACAAAATACTGTTACAGAGACTGTAGAATTACACAGGCCTGTATGTAATGATACTATGATTTTTTAATGTCAGTAAAATTTATTTAATGGTTATCTATATAATAATTTATTAAACTCCAGGACAATGGCTTTTATTTCCCCATTTTGCTTATTTCAGTGGGCAGTATCCTCACAGCTCAGACCATAGGTTTTTGTCTTATTATCTTGTCAGAGGAATTTTAGTTTCCTAAAAGTGGCAGTAGGTCAGTGAAGAAACTATAAAATGCAAGAAAACTGTTGAAATACCTTAATAGGAAATAAGAATTTACCTCAGTTTTTTGTTAGAGCATCAAAGGGGGAAACATATTTCCTATTTCTTGTTAAGATGTATATAGCCAAATCCCAGTACAGGCAGACATCAGGTGTGATTTGGAGACCATTAGGAAGAGAAAACAGCAAGCAGTGCTATAGCTCTAACAGAATGTGTATTTTCTGAGGAAGTATGAGGCTTTTCCCATATTAGAAGCATGTAAAGAGCTTTTTACTTTCTACTTGAGAGTTTTTCCCATGTGTGAGGACTGAGAAGATACTGTATCAGAAATTCAGGCTTTTGTGAATCTCAGTCCCACCCTGGGACCTGGCATTTAAGATTTTGGTGTGCATTAGTAGTTCTGTCTGGGAGGGGGACAAACACAAGGGTCAACGAGAGATTTAAGGTCACAAATGAAACCTGTCCCAGTACCAGGACTTGAAGGTGTATCTACTGATTATTAGATGTCTATGGACTTAATTGAAGTCAAATGATCTCTTCCTGTTGTGTTAACCAGAACTATTTGTGCTTGGTCAAATTACTCTCTGACTTTGCCATGTCCAATAATCAGTAACCTAATCTCATTCCCCTCTTCCCTTCTGACCCTGTGTCACCCTTCCCTAGAAGTCCACCCAGCCTGTAAATTTATGCACTTAGGTGCACTCCCAAAGTTCCTTTCTTGCTTATGGCTGCTCTCTGGATGTCTTCAGTGGACAGGAGTGTCAGCACCTCACGCTCAGAGATCTGACACAGATTTAGCCCTTGGCCTTTTTTTTTTTTTTTTNATTTAATTTTCCTTCTGAGAACTCAGTCCATTTCTGTCACATCTGAGCACTCTAAAATGCACAGCTGAAACAATTTGGCAAAAACGCAAATACTGCCCCATACTTGGTTAATTTTCAACAATGTAGATTTAAAGTCAAAGTTCAAGTGTCCCATATCAGTGATTTCTTGCAGAAACCTTTTTAAAACTGTAAGTACCTAATTGTTTTGCCATAAGAATATTTTCCGTCGTCTCAGTCTAACATTAATGTAATTGCATTTGAGTAACAGTTTGAACTGTACCTAGTAAAACAAGATTTCAAAAAGCTTTTTGCAACCAGAAAAATAATTTTGTTAAAAATTCTGACACCATAATTGCTTTCTGAATCGTTATGTTTTGTGATTTTTAACCCTGTAAACAAAATAAAGATGTGGCAGTTTATCAGTATGACTAAGCTGAGCTAAAAGGAAGATGAATTTTACTTTGAAAGTAGCATGCCCTCTTGGGATTTAGGCAAGGCAACTTGCAAAACATTGCATCATCAACTTTAAATCCAGATATTTGGGTGCTTTTTTCC
The DNA here is from genome assembly GCA_013400575.1 of Peucedramus taeniatus. NCBI lineage: Eukaryota > Metazoa > Chordata > Aves > Passeriformes > Fringillidae > Peucedramus > Peucedramus taeniatus. Next base: position 3,803 of record WBNO01009794.1, read on the forward strand.
TTTTTATTACTTAGCTAGAGTGATGATGCCTTGTGGAGGCTGACCTAGAACAGAGGCTGGATGGAGTTAAAGAATAAAGTAGGGATTTATTAAACGGATATCCTCAATGGATCCACCTTGGGTAGCAAAAGAGCCCAGCCAGGGCTACACCCAAGATGAACCAAAATGGTCACAAAGTGAACCAATGGGCATGAGATCTCTCACTTTTATAAGTTCTGGTCCATTTGCATACTGGAGTCAATTGTCCAGTTATAGCTTTAGATCATGAAGTCCCATCCTTCTTGTTTTCCTCTCTTCAGTCCACTTTGTTTCTGCTCTTGGGCCTGAGATTTGGATCATTTGTCCTTAGTCCCCAGCTAGAGAAGGAATTGTTTTGTCTCCCTACTCCGTGAAGAGAGCTCACCATCCCCTGATATGAAGCTCAGAAGTACACACTAAAGCAGCAGAAGTACACACTAAAGCAGAATCTGAAAAATATAAAAGCTAAAACCTGAGGCATCAGTGAAATGTGATTTAATGTGATGGGTTTGTGTGGGACAAAGTGATGTCTCAGTGCTTGCCTGCCTGCTGTTGTCAGCTGCCCCAAACAAGCCTGTTTCGGTCCACACAGGAAGGATCAGCTCTGGTTTTAAGCCAGCCTTGTTCACCCCAGGTTGCAGTGGGTGCTGTGTGTCCTCTAGCTGCTTTGAGCTGCCCCCACTGTGAGAAATCTCTGTGCATGTGCAGAGTGGGTGTCTTCTGATCACTTGTCTGATCTTCTGGCTGCCCATGGAGATTCAGTCAGATGGTGGAGATGACTGGAAGAGGCAGTTCTGGTGCTGTTGCCAACTTCCTAGCCTGCCATAAATATGTCACCAACTCAGTGCAGAAGTGGAGGGAGGAATTTTACTGCCCTGTTCCCTGAAATTTCAGCAAACATTCCAGGCTTATGAGTGGGATTCAGGTGCAGGTGTTCACATGACAGCTGGTAGGTCAGTAAGAACCTGAGGGCAAACTTTTGCATATTCTTTTTAATATAACTGTATTTTAATATAGCTAATTTTGGCCTGTTTAATGAGCTAAAGAGGTTTGCAGATGAGTCTGAAGGGCCCAAGAGTGCAAACAAAGTATGCAAGAGGAATGTACAATGGAGAGCAGGTAGATGGGAGAAGGGAGTGGGAATATACTTGGATCATCTTTAGGCACAGAAATAGTAATTTAAATTCTAACGTGGACTTAAAGTGTGGTGTGAATACACCTGAGCTAGGTTATGCACCTGTGTCTTTCAGATAATTTAGGCTGTTAGTCTGTGTTGGTGTCAGTAACATTTGATGAAGTATGACCACAAAATATGATAAAGCCGGGGAAAGCAATTTCAGAAACAGAGCTGGAAATAATGATTCTGTCTACTTTGTTACTCAATTAATAATCTTAATAATCTTCCTAGTAAAAAATTGATTGAAATGCTTCTTTTTTTTTTTTTCTGGATCATAATTTATGCTCTGAGGGAAGGTATGAACAAGTAAAGGGAAACAATTATGTTTTGACTTCTGCAATTGCATGAGGAGCAGTGTGATGTCTGACTTCCCAAGTCAATGGTAACAGGCTGCTGTCTGGTATCTTGCAGCATCAGGAGAGAAAACCTGCAGTTAGCCAGATGATGTTCCCTGTGTGTGATAGTGAAATGAAGGGACTGCTGCAAAAAGGGAAAGAATCCCTTTGCCAGCTCCTAGAAGAGGACAGATATAGGGCACTGCTGCTATGTTTTGGTATTGCTGGTGAGCTTCAGAGAAAAGCAGTATTTAGATAAGGCATAAACATTCCCTGGGATATAAATTTTATTTCAAATTGCAAAAAAACCCCAAAACTGTATGAGCACAGTTTAGTCCTGTGATTGAACACAGTTTGTAGAAGTATCTGTGAGCAAAGCAGAAATAAAATCTCTATATCTCTCATAGCTGACTACCAATTTTCTGAGTGCTGTCCACCCCCAGTTAATTGTAAAGTATTTCCAGGAATGCATTATGCTTTTAAAAACTGGAAGTGAGAAGGTCGCTATAGAAGGAGTTAATGCCTGTGAACCTGCTAGGAATCAAGTTAGTTAGGAAGCACATTTGAGAGGATTAACATTGTTGTAGAAATTAATGTTTGGAGAGATTGGCCAGGAGGGTGCCGAGGTGAAGAATTTGAAAGGCAGTTGACTCCTATTGGTGGGCTGGTCAGGCTTGCTCCCCAGCCCAGGACCCATGAAGTGGAAAACACAGAGCAGAGCAGGCACTGCAGGATCACTTGGAAAGTGTATCCCAGACCAAAAAAAAAAAGAGGAAATTAACCTGTATCCATCCTGCCTATCAGGTAGGGCTCTGGCTTGCCCTGGTTTTCTTCAGCTTACTCCATCAGGCCTGAGGGAACTGTATTGCATAACTTTATTTAATAGACTCTTTGTAGCAGCCCTTAGAATGAATAGAATAAAAACCTGTTTGATTCCTTGTGCAAACCCTCAGATGTGTTGGGGCTTTTACAGGTCAGTATGTCCAAGTCCCTGGAATATATTGCTCCTTCTTTGAACACGTTTTTGGAATACATGTAAAATGTTAAGAAAGCAGGCAGCTTAGCATTGTGAGACACTATAATAATCAAGTTGAGATGGAGATAAGCAAAAGTAGGCAGATGAATAAAGAGGAATATTTTTGAAAATCTTGGGAGGGGGAGGAGAATGGAGTCTGTTTTGTGTCCATTTGAACTTGAGTTGGTCTGGTGGTTTTGGTTTTGTTTCCCTCTAATTTTAATGCCAAGAGATTAATGTCCCTATTCTAACCAAGTTACTTCATTTAGAGTAAAATCCATCAGCTTGTAGGCTTTGTTGCAATCCAGTTTGCAGTTATTTAAGGAAAACGCTAAAATATCAAATCTCTTAGAAGGAATATCATATTTTTGCAAACATGGGACAAAAACTTTTGTTCTTTTCTCTCATCTTTTTCAACACTGTAATGGGATGGCTGACAGACTCAGAAACAGACATCAGTGTCAATTAAAAAAGGCAACATGAAGGAGCCTGAGAAGCCACTTGCAGAGGACAAATTCTGCTGCATTTCCAAGCTGAAGGTACAGCAATATTTTAGTGATTTTGTAGAAACACACAACTGTAATTACTTGCATTTACAGTATTTTGGTAGAAGTCACAGCCTAGATTAAATGAATGGATAAGCTGCTCTTTTTTACCCTTAATTTCCTAACCAAGGTCAAAAAAGTTTGTGAACAACTGTGCTGGTTTTTGCTCTCCCTAAACTTTCCACCCTGTGGTGTGTTGGAGGTATTGATTGATTGCTGCTTTGAAGCTCCACCACTGACTTTGTGTAATCCCCCCAGTCTAACACGACTCTTCCTCCTTAAAGCTGTGAAATGAGCCTTACTGACTGGGATGTGACAGTAAAAACTGGCTGTTGATCTTGAATAGTGATTCAAGTTGTCAAGAAATGCTAGAAAATCTTGTAAAACAGCATTTTAAAAATAGTAATTAAAAACCCAAATACATTTCTTTTGCTTTTTAGCTTTCGCAGCAGATGTATTTTAAAATATTGATTTCATTTCATAAATGCTGTTTATAAAGAAGCCTGAAGTTAAAAGGATTTGAATACTACTGCACTCATTAATTTTAACTTCTTAACTGCCAGTTGCTACTAATTGTCTTGTAAAAAGGACATATTATTTACTCCTTTTGGTTGAAATTACTTGTTCTGGCCTCGTGACCTCTGCTGAGATGGGAGAGCAGATCCTGGATTGAGTAATTCAGCCAAAGGAAAGGATCTTAGTTCTGCAAACAATTTGTCATTCGGATGAACCGAGGGTGGGAAGGTCCTGCAGGTGGCAACCTTGAGGCAGACTCGGGGCTGCCTGGGCTGGGGAAATGGGACGTGGGGTTTCTGAAGACAGTCTTGGTCAATTAGAGAAGATGAAGAACAAAGTTTGTTTGTTTGGGGTTTTTTGGGTTTTTGTTTTGATTTTTTTTTTGTTTGTTTGGTTTGGTTTGGTTTTCCACTTTATTATTGTTTGTTTAGCAAAGTCATAACTCTATAGAAGAATAGATGATGGGATTTACACACATATCAGTGGAATAGAACTGCCTACTTTTTTAACTGAAAGCACACTTTCACTGGAGGAAATAACCATGGAATATTCATAGATATGTAATTTTGAATTGTTTGTGCATTCTCCTCTTCCCTTCCTAGGTGTTTCTGCTGGCACTGTCACTTGCATTCCTTGGGAAAACGATGTCTGGTGCTTACATGAACAGCATGTACACACAGATAGAGAAACAATTTAATATCCCAGCTTCATTAGTGGGCATCATTAATGGAAGCTTTGAAATTGGTAATCTCTCATTTGAATATTTCCGATTCTTTGAAAATGTAATATGTGGTCTGAGCATGTATTAGTGACTCTCAATTACTGTATGTGACAATAGTGGCCAACTCTGTCATTCTTTTGAGCTGCTATGTAACCATGTCATGTCTTGGAAATGAATAGGACCACTTGAATGGGCAAATTTAGGCTTAAAAACTAGTTCAGCTAATTTATGCACTATCATAAGATATGACAGAGCAACTAACAAAATAGAACTACTTTTTGAGATGTGTATTGAGTCTTTCTGAAGAAAACAAGAAAACAACTATGTAAACTTTGTTTGAATTTAAGGTCATATTTAGGATTTCGCAGTTCCTTTAATTAAACTTGGTTGGAGTAGACTGTGAATCCTTATCTAAACTCAATAATATTTTAAGGTTTCATACCTGTACAACTGTACTTGCAAAGAAAGTTTCCAGTTCGACTTTTAGTGTCCCTTACCTTACCTGCCAGTAAGTTTTATTGTCCAGTGATAAATTTAAATGTACATCTTTAAGTGTCATTCGAGCCACTGATTCAACATAGCCTATTTAGAAATTATACATAAAAAAGGCATTATTTTCTTTCAGAGCGTGACACTCATCACTCAGAGACATGATTTTGTTCTTCTGACAAAAAGATCCTAAAATTAGTAGGTGTAAAATTATTAAATTGCTATTTTTATAGGGCCTGATTCATAACATGAAGCTTGATTCTTTTCTTAGTTGCATAGCAATAAATGGAGAAAATCAACTGATTTTAAGTGACAGTGGAGGAGAGAAAAATGAAGATTTTTAGTACATTTTTGTTTTTAAATGGTACTAGGTATAAAAACCTGTATTTTTTATTATTAAGCAATTACTGAAATTAATATTAAATTATTATTCCTTTTTTTTTTGTATGATTGTCCTTTTGTGTATGATTTTCACTACAAAAACACTATGGTATACACTTCTGTGTGTCCCTACACATTACAAAATAAAGTATCCTAGGGGAATAATGTCCTAAAACAGACATTATTCTGTAGTCCTTGGGCCTGATCTCTATGCAAAGTAGTGAGAAATTTCTTCTCTATAAAGGTACACTCAAAAATCTCTCTCACTGTGATCTCTCTTCCATCCTGCCTTTTATTCTCATGTTCTTTTCATGTGATGTAACTCTTCCAAAAAAAGATCGTGCATAGCAGGGAATTACTGCAGCGTGCAGGCAGTTCCCTGTCTAGTGACACTTTTTAAAGACAAGAAAAGAAACGGAAGTTGAGCTTACAAGACATGCTCAAGTTTGTAAGGATTATGGGATGCCTTGGTTTATAAATTGTGACCCAGGTTCTCTTTGCAGGTAATTTGCTGCTGATAGCATTTGTGAGTTACTTTGGAGCAAAGCTTCACAGACCCAGAATAATTGCTTTGGGCTGCACAGTTCTGTCATTTGGATGTCTTTTGATATCACTTCCTCATTTTCTGTTTGGAAGGTGAGTGTTTTGCTTAACTCACAGCAGCTTCTGTGATCCCTACTTGCATTAACCCATTCATCCTTCCACTGAGTGAAGCTTATGGGGAGAGACATTGCTGAGAATGGATTCAGTATGATCATTGCAGAGCAGTTTCTTTGGGTTTGCTCCTGAGATGGCTTCTAAAGTCAGTCATCACCTCCTGAGGAGAGTCACCTCTCTGCTGGGCACCTTCCTTTGCCTTTGCCTTCATCCTTTTTCTCCCCCTTGCATGGGCTCTCCCAAGTAACAGGGCTGTGATACTGTCACTTTTAGCTCTTATCTGCTTGGATGGGCAATAGAAATTATGATTCTTAAAGATCTCTTGGTCTGGAACCTGGATGACAGATCTCATCTGGTCACTGTGTTGGCAAGAATGAAATTATCTAAATTGGATATTATCAATCATTACAAACTGGCACAACAAAATGACAGTGTTATGTAAATCGTTTTTAACCTGAACAATACAGAGTGAAAATCGGCACTCTGTCTTCTCCACACTTCTAGGAATTTATTCAGAGAAAGGGACCTCCCAGAGGATAAGAAATAGATGTTTCTCAAGCTATTTTCACTGCCAAATTAATTTCTTATGTCCACAGCGCAGAGATGTCATCTACCTGTTCTGACTAAGAGAATAGCTAAAAGCAAATTTAGTACTGACTGTTTTGTACTGATCATAATGATCCTTCAACTCCTTTGAAAGGAATTTTTGCTTGGCTTAAAAAAATAATAATGTAAGCTTGTGTAGGTTTTAATCAGCAAGGTATATTTTGATCCTTCAGTCTTGTTGTGTCCAGTGTGGAATGGCTCTGGCTGCCTTGGCAGCAGCCTCTGCTCAGTTAACTTTTGACATGGATTCCCTTCTTTCTACAGCTACACACTCTTATGGGTAGCCCCATTACTCCAGTACAGACAAATAAGATGGTTTTCATGAATATCTTCTTGAGCTGTACATGCTTTCCTTTGTTTCCAATAGGTATCATATTGAAAGCAGCATTTCGCAACGGGAGAATTTTTCAGTGATGCCTCTATGCCTTGTTAATCAGAACTTGTCCTCTTTGTCTACAGAGGAACCATCAACAGGTATGACTTTTCCTATGTCTGTTAATATTATTTTTCTGTGTCTATACTGTCTAAAAAATAGATTTTTATTTTTATTAGCAATCACTTCAGGATTCTGCTTTTGATCAGTACTTTTTGGAGGCCTAGAAACTAGAGGGCAGGAAATTTCCTGGCCTCTGTAACTCCATAGCTAAAACATTTTTCATGCAATTTTCACATTATCCAGGCAGTTCAATTAGCACCCCTAGAAGTCCACTTTGGGATAGTATTACACCAGGTTGTTCTCACAAATATTCCTCTTTTTAGCATGAAATTCTATGATACCATGAGGAGGTGGGAAGCATATTTCAGCAATGGGTAAGAGGCATAAGGATGTTTTTTTTGTTGTACCTTGTGGGAAATAAAAGAAAGAGAAATAGAGCTAGAACTAAAATATAGATGTCACTTCCCTTTAGAGAAAATAGTTTAAACTAGGCTAAAACTTCTCTGTGAGACTGAAACATGTATGTGCTCTAGCAATGTGCATGTAAAAGAACTACTGGGAAGCCAAAGGGCTCAGAGGAAACCATTTAATGAACACACACAAAATTCTCATGCTGAGGGTGGGATTAATCTCCTGGGCCTTTAACTACCTCAAAGAGAAGAATTCAGTCTGAAACATCCCTTTAGACTCCCTTGATAGCTGGGCAGAGGAGACCACAGAGCTCATGCAGCGAGAACAGACAATGGGGATATCAGCATCATAAAGTCACCCCAGGACAGACATTCATGCTCTGTACTGCAGGATGCATCAAACTGACTCTTGGGTGTGCCTTCTGACTGCTGGAAACTTTGTTGGTTGATGGATGATAAAATTAGGTGACCTGAACCCCAGAGCTCATTGCTAAACTTTGTGATGGAGTTCCATCAGGGTGTGCTAAAGCTGAATCACACTGCTGTAATAGCTGAATGTGGCAGCATCCAACCATAGTGTTGTGCTGGGGTTTTCTGTGTCTCCATTTAGTGATGGATGCAGCTTCCAAGCTTTCCAGGACTACATGTCGGTTAAGACATTAAGTTTTGCATCTTCGCAAGAAGAAGTTGCGAAATACGCACACCTAACCTTTCACTTGAAGATTTCAGATACTTCCTGAAATTTTTCCCATTTTATAAATGCAAAAATAAAGGTATAGAAAGGTAAATAATTGTCATCTAAATTATGTACAGCCACTTAATGTGCACATAGAGCCCATAGATCCTCACGCCTATGAATATACTTGGGTAAGATGATTGTTTCTTTATTAGTTTATGGACAAGCAAGACTGTGATATTCATATATATGAATCCATTTCCTGGGTGAAGTGAAAACTGGACTGAATGTGACCACATCTGCATGTGGATTGCTTCACCTGTGTTTGCTGGCAGCAATCTGACACTGAAATAGGAGATTGGGGTTTCACCTGTGGTCAGTCACCCAGAAAGGCAGCAGCTGCTGCTAACAAAGCTGGTTTTTATTGGTTAATGAATTTGCACTGAGAAATCTCAGCATGAAAAAGTGGGAGAGAGCACTGGAATCCGAAGCAGACTATGGGATGAAGAAATCCCAGTTCAAGGAGAGAAAGGAAGTAAAAAAGCATTATGACCAGTTATTTCTCTTTTTTTGTAAGACAGGCCTACCCACCAAAGCTTAAGCTATTGGTCAATTCTTTGTCTCTAGATTTTCATTAATAGCTGGGGCTAAAGCAGTCATTCTGACTTTATGTTTTATCCACAGAATGTGAAAAAGAGCCTGGGTCCTTGCTGTGGATTTTTGTGATGGTTGGAAACATAGTGCGAGGAATGGGTGAAACTCCCATCATGCCTTTAGGCATTTCCTATTTGGAGGATTTTGCCAAAGCCGAGAATTCACCTTTCTACCTGGGTAAATCCACCCTGTTGTCATCACTCCCCTTCTCCAAAAACACACACACAAACTAAAGCAGAAGAAAGGATTATTATGATGCCCTTCAATCCAATAAAGGGAGACAGAAAACAGTAATTATTGCCTTATCAAAATTATAATATTGTAGAACTTGTAATTTTATCAGAGAGAAACTTGTTGGAATGAGACCATTTTCAGGTGCCAATGCTTTTCCAGTAGAGCTGTCCTAACCATATGTAACAATTTCAAGAAGATAATTGTGACTGGGTTCTAATATAGAATGTTTTCTCCTTTACCTACTCTAGCATGTCTACATACAGCAACTGTAATTGGCCCCTTCCTTGGTTTGTTGTTGGCTTCATTCTGTGCAGAGCTGTTTGTTGACATTGGATCAGTAGGTGCAGGTAATGTGTATAGTTGGTGTATTTTTCAGACCTAAAAGATGTTTCCTTGCTAATATGAGTTAATCCCACGTGAATTCATTGATGTTTATTTTGGAATAAAAGAAGAAGCTCTGTGTGTAATATTCAGTTCATATATACATAAATCAATCTGCTTTGATGAAAAATTATGTCATATGGCTTAATAGAGGAAAGTACTAGAATTAATTTAATACAAGCCACTGAAATTTGCCAGAAAATTAGCAACATTAGAAAAGAAGACTGGAGAATATTCTCCCTCACGAGCCTCATTTTAAGAATCATTATGCTTTTATGTCAGAGATGACTAGGAAAGCACAAAATGACAGCAAAGAATGTTTCTGAAGTGATCCAAGATGTCTGTTTTTGTGTTTTATTCTAGATGAGATAACTATAACAGCTACTGACGCCCGCTGGGTTGGAGCATGGTGGCTGGGCATTTTGATTTGTGCACTGCTGAATCTTCTCGTGGCAATACCATTTTGGTTTTTGCCCAAGTCACTTGTGAAGGAAGGTGAAACCAATGGACCTGAACAGACAAGTGAAAAAAGTGCAACACCATTGCAAGAAAATGATAAAAATGAAACCAAACAGACCATGTATGAAATTGCTAAAGGCAAGTTGTATTGCATTTTATTTCCTTCTTACTTTAGTCCTAAGGTGTGAACTCTGTGTACTTGTGTAATTCAAGATGGGTCCAAGATTTGCAGTGCCTGCTCTGTTTTGACATCTCTGTAGTTCAAAGGATTTGTGCAGGAATTTAGAATGGCTCCTTGCAGAGGAAGAAAGCTGATTTCATAGATCTAGGATCTAGATCCTTCCTTCTCCCCTCCATGATCTCCCTGTATGTAGATCTTTTCTTCCCATGAGAGGGTTGAAGCACTGAAATCTGGTTAGGAATATTACAGCTCAGTGAGCTGGGGATGAGATGCAGATATCAATTGCTTGTACCCCACATTCATTGTGCAGAAAAGCAGAAACCCAGCATAAATCTTGTGCATTTCTTGAGTCCAGCTGAAAGCCCTAAAAGGGAATTGACAGGTGCTTAAGTGTCTCATAAGCATTTAATTACTGTTGAACAAAGATGTATTCAACTCACATTTATCCATGTTACTACTGGCAGCTTTCACATCTGTGGTGTTTCAAATCTATCTATCTGTAGGAGGTTATTTTCTTTCTATATTTGAAGGAAACATCCTTCCTACATTTCCTGGTTGGAAATGTAAGTGAATAAACTATGTCAAAGGCTGTGATCTTCAGAGTAGCCTCCTGATCCTGTCCTGCTCAGGGCCCTCTGACAGGACCTCTATTTCAGAAAGTAAGTTCCATGTGGCAGCTCCCTCTCTGTGCTGTTTCCAGCTGGGTCCTGCAAATTCACCATACCCAGAGTGAGCCCTTAGATCTTGGCTGATATTGCAACTTCATTTTGATAAACAGAGCATCTCTTTCTGCTGTCACCTAGCCTTAAATGAATTCATGAATAAAATACTATTCTCCCTTAGTGCTTAGTGCTCCAGGGTCCCTTCAGAGCTTGTGTTTTCATGGTCATTCCCTCCCTGTCTTGGTGGGAAGTTCACTGTCCCTGAGTATCCTGAATGTAGAAGGTTTTCATTTCACAGGATAGTTGCGGTTGCAAGGGACTTCTGGAGGTCACCTGATCCAACCCCTGTTAAACCACTTACAGCCTATTGACCAGGACATATTCAGACAACTTTTTAATCACCAGGGATTTCAAGTTGAAACTTGGTGTTTTTATAGTTAAAAATAATCTAAAATAAAATTAATTTAATAGCAATAACATTTCCTTAAGAAGCTCTGATTAAAAATGTCACTACATCTGTAAATAATGCAGCCTGTTTCTAACATTTGACTAATTTTGGTAAGATTTGCACACAGATCTTCTTCTAATAAGGTGCTTGCTTAGCTCTGGAATATATACACCCATCCTAAGTCTTGCACACTTTCAGTGAGGCCCAGTCATTGTTTTGTAGATGCTTATATTTATCTGCAGAGTTTCTTGACAATAGCTCAGCACATTGATTAACTGAGAACATTAGACAAAGGGGAATTGTGGGGCTTTTTTTATGGTTCAAATCCTGACTTAATGGGCATTACTCAGAGAAAAGACCTGTGTAAAATAGTTTCTCAGATGCTTACTTGGCTGAAAACTGGCTGATACAGATTTTGAGAGGATGGTGGGAATAACTGTATTCACAGTTCTCTTCAGGCCTCTTCTGCCCCAGCAGCAAAACCCAAGATCGTTGGGGCAGCTTGTCACAGCTCTAGAGTGCATTTTCACCCCTTTGTATGCCAGGTGCAGGACAGGGGTTTTGATAAATGCTCTGGGGGCATGAGATGAGAGAAAAGGGAGGAAAGATGGGGCAGTAGCTGCTGCTGCTGTGATTTATTATCTTTTAATAAGCTAGAGCAGCACTGATGTGCATGTGTGTGTGTGAGGGTGTCTTTGAGTAGAGGAGACCCTGGGCTAAGCAAGGAATCTTTGGCCTGTGGTTCTTGGCAAAGCACAAGATTTGTCCTGATCCAGTTCAGGACCATTTCTGTTCCCCTCTTTCCCCACAGGCATGCTAAGCAATGGGTCATTCTTTTCATAAAGCATCATACTAACTCACAGCATTATTTCATTGCAGATTTCATCCCCTTCCTCAAGGCTCTGTTTCACAACCCTGTGTATATGTTATTTATATGCATAACTGTGTTACAGTTCAGTGCCTTTGATGGCATGATATCCTTCATGCCCAAATATCTGGAACAGCAGTTTGGAAAATCTGCGTCAGATGCCATCTTTTTAATTGGTATGTTTACGTTTTGCTTTACTCTATCAATTAGTGATGTCTCTATTCAAATTATCTATATTTTAACATATATACATATGTTCATGTGTATTTACATATGCATACTAAGGTTAAATGCTTCTACAGGTGAGGGATATCACATTACAAAGCATTTCTCAATGTCAATTTAGCATTTTCTGCTAAACATCTAATTTTTTTGCAGAATTTTATAATCTAATTCCCATCTTTTGAATTGGCTCAGAAAATTCAGCTGATATGAAACTAAGCCATGTGATGTTTGTGTAAAACCACTTCCAACATGTCTTTCAGTCAGAATTTCTTTTAAGTATCAATCAGCAAAAAAGTGTAAGAGCACATTCAGTAATCTCATTTTAAAACTGAAAGTCTGTTCCTCCTTTCTGTCATGCTTAGAGTGCATTAAGATGTATCTTAATTAAAATGTGCACTATCTTATCTTTCTGTTGAGTTTCTCAGTCAGCTGGAGAGACTGGATTGAAACCATATAATTTTTTTTTCTCTTTATTTTTTTAGCTGGACCAAGAGTGCAACTCTAGATTGCCATTTTCCAATTAATAATTTTAGCCCTACCCTGTAACTCAGTCCCCAAGCAGTTCTCACCTGCTGTTGACTTTGGCAGAGGCTTCGGGTGTGAAAGGAGATTAGCAGAGACCCATTTCTGATTGTAGTTAAATTATTCAGTCCCAGGCACTCTTTGAGTCTTTGCCAAACACAACCTTCCCTTACAGCAGCTGTAGTAGTTACTTCTCTAGCTGCCTTATAGTAGAGTAGCTTTGATGGTCTCCTTTATTTTAACATGGAAGTTTCACTTGTTTAAATAGGTGTTTACAACTTGCCAGTTCTATGCGTTGGGTATTTTTCTGGCGGCTTATTCATGAAGAAATTCAAGATAAATGTCTATCAGGCTGCGAGCATAGCATTTTGGGTATCTTTACTGGAATACCTGCTCTACTTTGCTGCCTATTGGACTGTCTGTGATACCTCACCAGTTGCTGGTCTAACAGTTTCCTATCAAGGGTATGTTCTTTGGGACTCAAGAGGACTTCAGTCTTAAGACACCAGGATGATTTTTCTTGTCAAGAATCAGCCAGGAGCTCCATTTCAGTTTCCTATTCTAAATTCTCAAGGCTTTTTGCTTGTATTAGACATTAGGCCTTTTATCCCTGTTTCAAACAACAAGAGTGTATTAAAAAAGATATCTGTGTCAAGACTCATGCAATTGCATGTCCGTATTAATTATTTTACTAATACAAATAGTACAGTCATGTAACTGCAGGTGAAAATAAAAATACTTGGTCAAATCAGGCATAAGTGAGTGCAATTTCAGAAAAAGAGAGGAAAAAAAAACCCTTCTTGATCTTACACTGGTTTACTTGAATTTCATTACTATCAAGTTGTCAGAGGATATTTTATCTGCAGTTTCTTGATTTGAAGCCTGCCCTTGATTACTGGGAATCATAAAATGGTTTGAGTTGGAAGGAATCTTAAAGGGCCTCTATTTCCAACCTCTGCCATGGGAAGGGACACCTTTACTATACCAGGTTGTGCTGTATGTCTGTAAAATGGACATGGAGGTGTAGATACAACACTTATGGGCAATCAAGAGCATATATGCCATAGATGAGAAAAATATGTGGGGTATGAATACCTAATTTATAATATTAATGTAATATAATACAATTAAGTGTCCTATAGAAAGGCATGATTTCAGGGTAGGAGCATGTAGGATTGGGTCCTGATTCAACACTTGAGCTAGAATAGAATCTCAAGCATTGCAAAGGGGTACTGTGGGTATCTCATTATTGAAATATTTATTAATCTTCTGAATGTGTTTCAGAATAGAGCAAGTTTCATATGCAGAAAATACTCTACTGGCTGGCTGCAACATGGATTGTGATTGCCCACTTAAAATATGGGACCCTGTTTGTGGGAGCAATGGAATCACTTATGTGTCACCTTGTCTTGCTGGGTGTAAATCCTCAAGAGGAACTGGAAGAAGTGTGGTAAAGCATACATTTTATTGTACTGTAACTATGAAATATAGTAGGTGGCAAATATTTATACCAATATAGGCTGGAGAATATCCATGCATGTACATTTAATTGAATATATAAGGTGAAAGATTTGAACAAATTTGTTGAGTAGCACCAGAAATTTCAAACTGCATATGAAAATCAGTTTAAGTTTAAATTAAAAAATAGAATGAAGAAGAATTCTTCTCTACTAAGATCTAAGTAATCTTAATGTTGAAATGCTTAACATGGAGTGAGAAATTATTTTGAAGGTGTTGCCAGTTGGAAACCTGAGTGTCCAAGAACATTTCAGCCAAAATGAAAGTCTATAGCATGAACTTAATAATCTCTCTTACCCTGTAGATTTAAACAAGTAACCAGGTATTATAGAACTTTTATCCCCAAATACAGGGGATGGCTGGACCTGTGTGCCTGGCAGACTGGGAGAGAGGCCACAGGGCAGCGCTGCTCATGAGTAACAGGCTCAAGTGCAGGAGACAGTGAGATGGGTGCCAACAGTGTGGGTTTGCCACTCAGGGTTTGAGCTTGGGCAATCTGTGTGATTGAAATACTCTTTTGATAGGTATTTGAAAACTGCACCTGTGTTGCAGCCTCAGAGTTTTCATCTCAAAACATCTCTGCAACTCTGGGCCAGTGTGATGGACATGAAACCTGCGACAAGATGCTCCATTATTTTTTAATGTTGACATTAGTCTGCAGCTTCATTTTTTCCTTAGCAGCCATGCCTGGATACATGGTCTTAATAAGGTACAGTAAAATTTCCTTGTCTTACGAAATCTACTGAACTTTTTATTCTGATGTTTTAATTCTCCAGGGAATTAAAAGTTGTTTAGTTTGCATAGGGAAGGAGGAAGAACAGAAAAATCTGATATCATTTCTGTGCTGTTAAGCTTTAGTGTCATGTCACCTTTGTAATCTGATGTAGCTTTTGGCTATCAGCTTTATCCTGAATGAATGCAGGACCTCTGAGTCTGGGCACTGGGCTATTGAATGTGTGATACCTGTGTGTTTATCAATCACAGGAACACGATACTCATTAAGGCACAACTACCCTGCACTTTGTGTTTGCCTCAGTGCCAGTGGATGATACCTTGGCAGTAGCTTTTCCTTTTGTGATTTGTCAGTCCTAGATAAGGAACTTTTCAGCAAACATCACCCGATGAGCATGAGGAGCTCTTTCAACCAATGCTCCTATTAGAATGGTTTGGGCCAAATGTGATGAAGAACTTGATCTAAAAAAGGGGTTAAACATCTCTTATTAATGTCACCTCTACAAATAAGTGTACAATGCAATTATCATACAGGTCTCTAAAGCCTGAAGAGAAGTCATTTGGAGTGGGTATCCATGGGCTGGCTTCAAGAGTGTTTGGTAAGAAAATACCTCACATGCTTCAGAAGAACAGTTAGGGCTGGCCTAGAGCTAGAGAAGGATTACATCAGGGCTATGGGCATGGCACAGGAGTCATTGCTTCTATGGGGTGCCTTTGATAAGGCAGCATTTAGGATGTGTTTTACAGCTCTCAGAGCATGGCAAAGTAGAGCTGCTTGCAATTTGCATTTTTTTAATATTGGGTAATAGGCTGGTATCTTGGTTTAACCCCAGTCAGGATCTAAGTATTATGCATCTACTTATTCTTCTCCCACACGGAATAGGGAGAGTTAGGTAGAACACACAGGTTAAGAAAAGAATAGTTTAGTAATGAAATAAAGTAAAATATAATAATGATGGGGAAAATAGAGAGAGGAATAAAACAAAAGAAAGGAAAGCAATGCAGAATAAAATTGTTTGTGATCTGTTGAGCAACATCCATTCCACTCCCAAGCAGCAGTCAGTCACTCCCTCCCACTCCTCTCCAGTCTGTGTACTAAGCATGACATTGCAGGTTATGGAATTTCCCTTTGGCCAGTTTTGGTTAACTATCCTGCCATGCTCCCCCCTGGTTTCCTGTGCAGCTCCTCACCAACAGAGCATGAAACACAGAAAACTCCTTGATGTCAGCACTCCTTAGCAGCAACTAAAACATTGGTGTGTTATGGACATTATTCTGATATTACCCCAAACCACAGCACTGTACCAGCTGCTAAGAAGAAATTTAACTGTATTCCAGCAGAAACCAGGACAGAGGACTGCATCTGCTGCTTATTGGAAAGCCATTTGGCATTCCTTCACTTTTGCTTATTGTTTATGTTTATTGAAGGCAGCATTGCCTCTCATTGATGAGAGAAAACCTTGAGTTCAGGATAGGAAACACTGTCCATGCTGCAGCGTGTGGATATTGTTTAACAGTCAGCAGGGAAGAAAATCTTTGGCTGAGGGTAGGTGGATAAGGAAGAAAAGGGAGAAGAAGATATGCAGAGAATGAGGCTCATGCTGCAAGAGGACAGTACAGATGGAATAGGTGACAAACAGCATAGGCTCTGTGGTGTATCTGATAACCCGAAGAAAATTGCAATTCACAAAAATGTTGCTAATATTCTTTTTAGCTGGAATTCCCTCTCCCATTTATTTTGGAGCTTTGATAGATACCACTTGCTTGAAGTGGGGTACTATGACTTGTGGTGGAGAAGGAGCGTGTAGGATGTATGATATTGTCACATACAGGTATGTTTTCTACTTTATTTTAATTTCTCCTTCTTACTCTGTTATTGCATGCATAGAGATGTAATTTAATGCACTTTATGTCCCCCTAGCAGACAAACTGCTCCTTTATTTGCAAAGTGCAACCTTTGGCACAGACACTGGAAAAAGCTTTGAACAGAAATGTTCAAAATTAACAGAAATGTTCTGGTGCCATGAAATTCACTAATAACCTTTGATGAGAACAAGCCTTGAAAACACTGAATTATGATAAAAATACTGAAAAGCAGTTAGCTTATGTGGGAAAAAGGTTCAGTGGGTGACTGCAATATCTTTGAACAGAAAATGGATGAAACAGTACTTGAATTTAAAAAAGAAGAATTTTATGGAGAGGATACAGTTACTCAAGTTGGAAATTGGCCCAGAATACTACATGTCATGTTTTTGTAGTCCTTCAAGGATTGTTGTGGGATTTTTAAAGAAAAATATTTTTGTACTTGTAGCCTCATACTAATTCCTTGTTATACTCTGTTGAGGTTGGTTTGGAAGGATATTCTTATGAATACTTAGAAATTTTGACCAGGCAGTCGGAGCACTTACATCTTTTCCCTATGGATAAAGCCATAAGAGAACCAGGTGTCTGACTTCACTGGCTAAATCATTTGCCTGAAATGGGAGATGTAAAAGGCCATTTCACTGACTGACATATTCTCTATTCTCACATTCTCAGCTTCTGTGAGACCCAAAAGCATCAGGGCACAGGCTTTAGAGTGGCTGTGTAATCTTCACAAAGCAATGTTTGCTGGATAGTTTTGGCCTTTTTTTACACATGTATGTATTTAATGAAACTCATTATTTATTCCAGGTGGCACTATCTTGGCCTGCCAGCAGTGTTACGTGGAGTGTCCTACATCCCAAGCACATTAGTTCTCCTCATTTTAAGGAAGAAACTGAAATCTGAAAAGCCAGTCTTATTAAATGAGCCAATAGAAATGCAGGATAAAGGACAAGAAGCAGTGAAATAGCATTTCACAGAAGGACATGTTGGGAAAAAACATTGCAGTGTAAATATTGGATATATCCTTGTGAAATTTTTTTTTTACTTTAAGTAAGGAACACTTGGACAGAGATTAATAGAATTGCACATAGTTGTATCCTACTTACATTATAAATGTATCAGTTTATAGACACAAGGCATGGGAAAAATATGTTTGGTGCAAAAGGACAAGGACTAGAAATAAGAAAACTTATGAAATGCCAGGTTTGAATTGTCTGAGCAAAGGGCTATGAAGCAGAAACATATGTGTTGTCCTGCTTCACTAAAAATAGAGAGAATTTTGCATTTGACTCCAAGTGGCGCCAGATTTCATCTAGGAATTCTCACACGGTTTCTGTCAGAGTCTCTGTCACTGGCTGTAGACAGCATTTGTGGCTTCTTCAGGCCCCAGTTCTCCATAAATTTATTTAATGATATTATTAGTCCTTTCAGGCAGGGATTGTTTGTTATTCTGCATAGTATAGGTGGTCAATATATTGGAAACCTGGTTTATTACATGGTCTGGGTGTTGTGGTAATAACAATAAATTTTTAAAAATTACATTTTTAAAAAATGCTGTGTTATGGTGATGTTTTGAGATTTGCATAGAGCATTGACAAGGAAAGGTCATCAGGAATGATTACTTCAGTTACCTGCTGCCCTGGATGTCTTAAATAGCTAGGGAAATAAAACCCTTAATGTCTCAGGTAAAAAAAATTAAAGAAAACCCTGCTGATATAGAGTCATACAAGGTGTCTCTGTGGTTTAATGCATCCATGTTTACTGCCTCATGTTTGGCCCCAGTGCAGAGGACCCTTAGGTCTGTCTGCAAGTGTACATGCAATAACTTCTTGAGGCTTTTTATTACAGGTCCTGGTTATGTTATTTTATTTATTTTATTACAGGTCCTAGTTATCCTACTGCATAAGGCATGAAGGGAGTCTGTGGAACTACCACAGACCAATGCTCCAGCACCTGCAAATATTTCCTACTAATTTATTCTATATGGCACAGACCTGCTCCCATTTAAACCACCTGGGACCTTCTGCAGCCACCAAAAAGTGGGAAGGATATTTTGCCATAGTAGTTCATTAGTTCAGTTACAATCTAATTGCTTCAGATTGTAAGTAATAACTTAAGGTGTCTTATTGACATCATATGTGTGTGTGCTTGGAATTGCTTCCTGTCCTTGTGGAGTCAGTGAGAAAAGATCCATTTCCTCCCACAGAGCAGGAAATCAGCTCTGAAATTTAAAGTTTCTTCAAACACAAGTGATCCTTAAAGCTGATTCTTTTGAAAAGAATAGCCCCTGTCTCCCTTTGCATCGGATGAGAGAGCTGAAGAGGTATAGCATGAGGAAGGAGAATGGAAGAAATACAAACATGGTGCAGCCAGGGACAGAGCAGAACAGAGAATGCAGCTCCCTATTAAACCATAGGCGTCTCAGCAGCTTTGTGGATATTTGAGGCTGATACTGAGCATTGTTCTTGCTAGCATGGGGCCCTCACTGAAAGCCATCATTCTTCCTTGTGGTCATATTCCTCCAAAACTGGAGTTAAAAATCCTTTGCAGACATTTAGTCACAGCTTGGTGCCAAGGTAACCTGGGAAACATGAAAAGTTACAGAGCAGCAGAATTTCACCGCTGTAAGAAAGAAAAGGGCTTTGTTAAGTAGGTAAATCTGTGCCACTTACATGGAGCACTGCCAAAGGGTCAGACCTAGTTAACTCCCTGAGTTTTGAAGTGGAAGGAAGCAGATAGGAACGTTTCCAAGTTTTAAAATTAGCATTTCTGCAGGAATGTTTCCAAGTCTTAAATTTAGCATTTCAGTGGATATATTAACGTTGTGTTTAATTGTTCTGGTTCACCTGCCTGAGAATGTAACAGTGAAAAAGACCCAGGCTGTGTGTCCAGGTAGGCAGTGCTGGGTGGGTGATGCCTCCTTAGAGAAGCTTCTGGGCATAAACCTGTGGTGGGAGCATTGCTTCTCCAGAGCAAAGCTGGGAAACAGAGAGTGTTGGTTGTGCCAAGGTGATCCTCAGAAATCCTGTATGATATGCCCTGCCTGGTACCACAAACATTCCTAGGCTTGGGTTGGGAGGTTAGAAAACAACTCTAATAGCTAGTCCTTCAAATGCAAACCCAAGTTTTGGACTGAATTCCTTCAAGTTTTTAGCATGCTGACCTTGATTCAGCAAACCATTTAAACACAGGTTTAAAAATAAGTGGCCTTATTGATGTTTATTGTTTAAATAGGAGACACTGGACATTACAAGAGTGAACCCCAAACTGACACTGTTGTTATCCCCATCTGAATACAGATGGGGTACAGAAGGGACTCAGAGGGCTTTCATTGTGCTTGAATGTTTGCTCTGGTCCTGGTCTGATGTTTCAAGCACCAAGACCTGCATCAGCACTGTGGGTGGCACAAGCCACAAATGGGATTAATGGCAGTAGAAGTAACAGTGGTTTAAAGTTTATAAAAAGCAACAGCAGATGAGTGTCTGAGCTGATAAAGCCCAATATTACATTATAAAAATGGGTGGTAAGTTTATTTTCTGAGTGCCTGGGAGCCCAGCAGATGGCTTTCACAACCAACCACTCTGACACTGAAGTTTCAACCCAGTAAAGAGTGCCCAAGAGCTGAATTTCGATACTTAAGCCTACCAAGTGGAAGGCTGGGTGTTGGTGCCTGGATCTGGATGCTATCAACCATTGCAAAACAAACACTTGAAGTTTTTTTCAGGCAATGTGATGAACTTGGAGGTATTTTAAAGGCAATGATACACTAACTATCATTATTGGACACGTATTTATCTAGCATTTTGTACTCAAGGTCTTTTGTAATTATCTTTGATGTTCCATTGGGTTTTTTCTGACTGTGATCAGCTGTTGAGCCATTCTCTTCAAAGAAATAACAAATCTTCAGTCTCACTGAAAAATGTCAATGCTTTGTAAAATGCACATGTCTGTGCACGAGCAGGCTACATGGTTTTTGGGGTTTTTTTGTGTGTGCTTTTTTTTGGTTTTGGTTTTTTTTTTCACTATTTTCTCTGTATTTTAATTTCATCAGCTACTCAATTGCCAAGTGTCTCATTATTTTATGGTTTTATCTGTATCCTAAAAAATCCCATGTCTGGTATAAATTTCACTGTCACCCTGCTCTTCCAGCTTTTAAGAATTGAAACCTGTTCTTGATAAACATTTCTGATTATGCATATTGCCCAAGCTATGATGATGGATTTTTTTTCTTTTTTTTTTTTCTTGAGAGAAAATTACTCATTTGGGGGAAAATATGTTACCTGGTGAGCTGATTTTAACTAGTGGACAGAAGGGAGGTATTATGACCAAAGCTGCATCCTTACACTGTAATTTGGTTGAGGTCATGTCTGATTGTGATGTGATGCTGGCTTTGTGTTTGTGATACTATTTGTATCTGTTTCTGATATTATATTGACATGTGTAGCCTGTGAACACATGAGCATCACAGTTTTGGATAAGTATTACTGGCAGCTTAAGTTTACTTCACTTTCTTTTCCTGTGATTTCATCTGTGGTGAACAGTGGGCTGTTTTTGTAACCTTCCTATCTCAGGTGGAGTTTTAGCAGCTAACCTCTCCCTACAGACTTTTCTCATCAAGCAAACCATGGTACCAGAAGCTGATTCAACCTGTGGCTGTGGAGAGGAACACCCTGAGAATACCTGGAATGGGATTTGGCATGCAAAGAAGCCAAATCACTTTTTAGTTTATGTAAGTCTGGTCATGTGATACAAACTGGATATATCCAGCAACAACTCCTTGGCTACTGTTGCCTTTTTATAAATTATTTTTTACACCCAGAATTGTTGCTAGTCTTTTCCTTTCTTAACAATGCATGAAGTGTTCCCAGTTACAATGCTTGGGATTTTGAACTTTCTTTGTTCAGGACTTTCTCTGAGAATGTAGAAAATTACCTGGTAATTGCCCCTCTCTTGCTTTGTGCAGGGAATCAAGGACATACATTTCTTAAATCACAGCACTAAAATCACAGAATAAAACAGTGAGGATCCCTGTAGGAGGTGAAATCTTGGGTATTGCAATGCCTGACTTCCCTTCTACAAGAGACCATTCTGTAGCTCCAGGCCAGAAATGTCACTATTCTAAAAGTAGTAAACTAACTAAAATTTTAGGTTTTGTTTCTTTACATTAACATTAAGAAAGAAAAAGTTGTAAAAAAAAGAGAAGTATCCTAAAAGTTTTATTCTATTTCTTATAGAAAGAAATATTTTATTTCTCTCTTTTATTTACTGTTAATAAATTTTTCTTTATACCCTTTTAAAGTTTTAAACCTTTTTCTTAATCCTATATCACAACAAAAAAATAAGTAAATACATCCTAATAAGTGCACTAGTAATTAGCCAACACTAAACCCACCACACTCATTAGTACATTAACAAAAAAAGTCTCAAATTAGCAAACCAAAACCACTACACATCTGCCTATTAATTTCCAGGGGAGGTGCTCAGGGCTTTTGCTCAGGTGTGTGACCTTGGGTGGCAGCTTGCTGGATCCTTACAGCCTCGGCAGAGCAAGAGGAAGGCCCTTACCTGGAGGGCAGAAAACCTCATTACAGGTGGAAAATGGTGGTTTAAAAGAACGAGTTCATTCCAGAGGTTTTGCTTTTTAAAAGGCCTTGACCCCCTGTGTTGGTGGAAAGGCTGCCTGGCTTTGTGAGGCTACCACTTAAATGGTTCCAAAACCAGCTTTGAAAAAACAAACTTCTCATTTGAGGTTAATGAGACACAGAGTGGGCCAGTTCATGCTGTACCTTTGCCGCTACCATTGTTCCAAGGCAGCTCTCAGCATGGCAGAGTGCAGGCAGCTGGCTGGTACACCATGGCTTTTCCTTCTTCTCATGAAAACTTTCTGATATAAAGACACAATCATATGGCAAACAAGCTTAAATTTTTGCAGAATTTTTCAGAATTTGAAAAAAAATCACAAGAGAGCACAAGCCTCATGGGGTTTTTCATGTTATTAGTTTTGTTTTGCTTTGCTTTGCTTGGCTTTTGGTGGTGGTGGTGGTGATGTAGTTTATTACCTTCCATTGCAACTCTGAATGTTCTTCCTGGTGAGTCTGTATAATAGGACAGTAGCATTTGCAATGTTGTTGCTGCTGCTTTGTGAGATCTGCTTCCATGACCAGGATCTTGCAGGAATATTTCTTTCAGATACGTATGTGTGTATATATATATGTATATATTAAAATAAATATGTATATATAATGTATATATATATATGTGTGTGTGTATAAATATATATGTGTATCTATGTGTATCTACATGTATATATGTGTATCTATGTGTATCTACATGTATATAAAATATATATTTATATATAAAAATATATATTTATATATGTATGTGCACACAGACACCTTGTTTCAAACATAGACAGCTTTTTTATGCTCTGTCAGTTTTTCAGCATTTCACTTTAATAGATGTAGTCTACTAAAGGTAGATGGAGTCTACTTTCCTTTTCATTTGGGTTCCTTTTCTGTAGAAGCCTGGTGTCTGAAATCCTCATCTTGGTGCTGTAGAAGTTATTTCTAAGTTCAAATATAGGAAAGACAAAACTATTCATTGTTTCCAAGTTCCTCTGTTTATTTATCCTGTTATGTTTTCAGGTCAGAAGGGCCTGAACAGCAGAGGCTGGATTCAGTTATACATTGTCCTCACAGAGCTCTTAAGAGCCAGTATGGGATTTTCTTGTGTTAATTAGACAAGTCCATGTAGAGAAGAGAAGACCTGGTGTTTCTCCAAATCTTATTCTTGAACATCATGAACTTGATATTATACACAGAGTCAGCCAAAGGTATTGTTAAAAGAAAGAATTACGACTTCAGTAAGCACCTGGAGACAAGAAGAGTGGTAGGTGTGGGAAAGCTGCTTTCTTTCAGTACTGCAGGCTGATAAATCCCAAAGAAATCCATTTCACACAGAAACCTTTCTGGTTCTGAGGTTGAGCCATTGCAATCATTCCGTGTAATTGGTACGTTCTCCTCCTCCCCTTTTCTGATATGTGAATTTTTCACAGGAGCCATTACAGGGCTGCAGTTCAGTCTTCGGGGTGCAATGATCACTGGCAGGGAATTACTCTGTAAAATTCCAAGGCCTGAGTGCCCTAAATGACAGCTGAGCTGAGCTGTCAATGCTCATTTACATGTTTTTTATCACAAATTCACAATAATAGTTTTAAATAAAAAGACAGGATGTGAGAACATGAAGATTGAGATTATTCTGAATATGCCTTTAGTGCAGAAAAAAAAAAAAGTAGCCAGGTGGGAGAAGAGGTACCAAGAGGATCCATTATCTTGTGTTTGCATGGAAAGGGATCTGGATAACTCCCTGATGCACAGGGAAGAAAAACTGTTTTCCCAGAGTTTTGGACAGGCAGGAAATTCTCTGGGATAAAAGATGGTGCCTGTGGTCACTGGGAAGGGAGGGCAATAAGCAGAGAGTGCTGTGGCTGACATCCCTGGCAGTGACACTACAGCAGAAGAAAAAATATCTGGTACATCTGCCTTGGGTACAGCAATTGCACTGCAAGCTGCAAGTGGGAGCTCAGGGACTATCAAAGGGGGTTTAAAAATCCCTTTATAAAGTGCTCATGCAGAAGAATGCAGGCAGGGATGGTAATGAACAGATGGGAACAATTCAGTGTCCCAGGCTTCTAATTCTAGTACTGACTGAGTTGGTTTTACACTTTTGACTTTATCAATTGAGTACAGTAAATAAGTTACATTCCTTACCATCAGTAAAAGATTATTTCTTGGCACATATTTATTGATGTTTGCCAAGTCAAATTTTAAAATGTAGGTGGCATGACTTCTATTACTTCTCTGGAGATTGTTTTATACTCAGTTAATTTTGTTGTCTTGGAACCTTTCCCAGTGTGTCACAGGCACCCTGTTGTGTTCATTTAAAAAAAAATACAGAGTTTCTCATCCAATTTAACATTAGTTTTTTCTCTTTGATATTTTTGTATTCTTCAGGTATTTATTAATGTCAATCTCCCTAAGGTAAGGCTGTACCTTCCCTATGTGTACTAGGTACATTATGATTTGTCTCAAGAATGCATGAAATTTGTATCATGCTTAACATCCTATTGCTCTGAAAACTGCTTATTGGTGGCATTTTGCTTTGCTTCCTTTAAAGATGTTTTAATATACTGTATATTGTTTTAACATTTTTATACTGTGTGCATTTTTTACCTTTGAGGTTTTTCAATAATTTGGGACATTAACAAAACAAAAAAGGAAAGAACCATTTTTAGCAAATTGGATTGTCACTGGTCCTGTGTGGCTGAGTGTCAGAAACTTGTCTCAGAGACTCTTGTTTTTGCTTTACAGAACTTCTGTAACAAAGAAACATGAGTGTAAAAGAACCATGCTGCTTCCTGGAGTGGGACACCAAAACAATGATTAGAGCATTAGCTGTATCTATGATACCTCTGACTTTTCTTCCAGATCATAGGGGGTGATCTGTTTACATTCCTCAGTCATAGAAAGAAATTCTCATGGGGTGTTTGCCTAAGTTTATGCTGCTCAACAATGTTAATGATAGCTCACAATATGTTTGCTTTAGAATTTCTCGTGTAAAAAACCAGCTTGCTCAAAACCAATTACTGAAACTAATGCTTTAGAAATTCTTAATGCATAGTTTTATTGAAAAACAAAACTCTACATAAAGTGTTTTTTTTTTTAAAGTGACTGTAAGAAAAGCAGCCTTCTTCGGAAGTGCAAAGGGTAGTATTGATCTGAGAATAATTTAGGGAATGTTTTCCTTGAAGCTTCCCATATCCATCTCTTTTTAAGTGAAAGCACAAAGT
The DNA here is from genome assembly GCA_013400575.1 of Peucedramus taeniatus. Lineage (NCBI taxonomy): Eukaryota > Metazoa > Chordata > Aves > Passeriformes > Fringillidae > Peucedramus > Peucedramus taeniatus. Next base: position 29,383 of record WBNO01009794.1, read on the forward strand.
TTTAAGTTTTCTTTAATGACTTTTGAAATGCCATTTAGTAGAAAAACAGCTCTAGGTTGCATAAATAATAATAGTCTTGCATATAAAAGTACTTTAAGATTTCTTCATATTTAAAAAAAAAAAAGCCAAGGTAAGTTTATAATATCCAAATATACAAACAAATTGGTATTGAGATGTTCCTTCAACGTTTCCCACCAAGGACATGATGAAAACTTTTTGGGAATTATTCAATTTAATTTTTTAAGTTGTTATTTTACTTTTGAATACAAGAGCTGGCTAGCACTTAAATCTACCACTGTGATAAACCACAGCTGTGTAGGCCCATCATAATGCTCACAAGAGCTCTTCCTATGACTTTGGTCAAATGTACTGGAATCCAGGGGATTTGCACTCTTCTAGCAGCAAGGAATTTCTTCTGGGCTCTTAGGCTGCCATCCACAGGGACATGAGATTTAAAGTGTATTCCTTGCACAGAAATGCCACTGAAGTGCCCAGAGTCAGCTATTTACAGTTCTCCACTGCTGCTCTGCTTATGAAGGCACTACCACGCTTTGTGATCCAGCTCCCTGCTCCTTTCACCCTGGCTCAGGCACATTTTGCATTCCCAAGGGCTGGCACAGGCAGTGGGCAGGTCCCACTCTGAGCTGGAGATTGGAGAGGTCATCAGACATCTTGGTACTATCAGTAGTGACATACTTGAAGATGATTTCCTTTGGGTTATACTCCACTATAGGCTAGCTTGCTTATTTTCTTTTGATACAAACTTTCCGTGGCAAAAAAAAAGAGCTGTGATTTTCAGAACCTAAATTTCTCCATCAGCTCATTAGGTTCATTTTTAATTCAGCTTGCACGTAAGACATTTGTAAAAGGTGATTTCCAATGGCATACATTGAAGCGGGCATCCCTTTTCCAAAGGTTGTCATTGGCAGTTAAACTTCTCTTTTTCAGCTTTGAAAGCATCCCTTCTTTGGGCTGTTCAAATCTTATGATGTTTTGTTTGTAAGACTAGAGTGCATCTAAACAATAATTCCTTTATTCAGGTTAAAGCATTGTTCCAGCATGTGCTGGAGATTCAGAATGGAAGTCATACATCAATTCTGACAAAAACTTGATTTTTTTTCAGATATCCTTGTGTTTTTCAGAAGCCTAATTAATTCAAGCACAAATTATATCTAAATGCAAAGGCACAGCTTGCTAAGAAATGTTATGAGTTGGAATAATTTTAATGTCTATTTCTCCAAGGTTAATAGTATTGTTTCCCATATAAGCATGCATGTAATACCTGTCTGACATTTGAAGAGATCATAACACTTCTCATCTACTACTATTATTGTTGGAGGTTTGTACACCAGGGTACCCACGAGGGTCCCATCCTTGGGGAGAAAATTCCCTTACTGCAGAGTTAGATGGTGTCAATTTTGCAGGATGCCTGTGAAGAGTTGCCAAATTAAGTTTTACAGGAAAAAATTCTCATAGAAGAGCACTTTGAAATTATTTTTGGCACTTGCATCTTTGTCTTTTGTGAGTTTTCTTTGGGACCTAAACAGGCTGGAATTAGTAAAATAAGATCAAATGATTGCTTGGCTTAGCAATCCCAAATCCTCTATGCACTTTTCCAGACGCAAAAAATTGGTGTCAAGAAAAGAACAACTCATGTACAAATCATATCTCTAAGAACTCTTTTTGTATTGAAGCAGAGGGTTCACTGGTTTTCTCCCCTCTTTTTGCACGTCCTTCAATGTTTCAGCAGGAGTAGGGTACAGTCTATCAGAATTCATGTTCCTCCTCCCTCTGTGACTGAGGAAACTCCTCATGTGACTTGCAGACCGAGCTCCCTGAATCTTGCCCTTGCAGCCCCATCAGCACACGTGGTCTCCTGCCTGCCAGCTTGGCACTTGGGATTGTGCTTCTCCAGGATGGGGCTGTGTTTGGCAGGAAAGCTCCATCAGTGCAACCAAGCACAACTAAAGCAGTGACGTGTGGGCCCCCCTGGTGCAGAGCTTTCTCTGCCGATGAACGAGAGGCAGCTCCAGAGTGGAAGCTGCCATCTGCTTCACCTCAGCGTGGCAGGGGGCCAGGACTAAAAATGCAGCAGTTTCCTAAGTGACTGCCGCACAAAATAACCTCTTGGAGGAAGGTGATGCTGAGCACTCTCTCTCTGAGTGTCCTTACGTGCCCCCGGCCGCAGAGCATCTCACACCCTTTAGCTGCGGTTCACCACACAGCAGCGCTGCTGTGCAGCCAGCCAGGCACATCCCATCGGCGACACCACGTCCTGCTTTGTGAAGGTGGAAGCTGGTGCTGCACAGCCAGGTTCGGAGGAGGCAGCTCCTGGGGCCGTTTGCAGGGGGCTCTTGCAGCCGCCCCCAGGCACACAGCCTGTCACAGCCAGCCCTGGAGGCAGCAGCAGCAAACACTTCCTCGTTGGTAACCTCCTCTCCTGTTTTTGAGTTTCTGTGCTACCATGGGTCTTGCAGAACAGGTTCCCAGTACAGCCAGTTGTCAGGCTGGTGGCTGACACAACGGCCCACGGTGTGGCATGTGGGGAGGCTCTGGTGTGCGCTGCTGGAGCTGCTTTCCGTGGGCTGGCCAGGATCTGCAGGTGTGCCTTGCCCCTCCAGGACTGCCCTTCCCTAGCAAGGAAGGAAGTTCCTCACCTGCCAGCAGCTGCTGTATCACAACTGCTTTGGACAAATGCTGTCACAGGCACTGGAGCTCAGGTTGCAAAAGCTGCAAAAGACTGTTTTTGTGGGAGCGCTGAAGTCTTTTATGGTGGGATTAATCTCTCCTGACTTTCTGTTGTCAAAAGCTGATCTTGGCTGTCTAGCCTTTCACAGCCATATCTGGAGTTCATCCTATCTCCTACCTAAAGTAAGTATCTAGAATAGATCAAAGGACCCATGGCTTTGGAAATACTTATTTTTCCTCCTCTGACTATAAGGTGAACCTGAGTGGCTCATCTGGATGTGTCTGCTCTGAATCCATGCTGCCTTGTGAGTGGATATTATCTGTAAGCAAGGATCACAAGAAGTGTCGTGTCCCCTATAGATAAACTTCTGTGTATTCAACTTTAAAACACTCTTCTTGTGGGTGTCTCATCTTGGGAACTGTGTTTAAGAGCCTGCTCTCCTGACAGGCAATGGGCTTCCAGAGGCCTTTCCAACAGACTTCACTTTTTCCACCTGGTTGCAGACTGATGAGAATAAATAGGGAACTCATTGCTAATGTTCATACAATTTTTCCTGCTAACTTTGCAATATTGTAATAGTTAAAAGCAGTCCAAATACAGGTTGCAGCAGGTGTAAATTTGACGTTGTCAGATGATGCAAAATCTGCTTCATTCTAATGATATTCTGGTAAATTAATCTAAGCTTTTCAAAGATTAAAAAAATTAAAATAATTAAGGCATTAAGAAGTAGGCAAAGATAAATGTTCTTTACCTGAGTAAAAGTATGCAAATCAATTTATCTGAAGAATGGGTTTGATGGATTTCCCATATTCTGAACATTTTTAAGAGAAAGTGAGTTTCAACATGTATAATGTTCCCTAGCCTTAAAACTAAATTAATTTAAAAAGAAGTCAGCATTTAAATAGTAATGCAGGAACCCTGCATTATAATAACCATAGAAAATAATACTTTGTTCTATTGCAAATATTCTAGGAAATAGTAGAAATAAGCTGTGTTTTGATTTGCTCACTGAGAGCAAATATAGAGCATATAGTCATGCTGGTCAAACAGAAAAATTGAAGCTTTAAATTAAGACCCATAATAAATCAATAAATATATAATGATCACAGTAAGATGTGTAAAATTCTATCAAGCAAAATCCAATAACAAGTGCAAATATAGCAGATAAGATGATTGTCTGCAGTTAACCTGAAAGCTTCAGGGGGCAACGAGAACTTGCCTATTTATGTACTTAGGAAGTTTACAATTTCTTTCAGCTTTCGTAATGTTTTTTTAGTTCTGACTAAATGTTATGATTCCATAACTAATAAGTAATTGAGTTTATTTAGTCTTTAGCAAATCCCTTAATGTGTTTTTATGCAATAGAAGATAACCAAGGCTCTCCATGCAAATGTCTGCACTGGGGTTGTGACACAGAGCTCATACCCAAAGCTGGCAGATCTCCATGGACCATTCATGCCTTCCCAGGAGCTCAGCCATCCCTTGGTGTCTCTGCTGACCTTCCTCCAAGGCACCAAAAAGTGAAAGCTAGGAGGCTCCAGGTGCTTGGAAAAGCTGAGCCTGCAGTCCCAGGGCTCTTATGCCTGAGCTGAACCACTCCATGGTTATTGGGTGGATGGTAGGGAGTTCCTTTTGAGAGGTACTTAGTGCAGCTCCAATGTTTAGACATCAGGGAAAAAAAAAGAAAAAAAAAGAAAGAGTGAAGAAAACAAGTTGTTCCACCCAGGAGAGGCTGGCACCAACAGCAGGTTGGGTAGGCTGCCAAAGCAGTAACAGCCCCAGACCTGCCTTCTGCACAGCTCCTGTACCGGTGGCTCTGTGAAAGTTTTGCAATCACCCTAAGAAGAAAATCTAAGGTTTAAAAACCATGTGGTGAGGTGCTCCACTTCTGGGAGCAGGCAGCGCTTTGGTTGTGACGCCGCGCTGGCTCCGAGCCTGGAGTCCTGGGTCATGGGAGAGAAACAGCCTGACACCGCTCTGACACAAAGTAAGTGAGTGCTCTCTCTGTCCCTCCCTCCCTGCTCCCTTCCATTTGTTAGTTACTCCGTTTGTTTGCTTAGTTATGAGCTGCCAGTGCAGCCCTTCTGCGCATCTCATTGTCACTGAACTTTAAAGACTTTATGTAAAGTGCAAAGGTACAATTCTGCAAGTTCAATTTTTTTTTAAAGGATAAGTACCGTTGGGAGTAGGGTATTTTATCCCTCTGTAGAAAAACTATCCATTACCCCAAATTCATAAATTAAATATTTAATAATTTTTCTTGCTTAATTTTAAATACCACTGGTGTCAATGATTCACTGGTTTGCCAAAGTTCAGATTCTCATAGAGTGGTTATAGAAAATGTGATTGCTCAATTAGATGTAAGAGAAGTGTTTCTACAGTTTAACATTTTCTATGAGTTTCAGGTAGATTATTAGTCTGGCACCATAAATAAAATTTTATTTTAAAAATTTAATATATTGGAAAGAAAGCCATGTCGCCGATTTAGATACTGTTTATTTACCAGAGTCAGGCGTTTCACAAAGTTAATCATCAGCAAAATACGAATCAATAAAGAATGTATTTGCTTTAGAGAACTCTGTCTTTCAGCTCCTATTCTATAAAGACTGGGGTAAGTCTGACTTCACCATACTTTAATTATCTATAGCTTACTTTTAAAACATTTTTTCTATTTAGAAGCTGCTAAAGATGGTCTAAGGGAGGTTAGGTCCCTTTAGAAATCTCATATGTGGCTTAGTCTGAAATATACGTTTGCTTTTCACAGTCCCCTTCTACTGGAGAAGGATTTGGAACTAAAATTTACAAAATTCAAGTTAGAGTTCGTATGAGACTTTATATCTCTTTATGAGACATTAGTGCCTACTTTCAGTTGTTAGGAGTAACTTCTGGGGGATTGTTAGGTTTCTAAGCATGTTGTCCTTTCTGGCATAGGTGGGCAGTTTCCAGGGAATCCAGGTAACCCTGGGCATCTTGCATGGGAAATCTGAACTCCTCAGAGGAACTCAGTGATGTTTGTGGGTTATCCTGGGGCCCTGCCACATCCCCACAACCCCAGTGTCAAAAATTTCCCACAACACTTAGGTGGGCTCCACTTATGGGTCAGTTGGCCTCAGGGGCCTGCAGGAGGGAAACCTTGGAAGTTCCCATGTGACTGAAACAGCGTGGGATGTTTAAGATTCCAGTGTCTTGTGGGGAAAATATTACAGGTTAATTTCTTGATATATATTCTTCTATACTCCTTTAATATATGTGCAAATGTATATATCGGAGCGAACTGGTTGGTTTTGATACTATTGTACCAGTTTTTCAACAGACAAACTTAAAAATATTTTTTTACTTAAATATTTTTTTTTACTTATTGTCATTTCAGAAGTCTCAGTATTAGCTACTTTCCCCCTGAACAGCTGAATCTACACTAGCCAACATAGCTGACTCCTTGAATCAGAGCCAACTTTTAAACTTAAAACTTTAAACTTAAAACTTTTTTTTTCAGTCTTATTAAAGTATCTACATTTATCATCTGTTCTGCAGGAACTTGTGAAGGCTTGTGGGCTTAAAGATAGTCATTATTTTTTTCTTTTAGTCAGTGCTCTCTTTCCCCTTAATACATCTTTACCTGTCATACTGCTCACCCTATTTTCTCCTCTGTCATCATTTGTGGTCTGATTCTACAAAGATTTATCCAATAAATAATGTTACTCATTCAAATGCTGACAGAATGGTAGTGTTCACTAAGAAAATCCTCAGAAATATAATAGCAGAAGCCTACTGGTTCACACCAAAAGTCCATTTAGTCTGGAACAGCGATGAAAAATGAATATCTCAGAAAGAATTGGCTTAAGTATGGTGAAGATCTTTTTCTGACAAACTGTCCTAATCTCCAGCTGCCTGGGACTTTCCTTTTCCACAAAGATTTCTAAAAATCTTCAGCGAGTTATCTTTAACTTTTCCATCTACCCAAGAAAGTCCTGGAGCCTTTTAGAAAGCAGATGTCACAAATCAGGTGCACCAGTCCTTAATTTGTTGCAGTAATTACTTTGAACACTCTTTAATGCCCTTCCTGAGAAAAGATGTCAATGTGCAGATATCTCAAGTAGTGTCTCACCACTGAGCATGTCTGAAAAACATTGGAACATGCAATTCTTATGCCAATAACAGTTAAACACTGCAATATTTTTCAAACAGGAAGACCTACATTTCAGACCTGGAGAAGGAAAACCATGGACAGACCAATCAGTGCTGGCCAGCTTAAAGAAAAATCACAATTCCAGGACAGTGATGGCAGTGCAGCTCCTGCTAAAACTGTGTGCCATAATTGCTCAAAGCTAAAGGTATGGAAGAGCCCTCACCACACATTTTCTCTGGAACACTGAAATGCCATTTGAAGTCCTATCAAAATTAATTAGTTACGTATGGCACTGTTTGATATTATATGTTGGGATAAATTATCTGGGCTGCATCCATAGGAGGATGGAAGGGATTTGGGCAGCAGGGGAGGGATGGGATTCTGCTTCTCTGCCCTGCTCTGCTGAAACTCCACCTGCAGAGCTGCCTCCAGCTCTGGAGTCCCAACACAGGAAGGATGTGGAGCTGCTGGAGCCAGCCCAGAGAAGGGGACATGGAGGGATGGAGCAGCTCTGCTGTGAGGAAAGGCTGGGAGAATCGGGACTGGAGAAGAGAAGGCTCAGGGGTGACCTCCTTGTGGCCTTCAAGTACCTGAAGGAGCCAACAAGAAAGATGAAGAGAGAATATTGACAAGGGCCTGGAGTGACAGGACAAGGGGGAATGGCTTCAACCTGACAGAGAGTAGGTTTAGATTGGATATTAGGGAGAAATTCCTCCATGTGAGGGTGGTGATGCCCTGGCACGGGCTGCCCACAGAATCTCTGGATACCCCATCCCTGGAAGTGTCCAAGGCTAGGTTGGATGGGACTCTGAGCAACATGGTCTAGTGGAAGGTGTCTCTGCCCATGGCAGGGTTGGAACAAGATGATCTTTAAGGTCCCTTCCAACCCAAACCATTCTTATTCTATGGTTGTGATTCCAAGCACACAGAAGACAATAATGTGCTCAGAAGTTAAAAAATGAGGTCTTATTTTACTAACAATTCATTTAGAGGCATGCTACAGTCACAATGGTAGTTGCAGATATATCTTCTTATTCATGTTTTTTAGAACAGGAAAAGGAGAGGTAATAAGATATATGTGATATAAGTGCCAGAAATAAGCAACATTATGCTGCAAGTTTTTCCTAAGGAAGGAAACAGTTGAACTAATACGTACTAGCAAGTTAGAAGGTACATACCATCAGTGTCAATTTTTCTCTTTGAAGTAGCAGAGGTTTTGGAGGCCACCCTGAAAAATAAAGTAAAAGCTGTTTTAATGATAACAATAGTAAGATTCTCCTCACAGAGAATTAGAAAGCAAAGCATATGACTTTTGTGTTTCTGAAGTAGGTTGCATCCAGCCATAAAGCAAAAATTGTTACTTTGCAAACTCAATTATTTTCTCTCTTCAGATATTTCTTGGAGCTCTAGCTTTTTCCTTTTTTGCCAAAGGATTTTCTGGAAGCTACATGAAGAGCATGTCCAGTCAAATTGAAAGGAGATTTGAAATCTCATCATCAATTGTTGGCATTATTGATGGCAGCTTTGAGATAGGTATATATACTTTGAAAGTGGTTAAGTGCTTCTTAGTGCTCTTTCACTCCCAAAAGAAATCTATTTTTTGTTCTTGCTCTCTCTCCTGTTGATGCAGGTAACTTAATGGTGATGATGTTGGTGAGCTACCTTGGACCAAGAGTTCATAGGCCAAAAATAATTGCTGTTGGGTGTCTCATCATGTCCGTAGGAGCTTTTTTGTCAGTGATGCCTCAGTTCCTAATGGGACGGTAAATATGGAGACTTTTCACATTTATTTTAGTTTCATATTTATTTCATATTTATTTTAGTTATGCACTAATAGAACTTGATCATATGAAGTGTTTTTTAAAGCATCTATCTGAGTTTTTTAAGCTTGACAGTAGTAGTTTCTTCCAGCTATTCTAAAAGGAAAATGGGTGGATTTTTAAATATTTGCTTTCTAATTTCCTCTCTGAAAGCTTACCTCTTGCTACAGGTAAGCAGGAGAGAAACCTCATATTTCTACAGAACTTATAACTAAAAATAAAGTGGGTTGAATTTTTCACCTGGGATGGATATATATATAAGAAAAAAATATATATATATATTTTTTTTAACTGTGTTCCCTTTTTTATATTTAAGTGAACTGTAATTAGATCCTGATGGAAAAGGTTTCTTTCTCCCTGGTGGCTACTCATGATAAGCTCTTGAAAATGCTGAAGATTTTAATCTAAACTTGGGGAGAATTAAATATATAAATACCCCATTCACATTTAAGTTATAACACATAATTGTCAGATGCAGGTCGTACCTTTCCAATCCTTTGGCATCCTTGCATCTGCCACAAAGGTAAGAAAGAGGTGCCATTATGCAAAAACACCTGCCCTGCTGTATGTAGAGAGATGTGGATGAACTCTGTCCCTGTCCTGCAGTCTAAAGAATGACCTCTGGAAGAAGATTTTTTGCTCTTTATCTCAGGAAAATATTGGGGTTAGAATCATCAGAGCATTTGAAAACGGTATGAAGATACCAATTTTTTTTTTAAGCAAAGCACTGGGAATGGGCCTCCCCTCCACTTTTGTGTGTGTGCAACAGGAATGAACACGTGAACACAGGGCTCAGAAGCAAAGCAAAGTCCTTCATGTGTCAGTTGTATTTCACACAGTTGTTTTCCAGTTACAATTATGAAAGGATAACTGTTAGTGTGGACAACTCCTCCACGAGTGTGTCAGCTTGCTCCCCAGCATCGTCTCAGGGCCCTCCAGCCACAGATGCTACAGAAACACTCAGCACAACGATAAGTGCTGGTAAGATAAAGCTCTGATGCTGGATTCCCTTCTTCTGCTTGTCCCCATTGTGCACCTTTTTTTACTGGAAAGCAGTAAAACCCCTGCTAGAAATCATGATAAATATAAACTCACCCTATAATGATTGTTAATCCCCATATTTAATGTTATTTTACTGTTGCTGTAAAGCATTGTCAGAATTATGTTCACAGAAGTATAAATGTTTGTGGTCTGCAGGATGTGAGAAAACAACAAATTCCTATCTGTGGCTTTTTGTGTTGGTGGGGAACCTTCTACGAGGAATTGGGGAAGCACCAATTATGCCACTGGGAGTTTCATATATTGATGATTTTTCTAAAGAAGAAAACTCAGCATTTTACATAGGTAATGTACAAATGGGCCATTTTTATGATAGACATTCTGTTCTTTAACATTTCTATAGTCAAGCAAATACTCAACAAAAACATTTATCTGGGTAACTTTGAGCTGTACAGAGACAAAAAAACCCAAGGCAGTGCAAAAGAGATCTCATATTTATTTTCTAGGGATAACTCCAGGATGGTCTTTTTGCTTTCCCCAAGGAGCTTCTGTGATGAAGAGCAGCATAAGCAAATACTTGTTTCCCCAAAATGCAAAGTCACATCTGTCTTATCTGGCATATCAACTTCAGTACCACATCTTCAGAGAACCAAATTCTTCCTGATCACTATTTCACAGATAAGGGAACAATCCTTAATGTGAGGATCTGTAAGGAAGTCACAATTAATTACAATAATGTGAAAGTGTTTCAGGAGGTCTTCCTTGACTTTTTGAGTTTCATATGCAGCACACTTCCAGTTGAAAGCTTTTTAAAGTCACTCTTTGCTGAAGGAAAAACATCTTGCCAGGGTGTTGTAACACATCCTTTCTAATTAGGGTTTTGATCTTGTTTTGATGGGACATAACCTATTGCCCAAGACAGAGAGACACACCCAAGCTAACTAATTTGTTGGCAAACTGATTTGTAGCATGGGGTGTTTCTGCAGCTGAGGGAGTTCAAGAACTGTGGCCTGAAGTCAATTTGGTGAAACTGAGCTGGTCAGAAAGACAGTAAGACACAGTTTCAGGAAGAGCTCAGCATGTAATGCTACAGGGCAAGGCCATAGCCAATGTCTTCATTTGGGAATGAGGAAATCTGCAGGTTGAAGAAAATGGAAGTATTGTGGAGTTAGCTGTCAAAAACAAGTGTTCCACTCAGCAGTTATCCAAAATATTTGTAATCGCCTCTGAGCTTCTGATTAAAGGTATTTTTAAAAGTTTAGCTGAATTTTTTTCTTGTCAGAATTTAATCTGGGAGAGATTGAGACAGGTTGGGGACTAATGGGCAAGTAGTCAAAAAGATAAAGTAAACATGGAGAATAACATGGATTCAACCAAAATGCAAATTCGTCTATGCAAGAAAAATAAAGTATTTAGTTTAGTTTAGAGTTTATTAAAATATTTCATTTTTACATTCAGAATAGCAGTTCTCAGTCACTTATTCCATTTTGGTGGACTGAACCATTTTGTAAAAAAAGTGAAATTTGAAACAGTCTTTTCCATAGAACAGAACTTTCTTTTCTTGGCTAACTTTAATTCTTTTCTATATATATATTTTTTTTTTCTCATATGGCTGAATCAAATTATAATCAGTTTTTTCGTAAAATACAAAGATAAAAAAACCCCTGTGCTATAATAAGTCAGTCAAGCGTTGCTGATGACTTTTGAGCATTAATCTCGTTGTTTGACCCTGAACAAGAAGTCTTCTCTTTCTCTCCTTTTGCCTTTGTCCTTTAATGTTTTGTTGAGTTAGAACGTAAGTTATTTTCAGGCAGAGACAGCATTTTCTTAATAGAATGAACTAAAATAATTTTGGTAGAGTTGTGGTGACAGCAATAATACTAGAGTTGCCATGGGAAGGAACAGAAAATTTAGCATATTTGTTAAGATGTAACAATTTATTACAGAAGTTCTGGGTGATAAACTGAGCAATCACTACATTCAGAAGAGAGTTTGCAAAACCAGCTCTCTGTTAGGAGGAAAATCTCTGCAGTAGAACACAACAGGATTTACAGAGCACAGTGGTGGGCAAGAACTTACAGGCATTTGGTGAAGAATTCCTTATTTTCTAATGGAATGAAGCCTTTTGCAACTTCAAGGTGTCAGTTCTGCACTAGAATTCAAAAATCCAAATTACTGAGTTGTAGTTTTATCCTGTTACCTCCTCACAACTAAATTTCAATAGAGCAACACAAAGTGGCAAGGGAATGTGATTCAAGGTATGCTTGAATTATTTTGAAGATATTTTATTTTATTTTATGTTGATTGCCAGTAGTGGTAACCAAAATAAAATCATGCTTTATTTACACATCCAGTCAGCAAAATGCTGTGTGGATTTCTGGGTTTCTGGTAGCCTTCACAGATTATTCATTTGCTCCTAGGGGCATCCCAGCTTCTGATCACCACCACAGCTATGGTTAGGGCAACTTGCACCTCATACTCTTCCTACTCAAGGCATTCTGTAATGGCCTGCTCCTCCCTCTCTCATTTCCTTGCCCTCAGAGAGGAAGGCTTGCCTTGCCCATGCAGTTTTTTGCTCAGTCTCCTTTCTCCTGCAGGCCTGGTGAGATCCTCGGGCATGTTTGGGCCGACACTGGGCTTCCTGCTGGGCTCCTTCTGTGCCAGCCTCTGGGTTGACGTCGGCATCGTGGACATCGGTGAGGGACCAATGGCCACCACCATGGGGGAGGCACATCAAGCCAGAAGGTGTCTGGGTGTAGGAACCTCCGTGCCAAAAAGCACCTTCCTAGCTCACTGCCCCAAAGCCAGGCGTTCTCTAGAGAGTTTTTCCTGCTCAAAAATTGACATTTTAAAATCAGGTGTTGTAGCGCGGTTGGAATAGCCCTTGAAACACCCCCACTGTTTTTTTTTATGCTTGCACACACACTTGTTACACTCTCACTGTGCAGCTGAGAACAAATGATTGATTGAATAAAAGGCCATCCCATGTTGAGGGAACAGTGAAAGGCTCATGGACACTTTCAATATTTAGCAAAAGGTATGTTCTCTTAAAAAGCATGCAGCAAAGATCCATCTCAAAACACATGTTGTTAAATCACCTAGAAGTCTCTAATCCCAGGGAAAAATTGAGGAAGTCTGGGGGGAAACTGTAGAGTTTGGGGAGGGAGAAGGAGGGCACTGAGAAAGTGAAGGGGTTTTTTTTTTGGTAAAGGATCCTTTTGCTCATTCCCCTAGGGAGTATTGGAAGATTGTGGCAAGGAAATGCCACCATGGGCCTGAATGGACACATCTTTTTTTGATTGCATGGGACTGATTCCCTTCCAGGGATGGGTCATTTACAACTTACCCAGAGAAGCTGTGGCTGCCCCATCCCTGGAAGTGTCCAAGGCCAGGTTGGATGGGACTCTGAGCAGCCTGGGATAGTGGAAGGTGTCCCTGCCCATGGCAGAAGGTGGGACAAGATAATCTTAAAGGTCCCTTTCATCATAAACTATTCTTTGATTCTATGATTTAAAACAAACTGCACTTCAATTCTTCATATGGGACATAGATCAGCTCTGTTCTGGGTTTTTAATTGTATATATGAGGATATACAGTAATGTATAATAATCTATAATAATTGCTCTGCATAATATTTACCCTATTTTCTTGTCTTTCTGAATTTTATAGATGCCATCAGCATAAATCCTAAGGACACCCGTTGGGTTGGTGCCTGGTGGCTTGGATTGCTTATATGTGGAGCTGTCAACTTCATTGCTTCATTGCCTTTCTGGTTTTTGCCCTATTCCTTACCAAAAGAAGGAGAGAATGAAAACTTGAAGATTAGTCACTTGTCTGTTCAAGGAGATCCCTGTAAAATAGACCCCCCAGCTCAGCCACAGTTAAAGTTCTCAGAGGCAGTAAAAGGTGAAAGATTATTGCCCAAATGTTTGCATATGAATTCTGTCTCATGGATTCATTGTGAGCTGAGCATGGACTCACACAACCTTCAGCAAAATGTATGTTTCTGCAGTGCAAACTATCAACAAAAATGTCTTTAATTTGTGCTATTATAATTACATGCTAAGGGCAAGTTTCAGTCCTCTCCTGATGTCAGACAGCTGGAAAAAACTTGTACTGTTTCTCTGAGCACCAGAGATCCTCAGTTCTTAGTTGTGAGATTATGTATGTCAGCTACAATCCTATGGTTATGAAGAGAGAGTGGGAAAAACAACCCGTCCCTCATTAATGACCAATCCATAGTGGGCAGGCTAGGATTGGCAAATGTTTGGCAAGGAAACATGGAGCTCATTATGACTACCTTAGATGTTGGAGGGACTCCACTGGATTTGTAGCTCCTGTGTATGAACTCAGGGATGCTGAATTCATCTCATGTAGGCAATACCAGATCCAGCCAGACATTGCTTTTCTTTTTATATTTTTATTATAGAAAACCTAAGGTTTTGTTTGTATATATGTGCACACCTACAGCAGTGTGTTTTGAACCTTTTAGTCAGCTGTGCCAAGAGCCAGACTACAGTCTTAATGCAGGTGTTTATGTTCACTTTGTTTTCATGGATTTTAATATTCTAACCAAAGGTCCCAGAAATGATTCCAGCCTTTTTTGGGGCCAGGTGGTTCTGTTCTCTAAACATCACCCTCTTGTGGGGTTCCTGTGTAGTTGGTGAAGGCTGCTGCTTTAGGAACCACATTTTACTCTTGGTAGAGCGTCTTAATGCTCTGTTTAGGCATTGAGAAGGTGTGTTGTGAGCCTGAGGAGCTCTGTGCCATGCACAAAATAATCCAGGATCCTGACTCCCAGCTCAGCATCCACTGTGCTCCTCTTCCTGTCAGGCAGGTGTTGGCAATGAGAACTCTCACCTGAGCAAGCACGTGTTGTGATAGGCACAGAATTATAACCGGCAACGCAGCCAGCAATTAAATCAAAGTTAATTTCACTATCTAAAGGGTGCCAAAACAACTCTTCTCTGTGTTTAGCAGGGTGTACAGTATATACCTCTCCATTGCAGATTTCCTGCCAGCACTCAGGAAGCTGTTTGGAAATCCAATATTTGTGGTGTTCATCTTCCTCACTATTCTGCAGTACAATTCCCTTGTTGGGATAATAACCTATGAGACAAAGTTTATGGAGCAGCATTTTAATGTATCAGTGGCAAAAGCCATCTTTCTAATTGGTAGGTACCTGACTTCTTTTCAAATTCCACTGTCTAAAAGGAAGCTTTTATTTGTTATTTTGCCTTCTGTTTTAGAAGGAGTGTATGTGAACTTTTTTTTGGTTAAAAAGAAAGCATGTAGTGGTTTCCTAATTTTCTTACTGTATTTTGAAAATGGATATTAGTGTTTATTTTCCTAGTGCTCCTAATTCAGTGAGCTAGAGGATTATTAAAACTGAGTGGAAGTTTTTTCATAGTGAGATTTGGGCTGTGTCTGTTTTCGTGAGTAAAAACCACACATCAGACATCAGCTGCAACTAAGTAAAAACTAATAGAAAAGAAATTTTAAAATGTTTAATGAAATGTGGGATTTTGTTTTCTTTTCAGAGTAACATATTGGTATAAATGTTCTTTCCTTTTGGGTCACTAATCCAAATTTTATAAGCAATAAGAAACCAAAATATAAAAGTTTGAGTCACTTCATTAATTTCAAGGCTGTTTTTCTATTTATTGGTTCCTTAAAAAATAAGTACTTTGTAATGTTCTACAAAGAAAGAATGCTGAAATTATACTAATCTTGCAGTGATTGATATGGTTTCATAATCTGGAAAACCAGGCTATGTGAGGTCATTGCAGAACTGATATTGCATTACTTTAATCTGAAGACACAGTGCCTTAGTCAGCTGCAAATGTGGGAAGAACTTTATTTTTCCCATCTTTTTTTTTCTGAATGCTGAGAAAATTTTACAGAAACGACCAAGAAAACCAACCAACAGTGAAACCAGAGAAAGGCAAACCCCTCCCAATAACACCTTGTCAAACCTCTCTGTTCAGCGAGTAAACGTAAGGGCTCGTGTTTGTGAAATACTGAACAGATTAAATCTAAATTCAAATAATCTCATTACGCACTCTCAGATCAAAATGGAATCCGGTGCAGAACCAGATGCAACTTCCTTTTATATTCCACTTTGGAGACTTTTCTGTAGCTTTCATCAAGTTTTATGTTTTATTTTATATGAAGTGCATATGAGCTAAGACATTGTCATTTACTTCAGTTTTTAACAGGCACCTGTACAGGTTTTGTTATATCTACAAACAAACAATATAGTAAAAATTAATATTGAGGGACTATTGAGGAGCTGAGCTTTCTAAAGTCATAATATGGTTTGAAAATCAGGATGTGAAATTACTAGAAGGTAATATAAATATTAGAACCTCAAAGAATCAGCCCAAAAATAGGTATCTGATATTTTGAAAATACTGAAACCGTATATTTATTCTAAAAGAATCAATGCAAGTGAGAGCAGTTAACATTTTTTCTCCTGCCTATTTGCAGGTGTGATACTTTTACCTGTCACAATCCTGGGCATGTTTTTAGGAGGCTTCCTGATCAAGAAATTCAAGCTTCACATAACTGAAATGGCCAAGTTTGCATGTATCACCTTTATTGTGGCGTATTTGCTGAACCTCTTGTACTTCACGTGCCGCTGTGAGGTGCTGCGGGTGGCCGGTCTGACTGCGCCCTACTCTGGGTTTGTACCCCCTCACTTTGGGGTGGTTGAGTCATTTGTCACAGCTGCTTCTTTGGAGGTGATGCACAGAAAAAAATCCTAGGTTTTGAGACAGAATTGTCAGTCTGAAGTCATACCTAAAGCTGGGGATGGGGAAAAGATACCAATTTTATTTTCTGAATTTGTTTAAACTGGACATTTTTTTTTCTAAATTCTTTATTTCCTAAGTTCTCTGTTTCTGACAATATACCTATATATTCTGGCAAATTGCTGAAAAGGATGACATTTATTATGGGTAAATTAAATTTCTATACTCTCTTTCAAAGCTTTACTTTAAAGCTAGCCTTTTTTTTCTGTTATATGGGGAGTAGGATGCAAAAGAAGTGCTGGAAATGCCTTCCCCATAGGCACTGCCTCCAGAAGGGCCCATCACTAGATGAGTGGCTATAAGCCCACAGGGGGGATTGCCAGCCCTGTGGTACCTGGAGTTGCCTCTGACCCATTTCTCACCTGGAAGGTGGAAAGTGGTGCTGGACTGTGTGCTGCAAACCGAGATTCCCTCTCCCTTACCAGGACCGTGGGTCATGCTTCCTTGAGAGCCTTTTCCAGACTCTAGCAGCCTGCCACAATTGCCTACTGTATAAATTTAGCTTGGTCTGGTCCAGATTTCAAGGGATTTTAAAGGATTAAACTGAACCCAGCAGGACTTGCTGCATTTTTAGTTCAGACAGAAACTCAGACCTGGGGTTTTCCAAGCTGAGCCTATGCTCAGGGAAATATGTGTGTTATTTTGGTGAACCTGATGTCCAGTTCAACTTTGAGCTTAGTTTTTGCCATGAAAATATTTCAGAGGTTTGTGCAGTGGAGATAACCCTGGTTGAGTGCAACATCTGGTACCACAGAGCGAACTAAAAATAAGCATAAACAGCAGGAGAGCATATATTGAAAGAGCATTTGCAGTTTCAGGAGAACTGAGTCTGGAGAATTTGGTACATGTTAGGGTTGTTTCTGGTTAAGTGACCAATTTAGTGTTTTACCTTTTTAACAATTTATATTTCGAAGACAAGTGACAGCCTAATGAGGGCTAAATCCCTCAGTTATTTTCCTTCAAAGAGACTTAGGGGAAATACAGCCCACATAGTGTGTGCTTTTGGCTGAGGGAAGGAAGAAGGAGGAAGAAAAGTTTAGAACATTTTTACCTTATATTTTGATTGAACTCACATCAGGAATGATTTGTAGCTGGTGAGCTTGTAACACTTTCTGGAAAATGAGCACTGCTAACATGTGTTTGGAGTGTCCTGATACAGTGGCCAGGATCCAGTGAAAAAAATGTCAAATGCTGCTTTGGTTTTATGTACTTTATTTTTTACTTTTACATCCCTACCTTTATCACCTGGATGTGCTATGATATCCTACTGCTGAGGAAAAGTATGGTCTTTCCTTGGGCCATGTCTCTGTGATAAGAGATTCTAGGTATGATTTTCTTTTTCTTGGGATGAGCTTTCAAATGCAAAAGTAATACCAGATATTCCCACGCAGCCTTTTCATTTCCATGCCTTTTCAGTGGCAATAAAGAAATGTTATTGCTTGATGAAAAATCCCAAGAGAACTTTGTTTTAGCTGAAATCACCTTAGCGTCCATATGACAACTTCACTGTGCAGATATCTGTCCATTTTGATTACTTCATTTGCTCCACGTTTTTCCTGCCTACTCCCTATTTTTTTTTTACTATAAAGTTCCACTAAATAATTCTTTAATTTCCTTCTGCTGTCCTCCAGAATGAAGCATCTTTCCTCCAGCAAGCACAACTACATGGCCAGCTGCAATGCTGAGTGCAGCTGCAAGGTGGACCAGTGGGACCCTGTCTGTGGGGATAATGGGATCACATACATGACAGCCTGCTTTGCAGGGTGTAAATCATCATCTGGGACAGGAAGGAATATGGTAAATATCCAGGGGGATAGATGACTCTGCAATAGGACAAGGAGCAATTGTTATAAGTTGAAAGAGGGCAGCTTTAGATTAGATATAGGGAAGACAGACATTTTTATCAGCAGCAAAGCCATTTCCCGGACTTGAAATAATCCTGCTTGAGCAAGACTGTTAAAAACACTGTGTTTGCAGAAGAGTGTGCAAATGCTGATATTTTCTGGCAGAAGCAGAATTCTCTTTATTAACCATATTGAAAAAGACAAGCAGCATTGCCAAGATTGTGTTTAAACATCCCATCAATATTGTCTGGCTTCACTTCAGGAAAACTTGCCTTCAAACCCATGTGTCCTGCTATCTTCAAAGCCCATTATCAATCCAGCACCAAATGCTGTTTAAGCACATAATGATCAATATGCATAATTGAATATTTGGTCCACACTTTTTTTTTTTTTTCTTGTTGCTGTTGTTACACATCTTCTTCAAGGGATACCTGAGCAGAATGGCTGGATAGCAGTTCACATCTGATTTTGTTAGCTTTGCCCCATTTTAAACACACACAGAGCACCTTCTGTTCTAGCAGTGGTATGACTGAAACTAGAACTCCAGTTGCTTTGTGTCTCTGAAGGAGCTCAGAGAGGCTGGAGCATATCAGTGACCTGGCCATCAATCTGCAGAGATGATTACAGAAGTTTTTTCAGCATCAACAACAGCCTGGCTGGTATGGGGAGTGAAAAATCTAGCTGATGAAATGGTTGTTTATTGATGCTGAATTCTGAATAAATAAATTCTTCTTCTCATCTTCTCTTTTCAGGTGTTTCACAACTGCAGCTGTGTGGAAGGACAAGGGCTCGGGCTTGGCAATTCCTCTGCAGTTTTGGGACAATGCCAAAGAGAAAGCTGTGCCAAAGCCTTTCCCTATTTTTTAGCATTACAGACTGCATGTGCATTTATTTTAGCCTTAGGAGGCACTCCTACATACATGATTATGTTTAGGTGAAATACTTTACTTTACCTTGACCATAAAGCCCGGGGAAAGAGAAAATTATATCTACTATTTCATTCTTGCTGTGAGGAGTGGCATGTGGATCAAATTGTGCCCCTGAGGATTTGCCTGTACTCTGAAATCCAGCTCTTTTCAGAGGCAGAGCAAAATATTTGTCCAGAAATTTAATTCTAATTTGATCTGAGTAGATACTTTGGTGATGAAAGTGGGGGCATTATGCTAATCCTTGAATAGGTTTCTATTCCAGTGATATGGATGTTTTTACCAGAGCACTGGACTTGAAATTAGATGCAGTGCTAAGCCATAGTGAATGCTGTTCACATTATTCAGAGATAAACAGGTACCTTTGTTAAGCTTTGTGGCCTTACAGTATCTTCTGTGTTGGGAGAAGTCCGATACTCCAATTTTTTTTGGTCAGCTGATAAAAGCAGAATTATAGCAGGAATATTTTTAAAATTTTCATTCCTTCAGCTGGAAAGCAGCACCACTATTTTACATTCAGAAGAAAAGACAATATTCTGTGCCTGCTGCGTGGGAGTGTCTTTGTGCTCCTGTTCATGGATGAATCACAGTGGTCAGTGCACACGGCTAAATAACATGGCTAAGCTGCTGACTTCCTGCAGTATTTCTAAGTGCAGTGCACGCCTGGGTTATGGACAAGGTTCACCTTGCTGGCCAGTTTTCAGAGCCCTAATTTGTGTAATGAGAAGCCTTTGATGGTGGTGCTGAAGAGACAATGTGCTGGTGTATAAACTCCAGTGCAGGGGGCAGGCTGGCCACAGCAAGGCTCCCTCCTGCCCCTGTGCCAGCTCAGGACTCCCATCTGGTTTTTGTCAATTCTCCCGCTCACCTGATGGACACAGGCTGCTTTCCACTGTAGGAATGAAGTGTTTTTATAGCCAGGTCACTCACATTCGCTGTCTCTCTGTAAAATGCTGGAGACAGAGGTGATTTAAACAAGAAGGACTGCACACCCTTGTTCCCTCTGGCCATCACTGCACAGTGCAGCCCCTCATAAAGCCAGGCATCTGCTTGGAGCTTAACTTATGGGCATGAACTGTCTTCTTTTGGTGGGTTCCCTTTCATGGCCATGTGCATCATCTCCCAAAAGTATTTACAACCTGTTTTCCTTTGGTTCAAGATGAGTTTCTGTAGATTCTTCCATTTATTTCAATGGGTGTTGTTCTGTGGAAGGAGGCTCTGCATCTGAACTTTGACTTTGGTGGATGTTTTCAGTCAGGGTTCCAGTGGGCTGTGCTGGGTAAGCCACAGTACTCCTGCAGTGGGGCATGTGCAGACGTTCTCAGCATGGCTGCAGCTACATTTCTCTGTTCCTCAACACGCTGCTTTTGTTTCCTTTCCAGATCTGTTTCACCAGACCTGAAATCCTTTGCAGTTGGAATAGAAACTTTGGGTGGTAGAGTACTAGGTAAGACTTAATTTCTTTATGGTTTTCAAGTGGGTAGTCAAAAAGCCAAAGAGGTAGACCAAAGGTAGCCCTTACTCCAGAGAAGAACAAAAGAAATTTTCCAAAATTTTTATTTGGAAGCAGACTATACATTTCAAAATGTTTGGAGGAGCTTGCTACATATTTCATGGTATTTACATATTATGATTACCTTGGTATTTACTTCTTCTTCTTCTTCTTATTATTATTATTATATATTTACATATTATGATTATCTCTTCAGATTTTTTCTCTACACTGAAAATAAATGAGGCAAAGGAAGGAAATTTCATTTTAATTTTGAATTCCCCTTTTTTAAAATTTTGAACACAACTACCTGAGCTTGATCAGTCTGCATATCCTTAACACCCATCCTCCCTTTTGCTGACCATTATTCACTCAAAGCTCCCATGTACTTTGCCTATTGTTTTCTTTCCTGAGTTTATCTGCAATAAACAATCATTTAATTATTCAGACACATAGTCTGCCCTGCCTCAAGTGAACCTTGCCTCATCTTTCCTTGTTTGCAGATTTTGAAATCTCTGCCTTGCAGAAAAGCCCAAGTAGTCATTTGGATCTCTTTTCCAATCACCATATTTTAGCTGAACACTGCAAAGAATCAATCTTCTACTTTTATGAGACAGTTAACTTCAGAAAATTGCACACTCTCCCTCATACTGATGATATTAAAACATTATTGTCTGTCTAAAAGAAATTCTTTCAGTACTACATAAATAGTACACTTATTACCCAGTTTCTGTGGAGCAAGTGCTTAATTTCATCCCTTTGCACTGCCCTAATCACCTTTTAATGGCAAACTAAATATATACATCAATATACATAAATATTAATATGTCATGGCATGCAATTTCCCACTAGAGATTGCAAAATAAATTGGTTGTATTATTTCTTTAAATAACAGAAGTTAAACTTCTAATAATAATGCCATTAAAGGGAATTGCTAACTTTTCCCTTGCTGGATATTATTAAGCTATAATCAATCGTCCATCGTTTCAACTCCCTTTTAGTACTTGCATAAATATTTTCACAAATCTTGGCATCCCAAAGCTGGAACAGGATGTTTAGTCCCATTGTATGCAGACATAATTCAAAAACCTGGAGATTCACTTCCTCATTTCTCTACATGACATTAAATGATGAGATCTCCATGTTTGAGAGATCATGTAATGAGAATTTTCTTTGCAGGAGGACTCCCAGCCCCTATTTATTTTGGTGCCTTGATAGACAAGACCTGCTTGAAATGGGGGACAAAAAGCTGTGGGGGATCAGGATCCTGCCGAGTGTACGACACAAAAGAATTCAGGTAATCCTCATTGGGGTTTGGGAATCTGGGCAGCAAGGACCAAGGTGGACTTCCCTCATGTCAACTGTCTATAGACTGATTAGGGTCTAACAGCACCACAGCTCCTTACTCTGACTAGACCTTAACAGGTAAATAAGCCAAATAATTTTTATTGTCTGACATCTAAAATTGCAGGGTACTGCCTTAAGTTAGGAGAATTAGTTCTTTCATTGTAGTCTGCACTGAATAATAGAATAAGTGCACTAAGTAACTCTGTGACACTTTGGCTTTTTGGGGTGCTGAAAAACTGTGGAGCACGTGTAGCTCTGCAGATTCTCTCCCTCATCCCTCATTTATTTGCTTTCTATCGTATAAGAAATCTCACAAAATCTACTTGGAGGGAGGACACAAATAGCTGGAGAACTGTGGCCAGGAGCACTGAGTGTGGCAGTGAGGAGCTGGGGAAGGACAAGGACAATAGACAAAAAGCCCCAGCTGGTGCTTTTGCCAGGCCTAAAATGGAGTCTGCTGAATGGCAGCACACTCCAGGCATTTCTGCTGTAAGTCTAAGACCTGATTAGAGCCTGTCTGGGGCTAAATATCATGAGGTCATTTGCTTTCTGCCTGTTATTTCTTATTTTCAAATGTGAAGCAATACCTGGCTGTCAAACTGCTCTTTTTATCTTACTTGGTTCCATACAGAATTGGAAAGTTTTTTTTTAATATAAATGTATTTTGCCCCTTTTTTCCCCCCAGGAATGTCTATCTTGGCCTCATTGCAGGACTACGGGCAGGATGCTGTGTCTTGTACATAGTGCTCTCTGTTTTAATTATGAAACGCTTCAAACCAGATGGCAAAGAGATGACAGATAGTAAACATGCAGAAAGATCAACCAGCAAAGAACAAGATACTGCCAACAAAAGAGAAATTCTTCCTGGTTCAAGAACCTCAGAGGAGAGCGAGGAAACTTATATGTAAAAAAAGAAGCAAGGTCTTTTGTAACTTTGCCTGTGCGCCAGTTTTTCTGAGCACAAAAGGGGTCTAATTACAGACTTCAACAACTAGTTTACATTTTGGGTGTTCAGAAAGTATCTTTGAACATTGGCTTTTTATTTGCTTTACCCTATCTTCTTCCTTTTCTCGTCTGAAACAACAATAAGGGGAAAAGGTGTTCAAAATTTTGGGGAACTCTCCCATCCTCTTGCTCTCAGTCCCTTTCTAGACCAACAGTGGGACAAACCAAAATTTTGCAAGTGTCATAAATTTGATTATGATTGAAAAATTAAGAAGAAGAAATACACAATAAGCTGCTTTGACATTTTTCACTGAGTTATTTCAAGTCCTCTTGCTCTGTATTTAGTCCTATAGCTCTACATGGGCAATCAAGTTTTACTTGGGCTTCTCTGATGGCCTTTCATGACCAGAGCTCGTTGTTCCAGGCTTGGTCCCATGTGCCATGGCCAGGTGCGACCCCAGGGCTGTCAGTGGGCACCCTCAGAACTCAAACTGTACTGCAGTTCTGGGGTTTGGCTTGAAAGTGTTCACAGTCAAAATGGAAAGCAAATGAAGAAAGTGGGGTATTAATTTTTGCAGCCCATCTCAGTAATGGGTTTGAGAAAGATTACTCTGAACTGATGCAATAAAGTCATAGGTGTTTAAGTTTCTTTGATTTTTTTTCTTTTGGTGTGTGTTTGTGTGGAGGGAATAGAGGGCATTTTTACGCAAAGGACCACTGTATTTGTATATATAAAAATTTCCTTCCTTGTTTAAGGAACCTTCAGTAAAGCTTGAAATACAGTACTGAATACTTGAAAATTCATAGCTTTCCACAGGCAGCCTTGTCCAGATTAAAGCTTTATTAAAGGAAGCTCACAACAGTTATTAAAAGGGGAAAGAAATCTCTAAAAATATTATTAGTGTGATTTTTTGTTGACAGCCCTCAGGAAGTACCTTTGCAATAGGACCAAACTTACTGTAGATTTTGTCTCTGTCACCACAGGCATTTTGCTTTATTTTCTGGAGGGTATCTCTTCTCCCTGCAGTGCCGTGCAGAAACCTAAAACTAGGGAGCAACATTTCTTTCCTAATTTTAAACTTCCTTAGGATATGGACGAGAGATAATAGACATAAAGAAAATCTACTACTCTTTATCTGAGAGTAGCAGATCAGAAGGCTAAATAGAGGGATTCTCTATTAAATGATTTTCTGACCTTTCTTCTACCATCTGCCCCAGATGGGATGGGAAAAGGGGTGGTATGATACTCACTGAAAGGAGGTTCCTCACATCCTGGCCTTTGGGGATGGAGTTATTTGCATTTTATTGCTTAAAGACAATGATCAGCACATGTAGACATTGTTTTTTACATTCACAGCTCTGATTACAAAATGCCAGCAGATCTGGGTAAGGTGTGTCTACTACATTAAATATAAGGCACTCTAACTACAGAAGATATCAATAATGCATCTAGGTCTGGAAATTATTTAAGAAAAGTCCAAGTTCCAGAAACCTCAGGAACTGTACACAGAGAAAATAATGGTGTGTCATTCTTCTCCTGTAAGCAGTATTTTAACATTAAATAAATGCCTTGGCAGCTCTAGAAACACTCCTGATCTACGCCAGACACAGAGTCAGTCAGGTGACTCATACTAACATCATTTCCCTTTTACTGCTGTTGCTTGGGTATTTATTTCTGTACACTGTTTTTTTAAATATTATAGGTTGGTTGTTGGTTTTTGTTTTTTTTTTTTATGGGAGCATCTTGATTTTCACAGGAGGTAATTTTTTATCAAGGGTGCTTTGATAATTGATGTCAGACTGGAAATGAGATTCTGGTCAGATCTGATGATTCATGCCCAGATATTTATCCCAGATGAAACTTAGTAAAGCGAGGTTTTTCAAACAAATAAGAATTAACATCATTCTTCATAACAGTCCTGAATTGATAATAGCACAGGTAGGAAGTTCAAATGAGCCTCTCACTCAGTATTCTGACAACTCCAAGGCTGTCTCACTTCCTTGTGTTTCCCTGATTTTGGAGTGCAAATTTAGCACTCTCCTGTGAACAGAAGGTAGAAGTTTCTTCAAGGAAACAGCTTGTACTTCAACAGCCAACTAGTACATGCAAAAAATTAATTAGGTGGTCAACCAAGTGGCATTTTTCCAAAAGTTTTTGTTCTCCTTGCTTCTCACAACAGAGAAGAAGTAAAGACATTCTCCCTTCTAATTCCTCCTGCTCCAAAGGCAAGGCTTCACCGGCCTGAGAGGCTGATGGGGCCCTGGGGCTCTGGTTTGATTGCAAAATCACATTACTGACTCTAGGATCAAAACTGGCATCTCTGTCCTATGTCTGAGCCTCATCACTGGGAAAATCCTCCAGGAAAGAAGAAAAACCTATTGTCTTTGAAGTTCTTAAGAGAAATTGCTAACTAAGAAGGCCATTTTGGAGACAAATTTGCAACTCTGCCAAGCCAGGCATGCTTTCAAATACAGACTACAAAGCATACAGTTTAGAGATCATTATAGAGAGCTTGAAGAGCCATAAATCATGGTAAAGTCCACTAAAATCAATGGACAAGTAAAAAGGCAGTGAGTTTTCATCAGACTGTGGGAGATTTAAGGGCATGAGCCTTGTGTTTACCCAACTTTTCTTTGAGGATATCAAAAAGCTCTTTAATGGCATTTTCAAAGTCTTTCTGTCAGAATAACTACACAAGACAGAAGACAACTCAGTTATCTGGCATTTCTTTGCTTTTAGATATACAGTCGAGCAGACATAATGACCTATGACTACCTGTTTTTGTGATGCGTTCTAGCTGTTTATAAAAAAAAATAGGAAAAAAACCCCAG
The DNA here is from genome assembly GCA_013400575.1 of Peucedramus taeniatus. Taxonomy (NCBI): domain Eukaryota; kingdom Metazoa; phylum Chordata; class Aves; order Passeriformes; family Fringillidae; genus Peucedramus; species Peucedramus taeniatus. Next base: position 55,215 of record WBNO01009794.1, read on the forward strand.
CATTCCTAAACCCAGTTTTCTGCATGCATTAGGATCATGTACCCTACAAAAACCAAGCCCTCCTACGGCTTTTCTGTCCCCATTATCAACAACTCCTGTCTATCCTGGCACAAAAATAAGTCAGGAATAAAGTATTAGTTGTTGCAGAATAAACAGAAAATACCTCTGGCTCTCAACTTAAATTTAAAGCATTCAAAACGTTTTTATAACATAGGAGAGAGGTAACATTAGATTTAGTCTACCAGTTTTCACTGTGGAGTATATTGTCATATTGCCTTCCTCAAGTTTGAAATCTGGTCAAAGTTTTTTTCCAGATGAAGCTCTTAATATGCATCTAAATCATATGTTGTTTTTTTTTTTTCTTCAGTGTTACTTTCTATTTAATTAATGTATTTATTATGAAGTACATAAACATAACTAAATCACAGTTCAAGCTGTTTTCCAATGGGTCTAATTGCTGGGGTGTTTTTAGTTAGGTGTTCTAAACATTCTGTAATGTGATTACCACTTTTAGTGAAAAGCTAAGTAAGTCTTGAGTGATTGAGAATATCAGAAAGTAACATGTCAGATTTCTGTAGATCAGTTTAATGAACTTTAATGAGGGGCAATAAAGTAATTGTTACAAGAGAAATACAGGTTGTGACAAAATATTCTGATGGAATCCTTGAGAGTGGATCAGAAAAACAAATTGCATTTTGCAGGAAAAAAACCCTGGGAAGTATTACTAAAATTCTTATTTCAGATCTGCATCTTAAACCAGAGACATTTTGAGTATGTCAAACCTAAATAATTCATCTCCTCAGCTGTGTTGCACTATGAGGCATTTATATAAAATGGGGCATTTTCTTCTCTGAAGTCACCAGGGAGGAAATTATCAGAAGAGTTTCATGTTTCTCAGTAGGAGAGATTGCTGCAAAATGAATGAATGCTCTTGTTATCTGCAAAAACCATAAATTACTTAATCTCATTTGAATGCATATTTATTTTAATATCATCTTATCAATGGAACACTGATGTTCCATATTATTACCTCTGAAATTAGTATTACTCTAGGTCACATAATCACAGACTTTGTGCTGAGTCCTGGCTTAGCTGACAAGATCAATAAAACCTGAAATATTACTCCTGTACTACCAACAAGTTATAGTAATTGTAATAATGACAATATTATGATCTGAAATAGCTCAGAGGTCCTGCAAGGTTTTCTGTATTGATTGCTTCATTATTTTTTTTACAGTACCGGGTACATGGGTCAGAAAACTGTCTCCTAAACATAACAGATAGATAGATTTCTGTATAGAATTTTATTCTTCACAAGGTATGAATCACACAAGATTATAATGGCTAAAAAGAATATTTT
>WBNO01009798.1:0-49126 GCA_013400575.1 Peucedramus taeniatus
ATATATCCCTGGTTTCTACTTATTTATGTTTCAGTATCTTCTTTTCAATAACAAAGAGACTGTAGGATCACAGCTTTACATTTGGTTAATATACTAAATTGGGCACACTCCTTTGGATATTTGGGCATAGAAGTTCAATACATGCAAATGTTTGAGTGCAGTGATACGAGGTTAGGACAACAAAAACATTCTTTATCTTTTTTCAATTTTCAGTTGAATTTACAGCAAACCATGGCTGGAAGACAACCTACATTAAGTACAAGTGAAGAGATATCAACACTTTATCCATAGAACAACATGTATGCCATCAAAGAAAATCTTTTTTTAACACCTCAGAAACACTGTTAGGGATTCTCATTTTTGCCTCTGAGATCTTGATTGTCTGCTTCACAACTTAGTGCTCACACATCTGAGTTATTGGAATGGACTGGTATAAAGCTATATAATTTCAGAGAGAAAATCCATAGTCTAAGCAAGTGATCTCAGTGTTGATAGAAGTTTTCTGAGAAACTTTGCCAGGTAAAATCCTCTGTCATTCAAGTTAAGCTTTAATTCTGCAGTAAAGAACTGGATAAATCTGAAAATAAACATTAACTCTGTATAAGAATGGTTAATCTAATTTCAAAGATCCAATTACTACAACAGAAAAGAAGGCCAAAAAAAATGAGGACAATTTATCAGGTAGTTTTATACACAAACTGGTGTTTGCCCTGGTTTTGTATGCCTTCTGACATAGCTGCAAGTCATTTAGGACTCAAATCTTATTGCTAATACATCTAAAAAGGCCTAAAGGTGAGACAGGAGCCATAACTCAGAAATGCCAACATAGATATTATAAATATACACTCACGGTTTTTATAGATATACACACTGTTCTTCTATTATTGATGAACACAAATGCACATGTTGCACGTGTACATGTGGGGCAGCTGGGCAAAGGCTTCTTGCAGTTCCAGATGCAGTTCACCATGCTGACAATGCAACCATTTGGCCATGTCTGTATAAAGTGCTCAAATGGATGGCCTTTTTATTCCTGAAATTATGTGCACATCTTTCTAGAAATCCAGCCCTTGATCTTCTTCTCTATCATGAGAAACCAGTTTTAAAGAAGAATGAGAACTGCTTCAAAATGAATGAAAGGGAATTTCTATGCTGATAGTGGTACTGAGTGATGGCCATGGCTAGCACTGTATATTTTTCTTTTCTTGCTGCTAAAATCCTCAAAATGATAAGCCAGAAGCTCCCTTGAGAGCCATTCACAAGGATTTTATTCTTTTATTGTTATTGCACTGTCTCTCAACCCCAGCAGTCCAAAACTACCATCACCCTAAAGTTAATTAGATCTCATGGTGGATGTTCTCCTTTAAGAGTGAGGTTCACAAATGTCATGGGTTGACCAGGAAGTGAGTTTTTGGGAAGTTATAGCATATTGTTCTCATAGTAAGTGTTTAAAGATGAGTTCTCAAAATGTCTGTTTATATAAACATATATTTTCATTGCATAAAAGGTTATGTACCAAGGTTTGAACTACGCCCTACCACTCCTCATAGCGTCCTTCACTCACAGTAGGTAAATGAATTCTTAGTAGTTGAATATTAACTTCCCACTTTGTATTCATGTTCAGTGACAGCTTTTATTTCCTGGCTGTAAAATTCTGTGGTTTTTTGTCTTGTCAAATGGACATCAGCAGTTCTAAATCCAAAGTGGAGCCATCAATAACCCTTTGGAGAAGAGTTAGAAACTGAGTGAGGTATCAAGTGAAGGCTCACAAAATTTCTTACGGGCACTGGAAATATATTTAAACAGGTGGGCCTGCCCCAGAAAAACGAATTTGAAATTAAAAAAAAAAAAATCTAACTTCTGAAATAAAGCTCATTTTTAGAAAGTACATATAATTTTTTTTTCCCCACAAGAATTAGAGGTGGGATATGAGAACTAAAAATCACAAATCACCCTTACCTTTACTACTCCTAACCTGGGATTTCACTGTCACTTTCATATCTGCCTCCTCCTTCATGACACACACTCAATAAAACACAGGAGAGCAAGGCTGCATATTGCAGCCCTTTCATTAAAAAAAAGAATAAATCATTGTTTAACTTATCCTACATTTCAACAAAATTAGTTGCTTTACTTTGTGCTTTTCACAGGAAAGGATGTCACTTATGATATCTTATTCCAAGGTATCATCAATTCCAGGTAGCTAAGAACACAGGTTCTTAAAGAGTCATTTACTGAGATGTTAAATCATTGAGTCAGGAAGAAGCAACAGCTACTGTCAAAAGTTTATTCTCACAAAGCAAAGTCAAAACAAACAGTAACCAGATTAATGTCTGCATGTGTTTAGTATCATAGCTAACATGAAAAACTTAGATTTTGGGTTACATCAATTGTATAAATATATATACACATATATATATAGTTTTCACAAACTACTGCCATGAAAAATATTGCTGAATTTCCCTGTGGAAAAAAATTCCAATAAGTGAAAAACAAGTATGTATGGTGTAGGAAAACGTAAATTCAGCTGCTCTCGGAGAGGAAGAGTACTGCACTATAAATCTTTCTGAAGAGATAAATGCAAAGAAATCCTACTCATTATCATTTGTCTGTGTATTCCAGTCTTCCTCACAGAATTAGGTAAGAAAGAGAAGGTACATTTGGCTGTCAGATAAGAATTTAGAGAGGTGGAGTCTGAACTGATAGAGAAAAATGAGACCTACAGAATTATATTTGGGGAATCAGTTAAAATTAATTTTGATTTTTAAGTCTTTGTGGAGGGAACAGAAACCATCTTTTCATGTTTTCTCCAGAAGAACTGAAGACTCAAAAAGAAGGTGAGAAGTAAGTTTTGTCTCTGTACTTTAAAAAACAACAATAAGAAAAAGAAGGCAAGCAGAAAAATATTAAATTACTTCTTCATAGGAAATTTACAGCCAAACAGAAGCTACACTGAGCACTGAGGATTTAGTAAGTAAAGCACAAGACCATTCTCAGTTTCAGAACTTACTTAAAAATATCTGGTCTATTTGAACAAATCTTGCTTTCAAATCTCTCAAGGTCCAACCACTGAATGCTTAAAAGCCTAAAATACAAAAAAAAAATTATTTTTCAAATTCAAAAATAAACTTTTAGTAGTATTCCTATAGATTAAATATCAATTGCCACCCTATTTTATAGCATTTTTTCTAGGAATATCCCTCAACATTTCTTTTAGCTTTGCTTTATATCTTTTTTAATTGGTGCAATTATGTTATGTATTTTTACCCATGTGTTCTTGAAATAAGCTTCTGCTCCCATAATTTCTGTAACTCTTGGTGTGAAATTCAGAGGGCTGAATCCAGTGAAGCAAACAGCAGCAGCAAAAGCAAACTTGTCTTCATGTCAGTATGCAATGCATAGTGGAATAAGCTCAAATTGAGAGACTATATGAAAGGAATCAGAAATTTAATATATATCCACCGATTAACTGAATAAAATACATGTAATTAGACTGTTGCTTGAGAAAAAAAAAATAAAGATTAGTGTCAAAACCCAGTTACCTCCCTCCTGAGAGGAAGCAAGGAACGTGTCAATAACTGTACTTGCATTTATGTATCTGCACTCTTTATGTATATCACTCAACCTGACTAGGCCATGCTGTAGGCTCCAGAGACTAAACCACATTAATTCTTTCCCTGAAAGCAGTTATGTATATTATTGTAATACAAAGATATTTGAACAGGTTTGCAAAATCCTATTGTGTTTTTTATTTTGAGCTGGAATGACATTTACTATTAGCATCAAAATGTATCAGCTACATAACTGTGATTTATTTTTTAAAAGTTTCATCTTCTGGGTCATCAGAACAGGAACTAATTAGTGATTACAATTTTTCCAGACTCTTTCACAAGCTTCTCACTGTCATAACAACCTCAATTCTCATGCAGTTCCTTATTCTTTTCAGAGTTGCAGCCATGAACCAAGCACATCAGGACACATAAAGATGCTCATCACAAAGGAACATTGGACACTGACCTAAAGCAGCATCTACACAAGGAAATGAAGGAGTTACAGTGGTTACAGACATCCTGGCTCTGCCTGTACCATCACCAAACAGAGCTCAGGGAGTGCAGCACAAGCAGAGCCCAGAGGCTCTCTTCACAAGAAATAATAAAACACCATGAAATCACCAAATTTTTTATGCTTGGAAAATTTATTTAATCATAGAATGATAGAGTGGTTTGGGTTGTAATGACCTTCACTAGACCAAGTTGCTCAAAAGCCCAGTCCCACCTGCCCTTGGTGGAGCCCCAGGTATAGGGCATCCACAACTTCTCTGGGCAATCTGTACCAGTGCCTCAGCACCTTCACAGTAAAGTATTTCTTCATAATTTTTAATCTAGACCTGCCCTCTTTCAGTTTAAAGCTTTTCCCACTTGTCATTCATACTGATATGTTTGTGGACTTTCCACACACAGGGCTGCAGTCGTGGGGGTAGGTAGTGCCATAATTTTGTAACCCCAGCATGTGTGGGATCCCACAGGACTCACCACTGTTATTCTTGTCCTCAGAGCAAATTTGGAAATTAGTTGGATCTTCCCAAGTCTCTCAAGTTAATGATAGGCAGTATGAGTCATCTTGCCTGCAGTGTCTGTGCCTGAATATAAGCTAGTCATCCTAAATCCCTTTTATATAAAATGAGGACAAACATCACTCTTGGGGGTTATTCAGATGGTCTGTTGGAGAAGTCTACACTTGGCCAGAGGAATTGGTTGCAGTTGTGCAGAATTTAGGATGGGAAGAGATCTGTGTCTGAGCTCAGCCTATATTATCTCCAGAGAGAGCAGCTTTGGCCTGAAGTCATCTATTACCTTTTCAACCTGAATTCTTTTAGGCCAGAAGTGGGAATCAAATCCCCTTTTGCACCAGAAGTCTAGAAATTCCTCAGATGCCCAGCAGCAATGCCCCTTGTTCTGTTTCTCATGGGAGACACAAAATCCTGTTGTACCATTCAACTTTTTCCCTTTCCAAGCTGAGATGGATCCTTATGCTATTTCTTGCCCATCCCCACACACTTGCTTGCACAACCTCAGACCACTCTTTAATCTAAGCCCTAGGAGCCCTTCAGACAGTTTCTTCTGTTGGAAAACTCTGCCTTTGGCATGCTGCATACAGGGAACAAAAACTGAGGCAGGGCTGAGTGCAGGCAAGGAGGTGTCCTGGCTCACAGACTGGCAGCAGGCACTCCCAGGGCATGAAATTTGCCTGTCAGAAAGTGCAGAGGTCTTGCTGAGACAGAGCAAGGTGCTGCTGCCACTACTGATGTGCATTTGCAGGATGCGTCTGATGCAATGAAAACAAGGATTTAAAATGTAGGAACCTCAGAGGGGTGGAGGCAGGCTATCAGTTTCCCTTTTCCAAAAAAAAAAAAAATAGTAAAACTCCTTTGTTTCTCTTCCTATGGGGGAGATGCTGGTGGCATGATCCCTCCGATGGTCTCGCTGCTGGTTTACACGAGGGAGTAATTTTCACTGGAAGCTAATCTTTACTGTGTCAGAGTCTCAGTGTCAATTTTATCTGTGTTTCTTGCTGTCACTGCTATTTTCCTCAGCAGCAGTGCCACTAGCCCTGCTATTAGCCACAGCTGGGCTTTACCTCAGAAGAGTCCAATGTCTTTTTTGCTCAAAAAGTTACAGAAAGTGGCAGCATTAATAACAGTAAAATGATGCTAAAGGCATTGCTGAAGGGTAACAGAGGTTAACTAGGCAAAGCTATGTTGGTCTGACCCAGGCAGTATCCCAATAGCAGGCTTAGAGTTCACTGATTTATATTCACATCCTAACCTGAGGTTTGCAACTGGAGCCCATTTCCAAAGACCTGTCTAAATAGGGGCAATCAGGAAAATGAACCTGACTTAACCAAAAGTGTGACTTGAAAGCGGATTAGCTGATGTGCATTTATGAACACTCCTAGGAAGAATAAAAGTCTACTTGTTTCTATTTATTTTATTTCACTTTTGGCAGAGAGCTAATTAAAACTAATACATTTTTATTCTCAGAAAGGATGTTAGCTATTGAATTTAATGTAATTTAATGGAATCACTTTAAAAGCTGAGTCATGTTAATGTTGGGCTTATTCAGTGTAAATGAGATCTATTTTAAAAACTCTTGCCAGAAATTTAAATTCCTGTATCTTCTTTGGGTCCTGCTTCTGCAGCAACCATCAGTCATTTCCTCATACAAAGTTCTCTTGAAGGCTAGTGGCAGTGGGAAATCTTTCTTCCTAAATGCTAGCTGCAGCAAATGGAGGCTGGAGAAATTAAACAATCTGATGGAATAATGAGTAGCAGTTTCAACAGCTGAATTCTGTTCCATGATAGTGTTCTCTGAACCCCAGGACATTAGGATATGTTATGTGCTGCTGTAGCTTGCAGCCAGCCTTGCTTGCTGTGGCCAAGCCTGCAGACACAAACCACCAGCAGCATAAAGACCACAGGTTCTGTGGTTACACAACTGTTTGTCTGTGGGATCTGCATAAATTGCTTGTAATGATAATCCCAAAGGAAATGAAGTACAAGCAAATGCATCAATCCCTTCAAGAAATAGAAATGTCCTTGTCTTGAAAGCCACGAGATCTCTCTTCTTTCATTTATTTTGCCTCTAGTTTGTAAATAACATCTTTTCCCTTTTGTTTCTGATGCAGGGGTGTACGTGCTCCTGTCTTACTGAGCCATTATAACAGGACAGCTCAGAACGGCAAGTGCTGTTTAATAAGCTACATTTGCAGTAGCTACAGTGCAGTAATTTTCCATAATAAGTAATTTGAATATACAAAAATAGCAGCATGCTTTAAAATGTTCATTATTTTGCAATACAAATACGTTTTTTAGCAATTTTTTAAAGAAAATAGCAAAGCAATTGCTCAGTAAAAGAGGGAAAATGCTTACCCACCTCAGTATAAGTTAGAGTAGTAACAATTTCATAAGACATATTCATCTTTAATCCCTTTCACAAGCTTCTGCCGGCTGGCAGAAGGCAGACTATTTCCCCCTCTCCCCGCTTTTTGCTTCCTATTTAAAAATCGTTTGGATTCATCATAATCAACACAATATATGTACAATCATGAAAAATAGCCTGCAGCTCTGCTGGATGAAGCATATCAGCTTGTTCTCCAGTTTTAGAAAATTCTATTTTATGGCTATCGCAATTGCAATGAAGAGGCAGAGTTGCAAAGAGAAGCTGTTTGAAAAACATACATAAGTATTTTGACAAAAAGACTAAATGATGACAAAACAACTTCCTTATGAAACCATAACAATAAAAAATAATAAAAAGAGAATTCACCAGGGAAGCACACAGGTGGTATTGTTATCTATATTGTTTAAGAAAGTAAATTGACAAGTGAAAAAAAGAAAAATAATCTCTGATATGCATGCAAATCTCGAGTTCTTTCATGATGCAGTTCACCATTGTCCCTGAAAAACCAAAATGCAAGTAAATCTAGAAACCAAGTCCTTAGTTTTTCTTCCCTTATTTCAATCCTATGACTTGTGGATTTTCTGATCTATTTTCATTCTGTGAAATTTTAGGTTAATGATACAAAAAATATTTGCCTTGATGATTAAGAGTTTTGAACTTAACTTAAAAAAACTCTTTTGTTTTTAATGCCTCATTATCCTTATTTATAGTGTCTAAATTCTGCAAGTTGACAAGACTCCATAACGCTTTACATTTTTCAAGTCTGGAGACAAAGCATCCTACTTGTCCTCTACATGTTTAGTGCTGTCAAATCATTAAAGCTCTCCCAAGGGTATCCCTCCTTGCCAAATTTGAGACCTTATTAAGATTTACAGGAGGAGTTTGAGATTGGTGAACAGCAGTAGCATATTTCCCAACTGAATTTGCACCAGACAGCTAGCTCCAGGTCTTAGAAGTTTGTCTTATTTTGCTGAAATTGCTGTTTCTTAGGGCTCATAAATAATGATAAACAACAGTGACAAAAAATGAGCTGAGAATAACAAGAAAAACTAGAGAATAATCTAGAATGGAACCAAGCTGAAAAGTGCACTGGCCTGAATCAAACATTACTGAAGGAGAAAGGATGTGTAAGTCAAGTTCAAGAAGCTCCTCACCCAACTCTAGGAGCAAATATGTGAGAGACCTTGGACCTTCTACTGACTGAGTGAAACTCACAGACATCATGTCAGTCTTCACTCTAAATCCTTGGCATCTTTTGTCAGGTGGATCTAAATATATTCCCCAACACTGAAAATGCAGGCTTCTATAATCTCCCCTATTCCAGAGAATTATTCATGCTGAACTGAAGATACAGTTGGAAAACTCATCCAAGTAATACTACAGAAAAAGATGTCATGTGGAAAAAGAAAACATCTACGTCCCTCTGCAACACTCTAAAGTTCTTCTTCCTTGGTATCCTAAAATAAACAAAAATTTAAGGTTAAAAGTGATTAATAGTTTTCATAGAAATGATAGTGGGTAGTAATTAGATTTGAGAGTGATGGAACTGGGAGACTTGGGAGAAGACGCAGCTCTCTCCTCCAAAAGAAAGAGTAACAGTGACAGGTAAGGCCACATACTTTAGAGTTGATGCTTGTGGTAAAAGGAGAAAACTGTTGTATGTCAGCATATGAGATCATGGAAAGAAGGAACTGAAAGTGAATCCTAGCAAATGCACGTGTGTGTGTGTGTGTGTATTTGTGTGTGAGACAATTTTGAATGCTGATTCTCTCCTTCATTGTGCTTACACCTTCTCCCACCTTCATACCTCCATGCATTGTTGCAGACAATGAGACGCCAACTGCTGATCTATGCTTACACTTTTGCAAACAGATATTCTTCAAACATTTAGTAATTTATACTAGACCATATTTCTCCAGCTTGTAGAACTGGCATGTGGAAAAAAAGCCTAAATGATGGTGTTGCAACAGCAGAATTCTGCTGATTCTGTTCCCAATATAGAATGGGCTGAAGCTGTGAGAAAAACATGGAGATAAATTTATAGGAGGAAGATATATCACCAGAAGGAGAAATTAAAATCTCATGGTGAAATCAAAGAATTACAAAGAAACTGACCATTCAAGACAATGCGTGATGATTCCAGGGTACACTGGAAGTTCATTTCATCCTGCTGCAAGATTCCTGTCTTGTGTCAAACCTGATTGTAATGTCTCTTCTTAATATATAATTATTTTAAAGACAAAAATTCCTCTCTTTCCTTCCACAAACCTCTTTAATTCCCTTGTATGTCCATTGAAACAAATGCCCTAAACCTCAGCAGGTGGCAGAGAAAGGCATTGGGGCATCAGATGATTAAAACCTATTGGAAAGCATCTGTTCCTCTACCTGCCCCTCTAAGGATTGAACCTTTGACTCTGCCACTTAGCCAGATATTTATTTTTTATGATGTTATATTCATGCTTAGAGGGCCTTACTATCAGTCCCTTTTTACCTTCCCCCCTCCCCAGAACCATGAGGAAATCTGCTGCCCCTTCACCTTCTCTCCTTTTCTTGCAAGTGTCAGCTTTGTCAATCATGGAGAGATGATCCAGCTCATGAAAATGTGTCACAGCAGCCAGAGTTTCTGCTCTGACCTTCAGCTCTGCCCTCTGCTGTGACTAACAAGTTTCATTTGCCACTCAGAGAAATCTGGTTGTTTCCAGCAAAATAGAGCTTCTTTTTCTTCCTAGGAGAAAGAAAAAGAAAAGACCACTAGCTGAGGAAATGTAATAATTTCCTGATTTTAGTTAACTTTTTGTTCGGGTCTAGGAACAACTTCCTTATATACCAGAAAAAAAATCTATATGAATCATTGCAATTTGAGAAAGAAATCTATCCTTTAATTAGTTTTCATCTCCTGTTTGCTAGGAGTGGGAGTTTTCATACAGAGGATGTACAGAGCAGAACAAGTTACTATCAGGAACAAAGAAATTTATTTTTAAGCAAAAATGGCACTATATTTTCTTTGATACACTAGTTCAGGATCTTATTTCCCACAAACAATTAAATTATATTTATATTTTTTAAATGTTCTACAGCTGAAGGTTGTTATTACTTGCAAGTACATAATTCCAAAATTCCTGCTGAAATCTGTGAGTTGGAGGATAATGGATGTGGATGGCTGTTATACAGCACTGCAGGATGAAAGCTTCAGTGTCCAAAGGACTTAGTGGCTGAAGGGCTAAAGCCACCCCTAAATGGACAGGGGGCCCACAGCAGGGTTTGAGTTTACTGGAAACATTTGAAAACATTCCAGAAGATTTAAACACTTTGAGATAAATCTACATCCATGACTTTAACCTGAAAGTTTCCCTTCAGGCAGTTGGTCCAATTCTGCACATATCCTCTGGCAAATACCCAGGAGATTTTATGGCAACATAAACTGTCACAAAATACAGAAACAAAGAACATTATCTTAATATGAATTGGATAATGTAAATATATAAGCAAATACTTCTCTCCTTTTTGACTAATGTCTCTTTCTTACTGAGCTCTCAGCCTCCAAAACAGTCTGTGCAATGTGCTTTTATCGATGTCAATTTTAATAGCTTTAAGGCAAAATTCTTTATTCTCCATATAGGAAATACATTTACTAGTCTCTCTTGTATACACCACCATTATGAAGACTTGCTGAATTACATAGTAAACTTGAGTAGTTCACATATAACCACTGCATGTCGTGATTGCATAATCCATGATAACGCCATAAAACTGCTTTCTGAGTAACAGCCTATAGCCTCCTTTTGAATTTCCTTGGATAAAACATGTTTTAAAGAAGTGTATAAATATCCACTGAGCACCCACAGACTTCTGTTTCATTGCTTCTGAATCCCAGCACCTAATCTTGCTTTTATGTCATGTACTATATTACAAGGAAATGAAATGCAATTCAGTAAATTATCCACTTCAAGTTGTGGCCATTTCAGTGGATAAAAAAAAAAAAGAGCCCTTTATCTTTTATTTGTTTTAAATCCCACAAGGATGCAGGCTTTATATTTACTCTTAGCTTGGGCTTTACTGTGAATCTTCAAGAAAGCTCCTCAAGTAGAGATATAATGAGCAGAGATGTCTTGAACAAAAGTAATCTCTGACTCTTAACACAAACACTATTTATTGCACATCTAGCAGCAGTAGCACTGTATCTAATTCCTGACATCCAAGACTTTGATAACTAATAGTGGTGAATCCAACATTTCACACTTGCTTTTAACAATTATCTAATCAGGACACTCCAGAAAAGGCATTACCATTAACCCAGGAAACAACAGCCTGCCATGTGTGAACAGCTGGATCCCAACGGAGCCATGGTACAGCACATCCCATCAGAGTTTAGGCTTCTTATCCGAATATTAACACAGAGGATTTCCTTTTAATCTGTTTGTTTTAAGACTCTAGAACTGTTAGCGGTTATTTGATCTACCAGTTAATACCTGTCAGTGTGAGGGACACTGGGAGCACAGTGTTCCATATGGATGCACCATAGCCCCTGGTCTTTGACCTCTAATTCAAATGTAGATAGATCAGTATTTTTATTGCTGTGAGTCATTGATGCCAGGCACCTAATCCTCTCCTTAAGTAATTCCACTAGTTCTGGTCTGATATTCAGAACTGCAGAAATTTGCTTTTGAATTAACCCACCCTTTCTTGAAACAAGCCTCTATTAGCTGAAATGACCAAACAAAAGATCTAGAATGTAAGCTTATGCTCTAAGGTTTGGAAACTATTTAGTTTTCCAGAAAAAGGGATACACATAATGTTCACAATAGACCCCACTCCAAGATAAACAATTCCGACCAGGGATAGCATCTTGAAATATCTTACTGAGAAATATAACATTAGTAAAAATTATTTGTATTCAGCTTCTCTGTGAATCCAGTCCTTAGCTAGTTAAATTATTAAATCCTAATGCATAGCCACATGCATGTTTTAAAGGAAAAAAACCCAGACCACTCTGACTTTAAAAATATTGCTATCTACTTTCCCTCATCCATTTGACCTTGAAATTAAAGGCTTTTCTTTTTCCTGGCTTTACTCACCTGATGTATTTCAGAGCAGCAATATTACTGAAGTCAATAGAAGCATTGGTATGGGTAAGTGCTACTCAAGATGAGGAAGACTTGCACTATCAAGCCCTAAAATTGTTTGCTTACCAACAGCCTATGGAGAGAACGATAATGGTTTACAGGGAAAGGTGAACTAGGCTTGATATGAGAACTATAAATGCATTCTCTGATGAAAATGTTATTCTAATCTACTTTTTGAATAGAAATAGGTGGCAGCACGAAGGTTTTGGTGGCTAAATTCCTGTTTGCTACATTTTAAAGAGAAAATGGAAAATGCTTCTTTAGGAAAGCATGATATGTTCTCAGAAAACAGTAGTTCAAAATTAAATATTCTTGCATAGTTCACACCCATAGTGTATTAATAATTTGTACTATAACTATTTAACCCCTAGGAGAGAAAAGTATTTTCTACTTTTAAACATTAGCTGACTCTATGCTAACCCAGATATTTCTGACCAGGGCTAAACAAAGGGATTGTATTTTATACATTAACCAAGGAATACTTATACATATATATATATATATATGATTCTTCTCTACGAACACTGCTGCAAGTGGACTAGAAAATTAAGTTTTTCATATTTGCTTCCCGGTGGAAGCTATGTAAAACAGAATAATAAATGATTGTCACTTTATTTCAGAACATAAAATTAATCTTGGAAAACAGAAAAGTCATGAACAATATTGCAGCAGTATTTCATGGTTCACTGGTTATTATCACTTGCCAACATTAAGGTCACAAAAGAACATTTCTCATTTGTTGCCTAGAGTATCTGTGACTATATTCCTATTGTCAAACCTAACCTTTTGGAGAACCACAGAAGGCCAAAAAGGAGAGGATAAAACTATTTAAAAGTATATTTTCTTTTTCTGTAGTATGTTGAAAAATAATAACACAATTCATAGAAGCTTCAAGCTGCTGGAGATAGAGCAGGTCACAAACTTTAAATATTTAGTCCCTGTTGTGAGTAAAGCATTAACCAAGAAATTAGCAGCAACACCAGATGGGGTCCCTAGAGCCCAAAACCAAAATTTCCCAAACCATCAGTGGTAGCCAAGCCTTCACATAATTTGAAGTTTTTCTAAAAATGGGCAATATAGCGAATAAATTACTTTGCGGATAACAGAATCTATTATTTCTTGATCAGTGATTTGAAAGTAAACATGGATATTGGTGTACAAAAAAGCCCCATATCTTCATGGTTCATCCAATACACAAATTCAGGACATTAATTTAAAAGAAGTGTTGTCTATCCATCAGTTACACATAATACCATCATTCTGTGCCACTTGGATGGGGGACTGAAATAAATTGCTTTTCTCAATCTTATGTCTAATAGAAAAGTATCCACTTCATCCTCTCATGACATTTATCACTAATTGGTCCTATGAGGATTTGGGAAAGAGATTCAGTACAGCAAAGAGCCTGTAAGAACTATGGCTCCATTCCTACTTGTATTTTTTCTGGAAAGACGTTTTCGGACTTTGTAAAAGGTTCTCAAATGGAGACATCATTACTGACAACAGGATGCACTCAGTCTTGCAAAGCTTAGGAATTACACAGGTGACACAATACACAAAGAAACTAAGTCTATGCGAGTAAAATTTAATTTTCTCCAGACCACTCACTTGACAAGAAATAGCCTGAGTCAATATTCTTAAACTCGCCTGTTCTTCAGAACAAACGGTTTGTACCCAGGCAACTGTTTGAGAATGGCCCTCCACTCATGCTAATTCTCAAAAAAAGACCACAAATTATTTGGCAGAGTACCAGATGACACAATTTCCAGCGTGCCAGAAACCTTCCTGACTATTTGACAGCAGGCATAAATGAATTGCAGTATCTGAGAAGGCACCAGCATGCTTTTCTTTACTCACACAGTTATAGCCAGAGTCTTCCAGACCTTCAGGAGGGTCTCTTAAAAAATCTTTCGAGAGTTTGGCTAAAGAAAAACAAATACGAAACAAGTTCAGGCCACCTCCCAATAGAAACTACATCAAACTGAGCATTAATGGGCAAATAATTCATGGTCTCTATATTTAAGAGGGATTAGTAACTCTTCAAATATGAAAAGATCAGATTTTGACACATTGCACGTTTGCTAGACTCAAGTATCTACTTCCCCACTGCTGTGTGGGTGACTTATGATCATTTCCTTTAACAATGGAAAAAGCTCAAGTCAACCCCTCCAGTGCATCATATCAAGGGCAAATTCCTATATCATTTGCCTTTGTTACTGATTCAAATACAAGCTGCAAATAGACCAGTACACAGATTACATTACAGCTCAAGGAGTGGGAAAAAAATCCCTGCATACTACAAATAGACTCTTTATTTTGTTTTTATTTATTTTGTTAATAAGATTCAGTGTTCTCCAAAGTGACATCCAGACTGAGACTCAGTGCTGGCGGGGTAAGGGAAACAAACAATTAGGCTTGTTCCTATAAGCTATTTTTTATTGTGAGGTTGTGAACTCTCTCCCCCTGACTACTCTCACACTAAAATAAAGTGACTGGCTTGGATATAAAAGTGTTTGTGTTTTGACAGCTCTCCTGCTCTGCGTTTTCAGCCAGAGCATAATAGGCAAGCAGCAATGAGTTGGCAAAGCATTTCCAATTAAGCATATAGGGAGCCCCTTTGCCCGTCTCCAGCCAGTGATCCTACCTGCAACCCCCAAGTGTTTGCCTTGGCCAGAAACTGATTTTGAAAGCTAATTAATTCTTACATTAAGCCAAATTTTAGAACATCTTTTTTCAATATAATATTGCTGATGCAGAGCAAGTATTCAGGAAGACCATATTATCACCAATGATAATTTTCTGTATATTTTACATTAAGGTTTTTATGTTGAGGGATCTCCAAGCACTTCATAATTATTAATCTACAGTGGCAAATGTCACCATCACTGGGATGAAGCATGATGTCTGGATGAGCACCAAAGATGCATATCTCACTGTCTGCCACACTCTCCATGTTATGTATTTTAAGCAACTTTCAGTTTGGGGAAATGCAAATAAATGAATAAATGCATTTATAGTGCATTATAAATAAAAATTTCTTAAGCCCAAGTGAATGAAGCATTACTTGTAGCATGACATCCTCCTGTAGATACCTAGAAGTTTCTGCAGCTTAACAGAGGAGGAATAAACATTTTCCCATTCCAATAGAGCAAGCATATATTTTCATATCTGGTTCTAGGATCTGTCTGGGAAAGTTTTTCCTGAATGTACCATTAAAAATTTTATATTAGTGAGTGATCTTTTTAATAACTAAAAAAAAAGTGCTAGAGTATTTTATTTCACTATGATCTTTCAGAAGTAGTTGTGCATAAGGCTTGCTATGATTGGCTTTGCTATGAACCCTAAAGTGAGGACATGTTCACTGATAGGTGTGTTCCTGTTCATGAGGCTTTCCACAAACTCAAACTGAGATCTGAGTCACTTCCAGGTGCCAGAGAAGGATAAAGACAGTATTTTGAGCAAACCATGTGAAATACAGTTTTGTTTAATTTCTGCACAGAAGGATTTTTATCCTCATCAGGTAGGTTTTGCTTTGATATTTTCACAGAATCACATAATGGTTAAGGTTGGAAGCAACCACATCTGATCCAACATTCCTGCTCAAGTAGGGTCATTCTAGAGCTGATGGCACAGAATTGTGTCCAGATTCTTCTTGATTTTATCCAGGGAGGGGGATTTCATTACTTTTCTGGGCAATCTGTTCCAATGCATGTTCACCTGCACTGTAAAGTTCTTATGCTCCAGTGAACTTTCTGTGCATCAGTTTCTGCCTGATACCTCATACCTATCTCCACCAAGCAGAGCCTGGTCCATCCTCCTGGCACCCTCCCTTCAGATATTGATTTATTTTGATAAGGTGCCCTCTCAGTGCTCTCCTCTTGAGGCTGAACAATCCCAGCTCCCTCAGCTTTTCCTTGTAAGAGTTGCTCCAGTCTCTTCACTACCTTTGTCACCCACCACTGGACCCACCCCAGGAGTTCCAAGTCTTTTTTGTATGTAGGAACCCAGAACTGAGCATAGCATTCCTGGTGTGCCCCACCAGGGCTGAGTAGAGGGGCAGTATCACACCCCTGACCTGCTGTCAATGCACTTCCCAAAGCACACCAGGATATCTTTGGCCTTCCTGGCCAACAGGGCATTGCTGGATCATGGACAGCTTGTTGTCCTGTAGGAAAACCAGGTCCTTTTCCAAAGAGCTGCTTTCCAGCAGGTCAGCCCCCATCCTGTGCTGGTGCATTTTGAGTTTCTTTTAACTGAAAAGCAATGTGAAAGTGAATGTCTTACTCTTCTCGACCTAAAAGGGAAGCAAAGACCTTGAGTGCAAAACCACATAAAGCCACAACTGATTGCAATTATTTAAAACCATCCATAGTGAGATGAGTACTTGACAATTACTTGACAATTATTGATTACTGAGGGCACAGTAAGTAACAAATTCAGTGTCAAATATTTAGGGGCAGTGGGAGTTTGGTCTTTCTTTGGCATTATACCAGCAATGGTCTGGAAGGATTTTTCCCTACCAATTGAATTTAGGCAGAAAGTGGGTTTGTTTCTCTCATTCCTCCAATTATACAATCATTCATGTTCTTACAATGAATTCTGTCAGTAATGCACATTTCCTGACACAGAAAATATAGATTAAAATGTTTCAATAAAAAAATCCAAAGAAAACTGTAAAAACTGATTAAATTTCAAAAAACGTTGTCTGAAATATTGTAACTAAGCCAGGTAAAAAAGGTCTGCAAGGGTCATAACTATTATTATTATTGTTGTTATTATTATTATTATTATTAATATTATTATCAGATCTTCCTCTTTTTGTAGACTGCTCCCTACAGAATGCTGAAACTCACATGGATGCCATTCCTACTCACTAAATATATCCTATTGAATCATTTATAAAATGCCTCCCCATGGACCACACAGGATTAATAAATAAGTTTCAAGCAGGTAAAAAATCAGAGAAAGACTGTTGTTCAACTGACCAGGAAACACACTTAAAGGAAGAAGAGGATTTTGCCCTAGAGAGAAGATATTCTTCTTTTCTCTCTTCACAAGTTAAGGGAGTTATAATTCAACAAGTTCACAATAAATTATTAATTCTGACTTGTAGCAGAAATTGATAAAACAGATGAAAAAAATATAGTAAGAAATTCACTAATGGCTTGAAGCACAGTGTCCCCCTGTGAGTTTATACCTCCTTAATCCACAACCTTCCAGTGTGTAGGAGCCATGTGCTCTCCCACCAAAGGCACATCTATTCACCCACCCCTCAACACTGCCTTTGCTGGGGTGACTGTTGTGGCAGGTTCAGAGTCCCCAGGGGCAGCCCAGGGATTTGCTAAACTGTTAGCAAAACACTTGGAAATGGCTTTCTTTTCCAATGATTTTCAGGGATGCAATCAGTTCCTGTTTAGGCAGCTTGGACACAGTGCATGCCCAGCCCTTTCTCTGCAGGAGGCACAGGTTTAAAGCAGCCTAAGCTCCTCCATGGTCCTGCCCAGCCAAAGCATTCTCTCTTAAGAGCACAGGCTCTGAGCTGTGGAAGCAGGACTCTGCTCTCCTGTCAGGCAGGTGAGCCATATTTTTGAGTTAGTAGAATGTTTTGAAAAGTAATGCAATATTATCCTAATGCAGTAGAAGCAGGCTTGCTGGCAAGACAGAGAGAGGGAGAGAGAGGTTTCTTCAGCAAGTCAGAATTAATGGGCATCCACAATGCCTTTGCTATGGTTTAGTGTGGAGTTTGGGCTCCACACTCTGACTTAGCAATGATGTCAAGGAAGGTTTTACTGTCTTGTAATTGTTTTATCCTACATTCTTCTACCCACTCATATTCCCTACTGCAACACTGACACCCTCTGAGCAACAAAAGGAGGTAGTTATTGAATAAGGTCTTATTTAGAATCAGTGAATATTTAATTTCCTTCATCTGTTGCCTACTGGGAGAACAGGAATGCTTCAGCATCCTCCTGTTACACAAACTCATAGTCCTCAGGACACTCATTACAAGAAGGGCTCTGTGGCATAATACTGGGAATTTCCTCTTCATTTGTCCCCCCGCACCCAAAGTTGGCTTAGTATAGCCTAGATTTTAAATTTATTTATTTAGGTATATATTTATATATTTATCTATTTATATATAATTTTTCCTATATATGTATTCATGGCAAACAAGTAGTTATGCAACTATTAATTCACTTTTCCCATCAGAAATGTTTGGCAGATAGAAATGTGACACTGGTTGGGTTTGTTTCTGCAGTGAAATCAGCATTTTTTTTTCCTTATATTCTTGGGTACTCTCTCTTACTCTTATGCCCAGGTTCAAATATTTCCAGATTTAGTGTCAGTAAAGAATTTCCCTTGGGTGAGGTTGGTGGTGACACAGTAGAACAGGGTACATGTGCACTGTAAGCTCATCTAGTATATTTTATCCAATGGATCCCCTGCCATTGCTCTGGCCTCCAGCACTGTTGTTATTTCAGTTCCACTTGATCTTTACCTATGGTGCATCCATATTTATATCTACAGAGAATTAAGTGCCTTAGCTTATAACTGAGGTTACTGAGTTCAGTATGGGGACATGTTTCATGTCCTGTCCCTTATTAAATTCCCTGTATGATATAGAGAAATACTTCCATAACCCGAAACACTGTGTACTTTCTGAAGCAAGACCTTTCTACAGTTCATGTTTTGACAATGAAATTGCAAATTCATCCCACAGAAATACTTTTCCTAAATGTAGAATTCAGAAGACCACATCAAGTACATGAATTTCTTTCCATTGCTGTTTTGATATATATTTCTCTCTCTCTCTCTCTCACCATCATTTACTTGATTTCTTCTTTTCTGCTCAATATACAAAATCTGGTTATTAGGCATGTGTTTGTAATACTTGAAACAACATAATGAAAGGACCTTTCATTAATATCTTTTATGTCCATTCCTATTGCTCTGCTAATAATGTGAGAAACTCAACGCAGGTCAAAACTCATCCTGACCCTACAGCTATTGTGTTGGCTTCAGACTCTCTTTTACTCTACAAAGAGAAGGGGAGAGGCTGTTTGAAGCATAATTTGCCTTTTCCTCCACTTATTCTAAAATTTTGGGAAGTATTGCTCTACAGTTAAATATGCTTTGGACCACATTTCTGAACGCCTTTTCCTCCACTTATTCTAAAATTTTGGGAAGTATTGCTCTACAGTTAAATATGCTTTGGACCACATTTCTGAACGCCTTTTCCTCCACTTATTCTAAAATTTTGGGAAGTATTGCTCTACAGTTAAATATGCTTTGGACCACATTTCTGAACAGCTTGCAAAGACTGCCACATATTCTAATGAATGCTATACTTGAAGGGTTGACCTCATTAATTGGCACTGTGATATCTGCCTGATCTCTTCCTTCCTGCTTCCCAAGATAAGTGTCAACATTTAAAACTCAAGATTTGTCTGCTGATATTTTTTAACAGATAAATAATTTGATTCACAAGACTTTGAAGTACCTATCCAATCACAATGTGATTACAATGGAGTTTCTCTCGACAGAGTGAGTACAAATCCCTAACTGGGATTTTTGGAACAACTCACCTGTTTGCAAAGTCTAAGAATTGCAGTGCAGGACTGTGGAAAAACAGTCACTTGGATCTTAAGTTTAGTATGGAAAAGATAAGAAATATCTTGTGAGCCTTTAGATGACAGCTGCAAAAAGAAAATTTCTACCTAAGTTATTAATGATGAAATTTCATGATCAACACAGAAAATTGTTCTGGATTTTTTCCTGAAAAAGGAAAAAAAAAAAAAAGAAAGAAAAACCAAACCCCAGACTTTACTATTTTTGGCATTATTCTGGTATCATAAGCAGGAATTTAAAAAATCTCCAGTAAATCCATCTTGTCCAACAGAGTTTATCATTCCATGTTTAACTAAAGTGACAATTTAAATTTCTATGGACACATCTGGGAGCATGAAAGAAAAATAATTTTTGATAGCTTCTAGACACAAGTAGGATTCATATGAAGATGTCAGTAGCTCTTGGGCTGGCAATACTCACTGAAGATGTGTTTTCTAGAAAATATATGACTTTTTATTTTATTTTAAGTTATTAATAGTCAAGTTTCTAAATTTCTTAAAGTTATTTTTGTTTCAGTCATTCACATAATTTGTTTTTCCTTTTCAAAAAGTTCTGCCAAGAAAATAGTTGTATATATGCAATTCTTGCTCCTCTTCTGCTTCTGATCATTCTGTTTATCAATTTCTGTACAACCCAGAGCAGTAGAACTCTCTCACCCCAGAACATCTATATAAAGATTACAGCCTTTAAAGATGCACAATTCAATGCATAAAATATATTGCCATCCACTACTTATTTTTTCAAAAACACTAGGTTATGAACTGCTAAAGAAGGAAAAACTGTGTATAGAATTCAGGTGAATAAATAAATTATATTTCTATTATTGTATAGAAATATGATTAATTATGTTTCCTTAGTCCTTAGTAGTGCTGTGTCAAAAATATAAGGAAATGGCAACAGTGAATGGCAGAGTGTTATGCTTGATCAATCTCATACCACCTTGTCTGCTTGATCAATCTCATACCACCTAGCAACTTTTCTGATTACTCAATATATTCTTATGACCTACAAAGATCTCAGAAATATAGATTCTTTTCAACTTTGCCATTATCCACAAAGAATTTTAATAGCAGAAAAGAATGGGACATCTTATCAGAGCACATCAGCTTGAAAAGTATAAAGCAAAAAGTTTCCTGGAATTTATGGCCAAGAGAAAAAATATTCCTTTCCAAAAGAGGAAACTTTCTGCTCACAGCCACATGCTTCAAATATCTCCAAAACAAAAATTAACCCAGAAGATGGTTTATCATGATATCCCAGGGGAAACCAAGTAAAGCATTTTTCAGGCAATTGAGGTAACATAAAATCAAAGATACATTTATAAAAAGCAAGAAGAAATAAGTGTCTAAGAGTCTCAGCCTCAGTGAATTCTGTGGTTATTAATTAGGCTTTAATTCACTACAGCTCTCTTCCTAATGGACTGGCAATTAATTATTCTATTGGCTATTTAAGAATCATGGCATAATGCTGTGCTGGAGGAAACACATTCTAATTTACGTTGTTCTGTCCCAGCAATGATATTGGGGATGATTACTCCATTCCATCCTCCTGATAAACAACCTAAAGGGCAACATACACTTTTAGGAGACATCCTCAATAATTCAATCTCCCCTCTTCTGATGTGGTCCTGCATAACAGGATTTAGTTGTAAATGAAAAAGATTTTTGTTGGTTTTAACGTGGAACTCACGGTTATGGGTTGAGCAGTCAGAAAACTTTTATGTCCTTCTAGTGTACATCCCACAGTGACTGCACAAGACCATCCTACATCCCACAGGATAACCCCACCAATGGTAAGGGATAGTCTCACCCAGTAGCAAAAAATAATGAAATAACCATGTTAGAAAATTGCAAAGTATGTTATTCAAAGGGCTTGAACAATCTTGCTTGGAAGTGACCACATAAAAAAAGATATCAAAAAAAACCCCAAAGAAACCTACCCCAAATGCATATTTTCCTAAGATTCATACTGTAAGTAGTTAAAAACAATAGGAATTAAGGTCTTGGCTCATATGTCCCTTTTTCTTACAAATTTTGTCAGTCTTTGATATTTTCCATTCACTTGTTACCTCTGTATAAAGACACATTTTTATATCCCTTTCTTCTACAGACAGATCTCCATCTGTTTCTGACAATCCACTGAATACCCATCTTTTCCCTAAATCAACATATTTAATATATAAGCAATCCTTTTCATGCCCAGTGCAAGCATGAATAGGAACAAACCCCCCCACCAGCCTGATAAGAATCATAGACATTTCCCTGCTGATAAAGCATTCAGCATCTCCCAGATCAAAGGTTAATTAACTCAGTACTAAAACATCCACTCACATAAAGAGTATCATCTAATTTTACCATTTTTACTTAATTCAGATGTTATCATAAGGAAAACCTGTTGCACTCAACATGTATTATTTTTACATACACCCTCCTAAAGGACCTAAGCCTTCAAAAGTTAGTTACACAGCCAAGTATTTTGCGCACAGAGTAATCAATACCCACAATATTGACATGGTCTTCCACAACCTTTTACAAAGATCACTTCCAAAACAAAAAAAGGAGAAAAAGTTCTGTGTTATCCCTGAAGATGATATGCTCAGACTCATACACCAGTGATATAATTTCATACATTTCTATAGGAATATCTTCACCTTAGATGTGTCCCTAAACTAGAAACAAGTTCCTGTGGGTTGTCTGCCTTTCTGACAGTCTCTGAACCTCAACAGGATTTCCCAAAATCATTTGTTGTTCACCTCCACAGATCTATTGTCTGTGGAAAACAACTAATAATTTTTTAAATACTGTGGGGTTTTATTCAATTTTGGTTTATTCCAAGATTTTATTTTAACTTTTTCTATTGCCAGAAGTGTTTGTGTTTCTTTTGGAGATAACTGAATAATCAAGAATATCAGTCTTCCTTTAAAGGAAAAAAATAATTCTGTACTCAGTGATGAAAACTGTAATATCACAAAATGAAAATGTAATGAAAAAGTGTCTGGATTTTGAACAAATTGTCTAGATTGGATGGAGACCTGAGTAACCCGGTGTAGTGCATGTCCCTGCCCATGGCAGGGGGGTTGGAACTCAATGATCCTCAAAGTCCATTCCATCCTATCATCTGTGATAGGATGAAACAAATTTTGCAAATTCACCAGATATTCAATTAGCAAAAAGTTGGTCCTTTATAAAAGGGGTGTCAGACCTTGCAACCGTCCAGCTTTTGTTTCCAGTTTTGCAGTCCTTAATGTCCTGGCATTTAAGTATAAATTGGTATATTTTTATCATTCTAGGCATTTGATTGAATGTGCACCCCATATGAGATGGGAATAGGAATCTTGTAGAAGTTCCATATTAGAGTACATGTATAACTGATCAGCTCTGTCCTTACCCTGAGGGAGAGGTAGAGAGCAGTGAAAGGACACATTTTGAAACATGCTTAACACACACAATTAAGTGATGGGTTCTGAAACACAAAGCCAACCTACACTGAATATACCAGTGTTCTTCAGCTGTTGCACTTTTTGAATGTGTCAATGATTTAAAAGCTATTGCCTGGCATAATCACCTAGTAAAGACTTTGCCCAAGCAGGAAAACATACAGTGGGTACTCAGAAGATAGTCCAGGTAACCTTATCCTGTTCATAAATGTTAACTTTTTATTGTGTATTTATTTCCAAGTGTCTTTGAAATTCTAAATGTCCTTTTTTTAAAGTGGCTGGATAAGAATAGATATAAACACTGGCATGTATATGTACTGTGCTCAAAGCTGAAGGACAAAAACGATGGGCTGTTGTCATTGCATTACCATTCAATTGCTGTGCAGCTTTCTTTAGCCTTGTAATTCAGGGGGTCAGATAAAATAGCCAGGAAGGTCCCTTTTAATTGGAAAATCCATTAAATAGACAGGGAGGAGTGGGAAATGTATACTATGAAAAATAAAAGCATTAACCTAATTTTTGCTTCAAGATCACATGCTGGAAAATATTTACCAAAAATAAACAGAGCTCAAGGCAAGGGTCAAGCAGCAGAAAGCTGAACAGTTAGTGTACCATTAATATAAAGGATTATAGTCAGTATATGACTGAGAATAATTCTGTGGATGCTCTGGCAAAGACAAACGTACAAAAGGCTTCTAAATGAAACCAATGAAGCAGGAGTTCTCATAGTTTAGGAGCACATGGCATGGTGCAGCTGAAAAAGGAAAAAAAAACACCCACTGGGGGAAAAAAAGTAATAAACTCTGGCTACCCATGGGCAAACTTCACAGCAGTTGAATAAGACAAATAGAAGAAAGCGTCTGCTGCTGCCCAGAGGGAAATGTAATGACCCAAGATATGACCTGCCATAGAGAGAGCCCTATGGAATAAGACAGAAGTAGAAATCTGGGAAGTTATGTGAAACTAAAATAGGATCTGAATTAAGTCCAAGTCAGCCAAGCACTGATGGAATTGAGAGAAAATTTTGATAAAGCTCTGCTGCTCCCTTCCCCCACTTGAAGATGAATTATTGCACAGGCTACTCAAACCCAAACATAACACATGTAATGGGATATATACTGTGGCTGAATTGTCACACTAGCATTGTTTATACTGGAAAAAGGGCAAGTGTAGGAGTCTCTGAACAGAGACTGAGAGTGGCCCAGCTGTTACATCCACACACCATTAACACTGAGCCTCCAAGACTGTTTTAAAGTCTGAGACAGTATTTTTTGTGTATACTCTATGCAGTACAAGACCTTAAATTTCATAAGGACTGTAAAACTTTACTGTCCTTGCTGAAACAAATCACTGTTGTGAGAGAAGTCATTCTTTGTTCAAAGTCTGACAAAAGAACTGCCTTGTTTCTGCTGGATTGGTGTTTATTTAGGGGTTTGAGGTTTGGTGGGTTTTTTTGTGGTTTGGTTTTGTTTTGGTTTGGTTTGTTTTGTTTTGGTTTTGTTTTGTTTTGTTTTGGTGAGTTTTGGTGAGTTTTCTTTATTTGGTCTTGGATTTCAATATCAGGAAATGCAGGCAGGGCAGCTTTCAAGGATAGAAAAGATTTCCCAGTGTTTAAGATCCATGTACATCTTTGGCTAGAGCTCTTCTCAAGTAGCAGACAAACAGTGCAGAAAATATTTGAGTTATGGATTAAAAAAGCAGTGATTCTCTTGTTTCTAAAGGTCTCCAGGTTTATTTATTTTCTGAAAATAATAGACCTCATTTTTCATCATCCAAGGTAATTAAGCTGAGCATTAGCATACACTCATTCTTTACTGCTCTATCTTTTTCTTTCTGGCAGTCTTTATCTATTTGTCAAGAGAGATTAACATTATTCCTTTGGAAAAAAGTATCTGTCCCAAATTTTCCTCCACAGTCTCACATCCAACAACTCCTTTTAAGACAGACTGAAAAAGTGAACTTTTCATGGAAACGTTAACATGAAACATGTTGACCCATCCTTCTTCTTCCCCTTGAATTCCTGAAATATTTGTTGACTATGACCTAAATCTGTCAATAGTTTAGCAGCCTTGAAGTTATATTTTCCAGTAAAAAAAGTTTCTCTGGAAAAGGATAAAATTCTCCCCAGTCTGTCTGTGTTAAAAACTAGAGATTATAATACACCACTTCAGTGTACTTCCTTTGTATCATTCTTTCTATAATTTTTTTCACAGGTCCTCTTATCCATATCCATTATACATATAACAAATTATTAAAATAGAGATAGAGGCATCAATATGCTTACCCACGTTATGGGGAAGGACATAAAAAAGTGAGCCTTTATTGGCTCCTTCATTACCATCTGGGAAAATGGCAGGAGATATTTCTTTACTGAATCAAGAATTATAAACTTGACCCAAAATACACAGGCTTTTAAGTGAGAAAACAAAAATAAGGTTAAAAGATGGCTGTTCATTCTTTTTTTTTTCCTTTATCTTCAATAGTTTTGTATGTATCTAATCTTATCTAAACGTTCTGCCTTCATTTTCTTCTTTGGTGATCTGTATTTGTTCTTGCAGCAATGTTCTCCTCTGCCTTAAACAATTATTTCCCTTCACTGTTATTTTTTTGTCTTGAGTTTACTTATAAGAATCAATTATGTCCCTTTTCAGACTTTGTTTTAAGAGCCTACCCAAGCTGTACTCTCTTGAAAATGTCTATATTGTCTTCTGTCTCAATGAAGTGCAGTCCAGAGATCTCTGAGCTAGAAAAAAATATAAGCTAGTTTCCTTGCATGAATCACTGCAACATCCCATTGAATCACGAGTTTAGATCTCAAATTAATAAAGTCTCTGTTGTGCAGTAGTACATTCTTGCTAATAATATGCTTCTTTCTGCCTTCCAATCTTCCTCACTTCTTCCTCTGCCCTGAGTGATCAATTTACACCCACATTTCTATTCTGCCTTTCCATTTTATCACCCCTCAGTAATGTTCACCTCCGACCGAAAAGAATCAGTGGATTAGTGTTTGAGTATGATCATTGGAGGAACACACAGTACAACAGGGAAAAGAAATGCAGTACTCTTTAAAAGAAATCAGTTGACAAAGGTGGTGCCCAAAAGGCAAACCAGAGTTAAAATAGATGATGTGAATCATTTTGTATTTATTGGGCTGATAATGAAAGACACTGAATGTGCATCACATTTACTCAGCTCAATAAAAGTTGAGAACAGTGTCTGTTAAGAACTGAATGGAAAGGGAAGCACAGTGATATAAAACAACTAATTAAGACACTGTGAGAAAGCACAAGGAAGTCATGGAAATTAAAAAAAGAAGGGATTTTAGGAATGGCTGCCTAGTTCATTAATAGCCAAAACAACATTTTCCTTTGTAGCACATCTTGTACAGATTCTAAAATCAAGTTCTAAACATGGACCATAAAACGTCTTTGGAGACATTTTGGAGAATGGGCAATGACAAATTTCTGGTTCTCTTTCAGCCTAGGGAACAGTTGCCTAACAGCAAAGAAAATGAAACCTAAAAAGCCTACAACTAAAGTGATAGCCCCTATTCTAAAAATCACACTGCTCTGAAACTGGTTTGTACTAAAAGAAAGGGAAGAAAAAAAAAAGAGAAAGGTGACTTGTAAGGAAGAGAGGAGGGGGAAAGACATAGTCCTCTTAAAGGCAGATGGAAAAAACTGCTAAGCACCACAGTGGTAGCCACCTGCTGTGCTCTGAGTGGGGAGTGATAAATAGGGTGGGTCGGGTACTCAAGAGCTCTTTTATTTTTCATTTCTGCATATCACAGACTCGCATTTTGTCAATTCCTGTCTAGCCAGATCACTAAACCCCTGTTCTGCACTTCTCTGCTGATAGATGTTATACACTCCTTTGGGATCCCTCTCTATAGGAGCTGGATATGAAAAGATCTTCTAGATGAAAAATGCGTTGAATGAGTATCTTGAAAATTTTCCTGACAACTGTTTAAGTGGGAGTCAAACTACTTTGGTTCATGTCATGAAAATCAAAGCAGTTTTTCTTGAAACACAGGTGAGATACAAGTGCTTGGAGTATAGGGTTTTCTTTTTAGTCTGAAAAATAGACTGTCGTAGGGTTAGAGGTGAAATATGCAAGTACCTCAATCCAATTGGCATACTCCTATAAATAAATTTAATTTTAATGGGAATCTTTCTTGGCTAACAAATGACCAAGGAGCACTTCATAAAGCCCAAAGGTAGTAGCTTTTATTTCAAGGACACTTTTTTCTTCCTGAAGGGGATTTCACTATCTAATATCTACATGTAGCAGTTATGAAATATACATAACCAGTAAAGAAGAGACAGAATAAAAAAGTGAAATGAGTGCATTTGCATATCTGGAAATCATGTCAGTCCCTCATTTCTGCACATATTCCCACAAGTCAAGAACTTCACCCACAGCCACACATGCTAAAGTCAAAAATCATGTTTCAGAAGTGACTTTGAAAATTTTATAAAATTCCCTTAGTGGAAAACATGTGCAAATACTCACAATGGTGTAAGGGAATTGAAAAAGAAGGTGAGGAGAAAAAGGAACTTGAATATATGTAAATATCACTGCGCTGATCAACGGGTTTTAGATCTCTCCGTAAAAAAAGCTTATAAAAAGTTTTTTTTTTTTAAAAATTAAAATAAACTAAGCCCAAACAGAACCAGTAGCAGATCAGAAACACAAAGCTGCTGAACATCAGACTCTAAAGCTGAGGAACACTGTCCCCGCCTCAACTTAAACTTATTATTTTTTCTTGTATATTAAGACAAGAAAAAATAATAAGTTTAAGTTGAGGCGGGGACAGTGTTCAGGGAAAAAAAGAAAAGGACTGACCAACTAAGCCTAAATAAAAGAAAAGACATTTGTTATTACAGGACATGGGGCATACTGTCACAGCTTTACAAAGCAGGAATGCTTAGATGGGAATGAGGGGGTAAACCCAACTGTGGCCAGTCACCAGTGCCATCCTCAGGGCCACTGCTAGGGCTGACACTGGAAAATGCCTCCATCAGTGACTGGGATGATGTGTCCTCTGACACTTGGGTAGAGAAGTGGATGTGCTGCTCTTCAGATGGACTTTGGAAGGCTGGAGAAATGGTATGACATTGTTATAGGTAAATTAGTGATTCAGTCAATTTAGTAATTATAAAAAAATAAAGATTTTATTTCACGATCAAGGTACAATTTGTATAGCCACAATTAAAGGGACAGCACCGAGCCTGGGATCGGCACTGGGTGAACTCTGGTCCAACCTCTATCGCGTCAGAACCCCCTCTGTTCACGAATGCCGTCTCCATCGGGTTGGTTTTTATACAGTTTTTTCCACCTGAGGCAGAGGTTCTCCTATTCCTTTGTTGCTCACGTATTCATGAGGTCTCCTTTCTCTGTGCTGGATTGGACAAAGACGTTTCTGAGAAGTGATGAGATCAGATGCCGAGTTAGGGGAGCCTGGTATTCAGATGTGAGGGGCAAACGACCCTGGTTACCTCACTCGATTGTGGGCACTTGTTGGTTGATCATCACCCAGGTGTTCCCCAATCAGTCCCTGGAAGAGGATCATCTCCATTGGAGCCACGTCTTTAAGTTTGTAAATTAAGCTCCTCCTCAGCTGCCTCTCATGGTTTTGCAATCCTGTGAAGCAATCCTCCCCAGCCTCTGCTTGTGGGTTTAAACCTTTAGAGATTTTTCATACATGCACAACTCATTTATGAACATAAGTTATTTCACAATCACTCCTATATTTCATAGGAGCTTGAATTAATCCATACCATCTATTACAACATGAAATGCAAAGTCCAGAATCAGAGACAGAGCTCCATGAGGCAGATGTAGAGACAGGGGCTGGCTGCAGAGAGGGCAGCTGGGAAGAGGTGGAAGGGTTTTTGCAGCACAACAAACATTGTGGCCAGACTTTTTCCATCCTTTACATAAACTTTCATTTCTTCCTTTTTGTCACTGAATTTTAGAGCTGAGATAATACTGAGAATAAAAAAAAAAAATACAAGAAAGTGAAGGGTTAACACACTTAAATTTGACAGACCCCTGCATGTGTTTTGAAAGTCATTTGACAACACAGAGCAGGAGGTGTGGTGCCCTGTAGTTCAGAGGGTACATTGTTTACCATGAAATGCCGGATTTGCATATGGTAAGTACTTTCTTTTATTAAAAGGCAAGGCAAATAGTCACACAAACTCCTCTGTAAATAGCAAAGAAGAACACTTAGCCACCCAGACTGAGGAATTACACCAATAGAAATGGAAGAAGAATCTGGCCAAGACATTGAAAAATACCCAACTTATCTCTGAAAAACTTAAGTAGTTTTTCTTTCCTCTGTTTGGTGGCAGCTTTGCTCCTTTATCACCAGTACAAAATCAAAAAGAGGTGAACCTCTCCTGCACATGAGAAAAACCACTTATTTAAAAATAAGATTTCAGTCTTGTGTGGGTTATGAAACCCTACTGGCAAACAAAGCTCACAGGAACCCTTATAACCTATAGGATACACAGTTTATCTTTGCTCTGATTAAATCTTCCATACGTTTTAATCTCTTCTCTTTCTTTGCACACTTTATAATAACACTCTTTTCAAGCAAACACTCTTTAATCTCATAATTTGAAAACTAATTCCATTTCAGCTGTCATTTTGGCAAGTGACCTTTTCTTCCTCTTTTGCTACAGGTAAAAAAAAAATCCTGTCTTTCTGATTTTTATCCTCAGCATTCTGTATCTCAGAACTGTTCATCTA
Source organism: Peucedramus taeniatus (assembly GCA_013400575.1). Classification (NCBI taxonomy): domain Eukaryota; kingdom Metazoa; phylum Chordata; class Aves; order Passeriformes; family Fringillidae; genus Peucedramus; species Peucedramus taeniatus. Next base: position 29,904 of record WBNO01009798.1, read on the forward strand.
TTGAGGTTTTTGTCAGCAATAATATTTCTCATTCTGAGTTTCTTGGTGAACAAACCTTAGAAAATGTTCCTTCCTGAAAGCCATTTGATTAATTTGTCTAAATGCATTTCTTTTGTAAACCAGGCTGATTATTTGAAAATGTCACGGTCTGGTAGCAGATTTGAGAGCTATCCTGGCAAACACTGTTGACCAAATTAAAAACAAAGTATAGAGACATGACAGCAAGGTGGACCAATGACTGGCCTGCCATCTGTCACGGATGGATTAAAGCAGTCTTTCTGTAGTGATATGTAGGAGACACTAATTCCAATCCAAATACATGGATTGGCTCTTGCAGAAGGAGATTTACTGAGAGGAAAATTTTTTTCTGGGTAGTTGAAAATCAGCTGTCATGTCACTAAAACAAACTGCTCATTGTGATCCCAGGAAAAGTCACATGTGCAATGCACTATATTGTAACTACTACTTCCAATCAATTGAGAGAATCATTACAAATGATTCGTGCATGTCTTGGGTGGTCTAAAGATAAAATAGTTAAGAGCCATAAACCACTGTTTTAATCTTCATAGTGTTTTTAACAGTAAAATGGCCATTGATCATACAAAGCCTGAAGGTCTTTCCCACAGAGAAGAAGTTAACTAAGGCAGATTTCTCTGTCAGTTAAAGCAGCATGAATCCAATTTAACTTCACTAGTCTCACACACATGCACTCCAGACTGAAGCAGTGTTACCACTACATAAACAAAATCTCAGACACTTCATCCCAGAAATTAAGCTGCCTCCATTATTTCATGGGGCTTTTAGATGGAGGCTGAGGCTGTGGTGAATAACCATTTTGGAGTGACAGCTCTCTCACTTAAACACAGACAAAATTCAAACTCTTTATTTAGGCTGAGTGAGACTGATGCTATTTGGAATCTTTGTCTGCAGCCCAGATGATGGGACAAAGGACAACCTCCGCAAGTTTAAGATGACATCAGACTGGGAGAGTTCAGTAAATGCAGTAAATCCTTTCAGCCAGAAGGGCCTGGACAGGCTGGAGAAATGGCCTCACAAGAACTTCATGTGCCATGTTCTTCTTGAATGTCTCATTCCATGAAAGATGTGCAAAGTTTAGTGGAGGTCACCAAGTTGGCCATGTTCCTGGAGCACATGGAATCCCAAAAGTAGCTGAGAGAGGTGTGTCTGCTCAGCCCAGAGAAGGTTCAAAGCGAGGCTTAGTCTGTTTATACCTATCCAGGTGAAACACATAGAGAGGAAGAGACAATCTTCTCAGGGGTGCAGAGAGTAGAGTGAGAGGCAACAGAGATGAGTGAAAACATGGCAAATTCTGGTTAGATACAGGGCTGGGAGGGATGGTAGTCAAATAATAAAACAAAGGATACCTTTATCTTTGTTAGTGTTTGAGAACCAGCTACCTAAAAATTTGCACAACCTTTCATGGGCTCTGTGAATAAGGTTGGTCTAGATGACCTCAGGGATTTTTTCCAAGCTAAATTATACTGTGATGCTATAGCTGATATTTGGATGGCTAAAGTTTGCTCACTGAATCCTTCCTCAACAATTCTTCCCAGAAAAAGGGTTAAACTTCTCAGCAAAGGTATGAAGGAACTAAAACATAAATTTCCTGGATAAATCTTGGTTTTGCAACACAAGGCTCTTGAAGTGAGTCACACTATTATTTTTAGGTTGCTGACATGTTAGCCACCAATCCTTCTACAGAAGACTTGTCAGCTTACACAGAACTGGCAAATTCAGCAACACTGGAAAACAATAATTACGATGGTACAGGATGCTTTCGTGTTTCATCTACCTTAGTTCTTTGAATTTAAGTTTTTAGTAAAAGAAAACTACTGGTTTTTGGGTAAAATTGCTTACAGTAGTTATGACTATTTGTGATTTTATCTTCCCTTTCTGTTCCTTGGTTATAGTTTGAACTCGCAGATTTAAGACTGGAAATTCCTGTTTTGATCTCTGTTCTGTACAACATAAGAAAATTGACTTTTCCTCCCACAGTTTCCATTTTAGAAACAGTTATAAATGTATCTTTATTTAAATGGTCTTTACTAAATCATAGGCAAAATGTAGTGTGGATTCTAGGCTGTACAGGCCAGTAAAAGAAGTCAGTATCCAACACATAAAACCTTTTTGAATTGGGCTGAAATCTAGGAGAGTAGAGGGGAAAGCACTGATTACATTTGTGGATTGATGCCTCAAAAAAAAATTGGTGAAAAGATCATTCTGTCACAGAATGACATCTCTCTTCTATTTCCCTTTGCCAGCCAGCAGAGCTAGGGGGATCTGAGGAGGGAAAGCTGAGCTCTGGAAACAAATAATTCCAAATTTATATTGTCAGCTGCTGCCCACAATATAAATAACCTAATTTGCCCTGTACACCAGCCTACAAGTAAATTATTCTAATAGCACTTCAGAAAAGATGAATTTTCAGTTGTGGCTGCCTTATTTGCAGGTTCTGAACAACTATTAAAGGGGCAGGAACGTTTTTTCAGTTCACTCTCTAATTAATCTAGAGACTTACTGAATGCAGGGAAAATGCTTTAACTGACTGACATGGTTTTTTCATTTTCTCCAATTTGAAAGAAGGGAAAAGCACATGGCCTGCTGCAGAGTAGTGCCAGGGTAAGATCTCTGATAACTCCCTGCATTAGAATTCCTTTACAGCCACACAGCAGAGAAAGCCTCAGCATGCCAATGTTACACACACAGGTGACTCAGTGCCTCAGCAAACAAATCCATTTAAACTGTTCCTCCACCTTCCTTGTCTCCTTAGCCCTTGCCTGTGCTTTTTCCAGTAAAGGCTACAGCCATACAAGTAACCTCAACAGAAGCAGGGACAGTCCCTTGATTTTGAAGGGAGCTGGCACAGTCTGGCTTGTGACACCCTTAGGCACCTGGGTGGCTTTGTCCCTGGGTCCTTTTATAGAGAGTCCCTTATTCTGGCAGGCTCACTAACTATGCTGGAGAAAATTGGGCAATATGTACCAGGAAACATAGAAACAATTCAGCAGCCAAATTTTGATGCCTGGGCCACAGGCCCAGCATTATTTCATTTACTTAAGTAAGTTCTACTTACTAAGTAGAACTAGTCTAAGTATCCAAGAGACTAGGATTATGCATCTTAAAAAAAAAACAACCGAACAAAAGAGAATGTTTATTAAAAATTCACTTTCTCTTATACCTGACAAATGCTTCAGCTAACTTACATGTCTTTCCATCAGCAGGAGCAGCATCCCAAGGAGAGGTTTAGAGAGGAAAGAGCTGGTGTTGGTGTTATGTCATCCTCAGTTTAGGCATTTTGGAGGGTAGTAGTGGTCAGTAGTGGTGGGGAATTAGCTGGTTTGGGTTACTCTCATCACAAATAAATATATTTTAGAGGATTCAAAACTGCATCCCAATGTGAAACAAAGCATAGTAAGCAAACACTTGCATCCACGGTGCACTCCCTCTGAACTAAATTACTAATGTACATGCATCCCTACAGGGCATGCAAAAGATCCCAAAAAAACAGATCTTGGATCATCCCAAGGAAGAAAGGAAATGTGTGAGGTTCAGTGAAAATTCTCAGTATAAGCATGAAATATCTGTGTCTGGAAGAATATCTGTGTATCAGTCTGAAAGGAACGGGACGGCCCTCAGAAGTCAGAGTGGTGATGGGCTGATGGCGTGTGTTGAAACAGCATCAAGGCATCACTTACTTCTAGTTTGGAGCTGGGAAGGGCATATTCACCACTTCCACATGGAGGCAATAACATGTTTTTTATCTATGTCTCCTGGACTACACACGGTTTTCCAGTGGACTTTCTCAAATGTATTGTTCTCCTTTGCTGGCCACTTCTTTAATCATCTCTTGAGATAAAGTACTTCCACACCTAACAATGGAACTATTTCCTTAGGGTAATATTTTATATAGCAAAAAACCTTTGGAGTTTTGGTTTTCACACTATTTATACTGATGAAAATAGAGATTACCACCACTGTGATAGCTAATTATCCAAATTTAAATGAGACTGAGATGAAACATGAAGCAGGTTGGCTTTTCTTTCTTTTTCTGGGAAACATCTTTGAAATTAGTGGATTTTTTCCACATGAAAACTGACTAGATTCTTGTAGTGGTAACATCTTACTAGTATAAAGATGCAATTAATTTCATAATGTAAACTTACAGTAGAAAAAAATGTCATTTTATGCTTGAGGCAGTCTGATATAGCCGTATTCTCCCCTGCAAGGGATTCTTGAGATAGCAATTTGCAAGCAATTGGTAGAAACTGTGTACATTTTTACTGAGTCACTGTACTACATGATTATTAAAGTTCCAGGTAATAGCAAGATTCATTTTCACAGTTGTGTCATTCATTTGTACTTCATAAAGGGAGTTGAACAAAGCAAATATAAAGAAATTAGAATTTTAAAAGTAGCAGAGAACATGTAGGTACGCTGTAAATGTGTGTATTCCTGCTATCAAAAATATGCATCTGTGTAAGTGGTAACAAAGCAGAATTTAAGAAATAAACATTAAGAATTCACTTTGTGGTGAGAGAACAATAGACATAATTGAAAAAAAAAAAAAAAAAAGAGAAATGCAACTGGATAGAACAAAACACCTCTTCCCTGGATGGACAGTCCAAGGTTGGAGCAGGTTGCCCAGAGGAGATTTGCAATCTTCATCCTTGGAGGGAAGATCCAGTCCTGGTCTTATCTCACTGTTGACCCTGCTCTGAGCAGTAGGTTGAACTAGAGACCTCTTGAGCTCCCCTGCAACATGAGTGAGACTTTGATATTTAGGATCTGGCATACTGTTATTTCATCATGTCTCTCTCACAATGCCAGGGCACTTCTGGCTCATAGCACCTCATTCTGACCACAGGTTGTGCATGTGCATACATATGTCCATACATTTTTACATATGGAAGGAGGAAACGAACACATCAACAAAAGAGGGTAGAGTATCTTGTTATTTCTTGTCACAAAGAAAAACTTCCCTAACAGAGTTAGAAAGTTTCAGTAAATATTAAGTGGGCAAGGTGCTGAGAGCACAGTTAATTATCAGCTGTTTGAAGGCTGTTTGTTATAATTTACATGCTACATTCACTGGCTGTACTGCAATGATGCATATTTACATAATAGTATTCGATAGTGCATGCTCAGCTGACAGAAAGAAAAATGCTTGATTGTTTTTATATCTTAAAAGCTTTTCTAGCTAGTAGGATGATTAAGCCATTTGAAAAAGAAATCTATTTTCTTTGAGATAGCTTTGATAACCCCTTTTTTCCTCCCCTAAGGACCTTTCAGAGGTGAAACCAAAGAGATGGTCACACTGATCATTTTAGATGATCCACAACAACAGGATAAAAAAAAGTATTATTATCAGCATGACCTGCACCGAAGGAAGGAGTCATACTCTGCCCAGCTTTGACCCTGTTATTCTGGTCTGTGACAATGCAGGAGGAGTTATTAGATTTCAGATAGCCTCAAGATCTCTTATTGATTGCAAAGACAGGTTCCTCTTCTTATTGACCACGTTCATTTTGTGTGTCGTAAAGTTCACTATTTGTGCTTTCTTTGGATGAGAATTTATAGAGGCTGCTTATTTCATTGTTCTGACAAGAGTGCCTCAGAAAAAATAAATCTGTATCTACAGATATAGGAATAATGAGCTAGCAAGCACTTATTTCACTGTAGTTTAACTATCTTTCAGATATAACCCTAAGAACTCATCACAAGGACATTTTATGCTCCCTCACCTCACTTGCTTAAAATGAAGTTCCCACTTTTCAGAACTCACTTTTCAGAATTCTTACATTCTGAGTCTTTTTAGGCATTTCTCAGATAATTATATGGAGTGGAATTAATCCAAAAGTTACATAGCTTATCTGGGCTAGTCATCTAAGGTTTCTCTCCTGACACTGGTGAGAGACTGGCATCTCCAAAGGGCAATTTCATGCCATCCAAAAATAAGTGTATAAAAGATTATAAAAGGCATGAAATTAATTCTAACAGTAATGTTAAATTTTGAGCTTGGATACAATTTCCACTGAATTCATATCATATCTATACCCTACATGGACTTCATCTATTGCTTCGTGTGTTAATTATTCTCATCTGTATTAAATATTCTGTATAACACTTCTGAAAATGATTAGGACAGGCCAATAACTAAACTAAGAGCTTATCATGCTTTATAAATGTCCTTTGGGATATTTTTCATTGGAAAATGTTGATTAATTGAAACCAATCCTTCAGTCCAGGATAGAATTTCTGGTAAAATGTACAAAAAGACAGCTACTCTTCTCAGAATAGCAAGTAGTCAAGTTGTAATACTAATTAAGTGTGGAAATCTTTTTCTTTAGGAAGGGAACTTCATTCAATCTCTCCCATTCTAGGTATCTTACCTACTCCACTGGGATACAAGGTGATTTCATGGTCTAATGAATCTTTAATTAATGATAGAGATTTGGATAATTCCAGCAAAAAGTACTGAGGAAGGCCAACAAGCTCGCTGCTGATGTAGCTCATCTGGGTCTCCAGTATTTTTGTGAATTTCTTTGGGTATCAGACTTACTTGGAGATCATTTCATCTTTTTCCTAATTTTTATTCCCCAAAATACTGAAACATAAGTTCTCGTGGATCAGCTATAGACAGTCTTTCACATATTTTTTTTTTCTTCTCCAAAGGAATAGGGATGCATGTTAAGTATTTAAAAATTAGAATTAAAAATAATATCTAAACTTTTCAGACTTCTCTTTTAAAAAAAGAGATGGGTAAAATATGGTGTGATTTTTTTACAACAGAAAAGCATAATGAATAAGCTTAATTTAAAAGCAAGCCTTTATTTGCAAGCATGTTATTAATTCTTTCATAGTGAAATGATGGAAGGAAAGGGATAGTCCCACAGGAGTTGATTAGAGGAAAAACAGATGCATTTAGTATAGGAAAGGGTGGCAGAGAATGAAATAAAGAAAGAATAAGGCATGTCATAAACAGCAATGGAGTGAAATTGCCTGAATGAAGCTGATGAAACATGGGCCTGAGGCAGCACCCAGTCATCAGAGAAGCTTTTCAGAATACAACCCTTGAATTATCCTGTGTCTTCCTGGGTGCCTGATTTTTGGTGAAATATCATATCTTGTATATTTTCTATAATTTTTAGACAAATCAGCAAACTCATGTCAACATTTGGTATCAACACTGCAGATATTTCCAACTAAGGCACCCAAGGTTCCTTTTCTGAAGAAAAATAGCTACAGCCTGGTTGCAATTCACCTGATCTATTTTCATCATATTATGAATCACATGGTAGACGATGGCAGTGATGGACTAGCTGGGAAGAGCATCCCTTTTAATTACAGCACTGCTTTTGTTTCTCTGCCTTTCCTCCCCTGCCCAACATCCCTACCACAGGAAAACACTGATCTGTCCTTCCAGTGAGCTCTCCCCTCACAGTGACATTTTTAAAATCTTTATGCTTTAAATCTTTATGGCTTCACACAGCTCACATGAGTAACAGCATTGTTTGTACAGGCAGCTGTCAAGCTGATGAACCCTGATTTATTGCTGGCTTTTGATAGAGAAGGCTTCACCTCCACAAAGACAGTTTTGGAATGGCCAGTGGATATAAGAACAAAACATTTGTTTGGGAATATCTATGAAAGAAAACCATGCATTCCTTCTATCCAAGACAGTTCCCTTTCAACATCTGAGACCTCTGAGTTGTGCAAATTCTGTGACCAGCAGTCTGACATCTTGACATCTATCCCCAAAATTTGCTTAAAAATTTCTACCACTTCTATCACAATTCCAATATATTTCAGAGAGGTCTGTGGTTTAGGAAACATTGAATTTGTGCCATTAAAAAAAAAAAAGTATTATTGAAGAATTTCTAAAATATTTAGATACCATGGGAGAGAAGCTGGAAATATTCAGCTCTTTGCAGAAGAACAAACCGTTTGAGTGTGTGTGTGTGCAAGAAAGAGAAACATCTGCATTCAAATCTGGTTCATGTGAAAGCAATTTAAACTCTGTTGCTTTATGTTTAAAAGGAGGATAAGAAAGTTTAGGCAGTTATTTTGAGTAGCTGTCATGAAGGTTATTTAGTGAACAGAGTCTCGATGATGTTACACTGGAAGAACTCTGCATTCCACATCATTTAGCTTTGACAAAGAAGGGTGAAGTCACTTGCTAAAGATTTCAACCTACTAAAGAACAGAAGGGATATAATGTGTTGCTATATTTTTTAAAATAACTCCCATCACTGTGTGGTAAAAAATCTTTGTTTGATACACATAAATATATCTTTAAATAACATCGATCTGATATCTTAAACTGCTTAATTTTTTCTATCACACATTATATTGCATGAAAGATTATCAAAAATTAAGTTAAAGTCAAAATAGACATAAGTACCACTGGGGAAAAAATATTAAATGCTATATATGCATAGCTTAAAGACAGCAGAAATGCAAAAGACATTAAAAGATAAAAACAAGATGAGATTTAGAGAGAATAAATTTTAGCATATATATGAGTAATACATTTTCATGCATTCTCTTCTGTGTCTTTATGGTGAATTGACTGTTTGCTTACACTTTTCAGAGAGTTTATTCATTAAGTATGCTAGTAGAAACAATCCAAAAGATACTGGAAACTTACAAAGCAGTTTTAGAATGTCATAAAAATTTTCAACTGCTAGAGAGGAAGCTACCCAGGGGAAATATACAAACAGGAAAGGTGTAGTCCCATCCAGTACTCCCTTCAATGGCACAAAATTATCCTTGTTAACTTCATTTATCAGAGGATCAGGGTCAGAATTAGAGAGAAACTTGTGTCTAGTGCACAGGTAAACAAAAGTAGATTCAAACTCTATCCTTGAGCTGAACTTGAAATAATCAAACATGAAGATAACTCAATGTCTAATGCATCCATTAAAATATATGTTATATATTTTAATATGTATATAGAAAAATTTTTTCATCAGAGACATAATTTTTGATTACTTTTTATATAGATAGTACAGAAAATGTTTCCAAGTGTGAAATAGCTCTTGCACTTTATACTATGAACTTTGAGACATTTGTAGTGTGGGCTTCAGTTTATACAGACACATTTTCTGTATTCTAATGTTATGCCTCAATGCTCAGGACTTTGAGGAATAAAAGAATTTCCTGTAATGTGCTAGATACAATCTTCCAATTTTTATGGGCTTGTGAAGCAAGCATTCATAGCAATGTCAACTTCCCTTTAGGGATTATTTATATTTAGTGTGAAAAGTCATTAAAATTTTCAGTCATTGGATTTTCCAATAAGCCAACACATCCTAATGATTAGTACCACTTCACATTTCTATTCCCCCTCTTTATCAAAGCTATGAAAAGCATAGCATTATCCTGAAATTTGACATGCAGATATAGAAGAAATATTAATAAAGCAGTTGAGTAAACCACTTTCTTTATCAGACCACAAAGATATATTCAAGTCTAAGCATTAAACTGAGCTTCCTCCCAATTACTTATTGCAGAAAATAACTGATTATTAATTAAAGCCTTGTTTGCTCTGGAGATTTTCTGCACCAGTTGCTACCGTAAGTGGCTAAATAACAGAATCGTTGCAGCAAGTGTAGAGAGGGAAGGCTGATATTTGCATTAGAAGTGTTTACCCCTTTTTTCCCAGTCTGAATAGATCCAGCAGTGCAAACAGCTGCTTCATTTGATTACACTGAGGATTTCATGAGGGCAACTAGGCTGCTAGTCCCAAATAAAAAAACTAAGACCTCACCCCCTTGGGTTTCTGGCTTTGGTTTTTCCTTCTCACATCCCCTCACATATAGAAATATTATCATTCAAAAATTTAACAGGTGCATGAAAAATGGCAAGTGTTCTCTCAGGTGACTCCTTCTGCCTTGTCGTGCATCTGCTGTCTGAACTCTCAAACTCCCTTGCTGTTCAGCTTCTCAAGCATCTGTCATTTGACTTCCCAACCTTACCATTAGACTTCTTCGGTGTTAGATTTTTTCCTAGCATAGATGTTTCTCAAATGTTATCTCTGCCCACAACAGAGACTGCAAGACAAAAAAATTGCAAGCAAATACTTCCTTTTTTATTTTCTGTAAATAACACATACTATTAATGTTAATTTTATGCCAAGGTGCTCCTTAGATATTTTGGCTGCTTTGTGGGGGATCGGCTAAGTGTGCAAAAGATTAGGTCTGTAAAAGAAATTCTTATTCACTGTGAGGGTGCTGGGACACTGGCACAGGTTACCCAGAGAAGCTGTGGGTGCCTCATCCCTGGCAGTGTCCAAGGCCAGGTTGGATGGGGCTTTGACCAGCCTGGTCAGGTGGATGGTGTCTCACACCATGCCAGGGGGTTGGAATGAGATCATCTTCAAGGTGCCTTCCAACCCAAACCATTCTATGATTACATGATTCTTAATCCTGAAAATACTTAGCCACTTATTGTACCACAAATATTTGTGTTCATGCTCTGTATTTTAAGAATTATTGATTGATTTTGGCTGCCTAGCAAGTGAAACTAACACTGTAGAGGCATCTAAGTTTGTGCTATAGGAGCTACATAAAGAGGTCACATTATCAGAAGCAGTGAAAAGTCAGAAAATTCTCTGAATTTTGTGGAAACTATAGACCACCATCAGTTTTGAAAAATATGCCTTTTTTACTGAAGTGGTGAAATATGGCATTTAATTTATGTCCAATGTAAATGACAGCCAATGGGAGGGAAGATTTGCTGTAAAGAACTGATGTGCTCTGCTTTGCTACATGGTCAAGTGCTCAGTTGTTCACTGTTGCTGTTTCAGGCTGAAAGGGTCCAAAGTCTGAGCTCATAAATATACCTAGCAAGAGAAACTCTTTGCCCAAAATTCAGAGACACAGAACTAAGGTCCAGTATAGAACATAAAGTTGTACAGGCATCATCCAAAGGGGTTTCACAGTCTATGGATGAGGAGGCAGAGATGTAGCAAATGGTACATTTGTTCTGTCTAGTATTTGATATTCCTCTGCGAAAGTATGTTCCTGGTTTCTGATTTCCTGCATAAAACAGGCATGAATTTTACTGGATCCATTTTTATGACAGGATGAGGCCATTCAATAGGCAAAGCTGTGATTTGAAAGTCAATAAAGACTGCTGCTGATAAAGCTTATAGCTGATGGAAAGAGGGTAAAAAATTTAATAGTGGTGATGTAGAAATAAGTTATTTAGATAACTTTCTACTGTAACTTATTCAATGTAAAAAATTGTGTCAAAATAAATGAAAGTAGTTTGGGTGGTATATCCATGTACATTAAACATACATATAAACAAGTTGAAATCTTCCCATAAATACAGCTTAAGATCTAAAAACTAGTGCCTCATGTTAGAATAAACACACTACCTTCTGTATAACTAGACTGGAGAAAGTGAAAAACTTGTGAATAATTATGATGTGGGGAAAAGAATAAACTCTTTGGCTATCTAAACCATCTGGTATAGATACCATTTGGTATCTAAACCATTTTTCAAGAGCACCATGAAGTTTCTTTCATGGCTATTCAAAAGGCATAAAAAGAGCTTCTGTTTATGGCCACTGCACAGGCTGTTGGTTTAATATAGTGTAAACATAGATCTTGAGTATTAATTATGCAATGAAACTTTTAGATGTGCTGAATCATACTGCATTGACAACAGAGACAAAATCATAGAGCAGAATCAGAATCACACATTGGTAAAGACCTCTAAGATCATTGAGATAGCTCATCCAGCTGCTAAACCACCACTACCAACTCTAGCACTAAACCATTTCCATGAGTGCAATATTTCCCTAAGTGTAATAAGTGCCTCCAGGAATGATGACTCAAACAGTTCTGGGCAACCTGTTCCAATAATTGAGAACTGTTTCCATGATTAAGCTTTTCCTAGTATCCAATCTAAATCATTCCTGGTGAAATTTCCTCTCATCCTGTCACCAGTTGCCTGGGAGAAGATAGCAACCCCCACCTGCTACAACCTCCTTTCACAGAGTTGTAGATAGCAATAAGATCACCCCTGAATCTCCTTTTCTCCAGGCTAAACATGCCCACCTCCCACAGTTGCTCTTCAGACTTGAGCTCCAGATTTTTCACCAGCTGTGTTGCCTTTCTCTGGACATGCTCCAGCACCTCAATGTCTTTCTCATTGTGAGGAGCCAAAACTGGACACAGGACCTGAGGTGTGGCCTCACCAGTGCTGAGTACAAGGGGAGAATCACTGCCCTGGTCCTCCTGGCCATGCTGTTTCTGTACAAGCAAGGCTGCCATGGGCTTTCTGGGCACACTGTGGCTCATGTTCAGCTGCTGTCAAGCAGCACCCTAAGGGCCTTTTCCACCTGGCAGCTTCCCAGCCACTCTTCCTCAGCCTGTAGCACTGCCTGGGGTTGTTGTGGTCCTAGTGCAGAACTCAGCATTTCACCCTATTGAATCTCATACTATTGGTCTTGGCCCATTGATCCAGCCTGTCCAAATTCCTCTGCAGGGCCTTCCCACCCTCCAGCAGATCAACATTCCCACACCTTGGTGTCATCTGTAAACTGACTGAGGGTGCCCTCAATCAATCCCCCATCCGTATGGTTGAACAAGATATTAAAAAGGAATATTGGCTCCCCAATATTGAGACTTGGGGAACCCCACTAGTGACTGTCCCCAGCTGGATTTAGTTCCATTTGCCAGCACTCTCTGTACCAGTCCAGATGGCCCAGTTTTTAACCCAAAGAAGAGTGCACCAGTCCAAGCCATGGGCTACCAGTTTCTTAAGGAGAATGCTGTGGGAAATGGTGTCAAAGGCTTCACTAAAGTCCAGGTATACACATCCACAGCCTTTCCCTCATCCACCAAGTGGTTCACTTTGTCATAGACAAACATCAGGTTGGTCAAGTAGGACCTGCATTTCACAAACCTATGCTGGCTGGGCCTGATCCCCTGGTTGTCCTGCACATGATGTGCTGGCACTCCAGATGATCTGCATCTTGAAGAATTTTTCAAAATATAAGTCATTGCTCAATAGGTATAGCAGCCCTAAGACTTCGTAGCGAGATTTGATTGCTATCAGTGTAAAAAAATATTTAACTTTCAATACTTCGAGGAAGTTAGAAAGACAAAAAATGCAACTGTGACATTTGAGGAAATGAAAAGTCAACATATAACAATGTAAATCACAGATAGCAAATACAGCTATAATAAACATACCTTTATCCATCTTAGATACAATGACAAATACTTCTAAAATTCAAATTATATTTTACAGCCTAAGTAAATATTAAAAGGCCGCCAAATCTGCTAGCATAAATCCCTGTGACCTCGCAAGTTTTCACCACATGTATTAAATGAAATGAGAATGAACCATGAAGGCATTTTTGCTCTCCGGAGAAAACACACAGGTAAGAAGAGATAGTTTTACCAGCTGCTTTCAGGCTGTATTTCTGAAATACCTGTGGAACTGTGGCTTTGTCTACAGGTGGGTTTTACATTATTTTAAAGTTATAGGAATGGTCATAAATTATTTGCATAGTGACTGCACCTGAAGTGCATTAATGCCAGTAATCAATTACCAAAGACAGCCCCTCAAAGGTCTTGTAGTTTAGAGAAAACACCCCACTACAAGAATTGTTTATCCTTGGACAGGTGTGGTCACTGCTGTAGAGTGTGTCACTTGCTTCAACTGGCTCAGCTGTGGCTTTGCAAGCCACACTAGGGAACACAGTGTGTGAGGCCAGGCTGGACAGAGCTCTGAGCAAAGTGATCTAGTAGAAAAGATCCCTGATTGTTGCATGGCCTTTGGTCTAGATGATCTTTAAACATCTCTTCATACCCAAATTATTCTCTGATTCTGTGTTTCAGTGTAAACTATCTCTGGTGATGGCATGTGTGCATACATTCACCTTCTGTGCAAGGCAGTGGGACTCCTCAGTGAGAGGTGCACGCAGTGCCACTGGGGCGAGACGTACCCAAGTGACTCCACGGAAACAGCTGAAGGTCTTCACAGTTCATATTCTACTTTTCCACCATCATTTTTTCCCCAGGCCATCAGATCACTTCCATTACTGTTAGTAATCTCAGTCTGTCCCTATTAATAATGTTTGAGCAAGCATTGCAGAATTACTGCAGCAGTAATCAGTGTTTCAAACTGTAACCCTGACTACACCACATACTGAGGCTTAAAATTCCTCTTTCTCTGATAATTTGAAGCTTTATGTTTAATATTTATTGCAATGCACATTCTCAGGAGATGACAGCGGATGCATGATAAATACGTTATCTCCCCCGAAACAAACAGACATCCGTCTATCCAGAAGACACTGCTTGCCAGCTGTGCATATATAAAGAGTAAATGTAAAACCAGCTGTTCTGTCAGTTCATCCCACATAGTGAGGTTGTCACTGTAATCACTTTAGCTGGGAAAATTTCCAGTCATCTCACTGCTGCTCCTCATGAATCACACTTGTCAGGAAAACATCAGACTCTTTTATATGGTATTTGGTTATTTTTAGGATGAATGCTATGAGTGTATTTAGGGCAATTATTTTCAGGACTTGAGTGAAATCAATTGATAACACTAAAAAACATATGTCTGGATGTCCATTGAAGCAGCAGACGACGTTTGAATAAAAGTATAGAGTTATCCTTCCACTGCACTCCATCAAAACAAGCTCCAACAATAAAACTTCATACAGTTTCCTGAATTTATGAAAAATTGACAGGTTGGAACAGTTCTGAGGAAAGCAGTAGTGGGGACTGGTCAGAGATCCAGAAAATATTGCTTGGAGGAGAAATCTGAACAAATGGCATTGTTAAGGGAAAAGCAAAAAAATGATTGAAGACATGAGAACAATTTTCAAATAGTTTGAAGTGTGGCACAAAAAATAAAGGCAACAATTTGATCTTGTTTAAGTTTAGTGGATCAACTGTGGCAGTAAAGATTCAAGATGGATATTAAGAGAAAATTTATGTGGATTAGGACAAATGGATTTAAATTAAATTTAATCACATGCAATGTGTCTAAATATTGGATAGAATCTCATGACATCTATTTGTAAAAAATCTTTAATTCTTTTCAGAACAATATACATAAAGAAAAACATTATAGATTTTATACAGCAGTATGAAAATAGCACTTCTGTGGAAAAATAAGGGGTACATAATATGGCTCTGTGGCTCTCTGTTAGTACTGCTAATCTGTAGAGAATGGGTGGACAAATTGCATTTTTAACTGAAACCAGAAGTTTTGATTATGGACAGGTACAGCAATGCCAGGGAAAACAAGTGAGTGGTGCCTTCTTCTGGGATTAGTGATGTCAAATGTGCCAGGTCCAATTTTTCATTGATGCTTTACCTGCTAAAGAGGTTTTTCAACATCCTACAATGGTACCTGGCCCGTGAATTGCACAATATCAAAGTCATTTTCTTCTCCTAACTTTTCAGCATTTAAACCCTTTTCCAAAGGATCTTTGATTAAAACTGAAATATCTTTGATGAAATAGCACATTTTGATGGTATTTTTAAAGGGAAATTGTCTTCAGTAGAATACAATTTTTCTGAAGTATTCAAAATGAGATATGGTTGAGAATGTTTCTTTAATCAGCTACTACTTCTTGTTCTAAAACAAAATATTTCTGCCTGTAGAGTCCAGGGTCTGCACCTGAAAATATCAAGTTTAGGAACATAACTCTATTTCATTGTGGCTTGAATTTTAGATTATATGCATATATGCATTAATTAGCTATTACAGCTCTGTGCTTGATAAGGTAGATGAATAGGGGATTTGTATGAGTTCAGAGATTATCCAGACAAATCCAAAAGCATTGAGTCATTACCACTATAGTTAGTCAATGTTTTCTAATATAAATTGTTGTGATAATCTGTTGTCCAGGAAATATCAACATTTTGCATCCATTTGGTTTGAAAACATTTTTGAAATGAGGAAGTGTCTTGGCAAAGGGAAATTCTGTTTTTACCATAATTGCAGATGATGAAATTGGGGCTCAGCTGCACTATTCAGAACTGTACCATCTCAAAACTCAAGGATAGATTTATTCTCCATAGTAAAATGCTACAGGATATGAAGAAAAATGGGTTGTGAATACCAGAAAAAACCCTGTACATTTAAATTAACTGTAGTTCTGATTAGTCTCATTACAGACACAGGTATTTTTGGATGTCAGTTTCTGATATTCTCTGACCCATACAAGCTAGTCATAAGAAAAAGTTAAATAACTAAAAATTTATTTGTAATTTTTTTCATCGTTTTGCCAGTCCCTCTGCCCTTTGAATAAAGTCTGGTCTTAAAATGTGATTTACCTGGATTTATCATCATTGACTTCTGCAATAGAAATTATTCTTCTGGGATTCTTTAAATTCTTCTTAGCATGGCAGTTCTAGTGTGTACACAATCAGGCAAGAGTGTGATTTAATTTCTTTGCATTCATACATGTGCACATCTGTCCACTCAGACACAGTTTCACATTTTACATGGTTAGGAAGAAAAAGGTGTATGAGGGAGTAATCATGTGGAGCAAAGACAGGGGAGCACCTAACAGAGTCATGGACAAGGCTTTAGGAGATTATTCCTTTCATAGATGTTGCTGTGATATTTCACAGCAGAAACTTTGATCTGCTGGGAACAGGGGCTGATGTAGGAAGTTGGGCTATGCAAAGTCTGTAGGAATCTGTGAGCTGAGCCATGAAGTTTGCTTTATAGTTATTGGATTCCAGCAAACAACTTCAGGCCTTCTTGGGGGGCAGTTAAATCTAAAACTTCCCCCAAAAAAACTTCCCCAGCCTACTAACCAACCTATCTAACTGAAAACTTCACCTTCACCTTCTAGATTACTTGCCATTTTAGAAGTATGGGTGAAATGTATGTGACCCAATCTTTGCCATTGTACTGGGATGTAGACACAGAAAAGGAAAAAGCCAGCTTTGGGACAGGGATCCAGAGATATCCTGATGAAGTCAACCAAAATTGACCAAGATGGTCAGTTTGCTGTTTATCCTATGAACTATGCCAGGAGTAAAAAAGATTAGTTATTCTTTCCAAATAATTAAATAACTGAAAAGATCCGCACTTCCCATTATCATTTGGAGCATTGTCACAAATTGAAATTAGTGGATTGATTTCCAGAGTCTTACTCCACCAGGCGTAAATCCACTGCATACCCATAAAAACACAAGAGAAAAGAGAGGAAAGTTGAAGGCTCTTACCAACTCAGTGATATCACTCATGTTTCATGTTGTCTCTTTTTCAAATACTTTTTTCTTTTTTCTTTTTTCTTTTTCTTTTTTTCTTTTTCTTTTTTTTTTTTTTTTAATGAGTATGTCTGGCTATATCTCATGCCCTTGAAGACCAATGGAGCCTTTGTGAAGCCAAATTTGTTCAAAAGTTCAACATGTGGCAAGAAAAGACAGGATGAGATTCAGGAAAGAGATGGGAGTCTGTAGATTGGCAGAGTGCCTGAAAAACTGCTGAGAGAAGCAAAAACAGATACATTAGAAAAAAAATCCCTGGAAGTCATTGAAGATTTTGGGGCAACCAGAAATTCAAACTGGTAATAAATTAGTTTTGAAGAAAAGCAGTGCTCTGCAAGGCTACGACAAATAGGTGAAGATGTGTCTATGAACTTTTATTTACTCCTCTCTCATAGTCAACTTTTCAGTCACTGTAAGTTTTACAGAAGCTAGCTATTTTAGTTATGGTTCAAACTTGACTTTAGAGATTACAAACTCCCTCCTGTTTTGCGTATGCTCTTTAATAAGCAAAAATATTTAAATAGATTCACCTTAGAACTCTGAATCCTGTTCCAAACCTGTTTATACATTTCTAGAAATGATAATTGGAACAGGATTCAGAGCTCTAAGGGGAATTTACCTGAATAATCTACCCAAAAAATCCTATGGCAAAGATAACCACAGTTTAGTTGAGCATGAAATTCACTTAATCACCAACAATCTTGATCTTAAAGGCTCTATCACCTTTTTCAGCCCTCTCCTTTTTTCTCATGCGTGGAAACTACACATACTATTGTCATTGTAGACACCATCTTTAGCTTTTCATAAATCAATATATAACCTGTTCAAAAAAAGGGTTTTCAGGACTGCAGGAAGTATTGAAGATATTGGAAGATTATGAACAAATGTTTTTATATAAAGATGTGTTCTATTTTGGATAAATTGCTGTGATAACTTTATAAAACCAGTCTGTCTTATTTATTTCTGTGAATATAACAAGTTTAAGAAGTGCTAATGAAATTATTGCAGTCAACAGTGAATTGGTAACAAAAATATCAGTGATATAAATAAGTGGGTATTGAGTATTTTCCTACTTCAGAAGTCAGAATAAATGCTTTCCTGATGGAAGTTGACAAAAATGTTAATGATTAACTGGGGAAGAAGAATTTTGTCAGTTAGAAAAGGTTCCTATTATAGAAATTAAAAGAAACATGGTAAAATAGATACTCTGGGGGGACACAGTTCACCAGAACATTTTATGTTACCTGACCTCAGGGAAAGCATTTATTTAGTCAAGGAGAGCTTTGCTGTACACTTTGCCAGACTTCTTGCCTATTGTACACATAGGTCTGGTAACATGTCAATAAAAATTATAGTCAAAATAAAAACAATAGCTTTAGCATTCCATGGTACAATTCACTATATGAATGTATATAACAAGTCCCACAAAGCTTCTGTTGACTTTAGTCACTAGGATTTCTAAGGTCTAACTATTGCTGTGCTGAAAAATTTACAACTTATTTTAATAAAGAAGTATGTAAGAGTATTATTTAATCAGAACAATGAGGAGAGACCAAGTTTTTTTGGATTTTTTTTTAATGTAGAGAATGGATGTAGTGACATGCAGGGCTGGAAGTTCATTTTAGAAGTACTGTCTTTCTACTGTCAAGTGTTGCATAAAACTCAACCTTGACTGCAAAAACTGTGTGCAGTATCAAATTCCTTACAGACCCACAGTTGCAGGATCAGGCTGATTGCTTTTACACATTGATTTTCATGCTCAGATTCATTGATTCATCTCTCTGAAGGAGAATGACTTTTCTGAAACTAGTTCTGTTAAACTAACATGAGCAATTGTCAGTTATCAAAACATGCTCCATGTTTCACCAGTGCTCTTAGAATCATTATGTTACATCACCTCTTATTTATATCATATACATATTATATATATATGTATAT
>WBNO01009800.1:0-15342 GCA_013400575.1 Peucedramus taeniatus
CAGGTAAAATTAATTCATCACAGAATTTTATGTCAGGGCCAGCTCCAGGGGGATTTGGGCACATCCCTCCCACTCCAGCCCTTATTCCAGAACTCAGCTCCCTTTTTGGCTGTTATTGCTGAAAGTTCACTAGAACCACAGAACCTGCAGCTGAGGTGTCCTTTTAGATGGATTTTAAGGAATTTTCCTCCATGGAAAAAGGGCTGGCCAGGGGCAGAGTCCCCATCCCTGTGAAGGTGGCACTTGGGGACATGGGGCAATGCTGGAGTGATGTTCCCAGAGGGATTTCCCAGCCTCCCTGATTCCATAATTCCCAGATTCCGTGTTCTGCTGAGGGGCTGTCACTGCCCCAGTGCCTCCCTCAGCACCAGCACACCCAGCAAGAGCCTGGCCAACGTTCCCAAGTGGAAAGTGCCTGGGTTTTCCCCTCCCCAGAGGCAGGAACATTGTGGTTCCTCCAGGAACTCGGGGATGGGAGCTTTGGGAGAGCCCTGCAGGCACATCCCAGCTCCTGGGTTTGCCCTTGGAGTCAGGCAGAGAATGGCAAATCCTGCTCTGAACATGGGGTTGGGGATTCAGGCATGAAAATGGCAAATCCTGCTCTGAACATGGGTTTGACCTTGGATTCAGGTAGGAAAATGGCAAATCCTGCTCTGAACATGGGTTTGGGGATTGAGGCAGGAAATGGCAAATCCTGCTCTGAACATGGGTTTGCCCTTGGATTCAGGCAGGAAAATGGCAAATCCTGCTCTGAACCTGGGGTTGGGGATTCAGGCAGGAAAATGGCAAATCCTGCTCTGAACCATGGGTTTGGGGATTGAGGCAGGAAATGGCAAATCCTGCTCTGAACATGGGTTTGCCCTTGGATTCAGGCAGGAAAATGGCAAATCCTGCTCTGAACATGGGTTTGACCTTGGATTCAGACAGAGAAATGGCAAATCCTGCTCTGAACCTGGGGTTTGGGCATTCAGGAGCTTTGTTTGCTCCCACCAACCCCAGAGCTCAAGATAAATCCCCAGTTTCCTGAAAACTTTGTGCCACTTTTCACCTGGGGTTGGATATGGGATAAACTGGATTTATTTCTCTTGGGAGTGGGTCCCAAGCTGCTCCTAAGCCTTTCCCACAGCCTTTCCTTCACTAAACCCCCAAGTCCAGGTGGGGGATGAGGAGCCCCAGGCATTCCAAAGGTGCTGTTTGGAGAGCCAGGCCCACCCTCCTCAGGGCTCAGCACAGTTCTGGCTTTACCCTCCTGTCCAACCCAGAGGGGCCAAACCCCTCCAGAGCTTTATTGGCATTAATCTGATGTGCAGGCTCTAATGGAAGTCTTGTTTTAAATTTAAATCCAAGCCCAAAGTTAATCTGTCTCCCCTGATGCTCCAAATCAGTAACCTGCAGTAATTGCTTCTCATAATGGTTTTCTGGACTGGTGCTGATATTTCAGAGTGTGACTCTTCTCCTGCTCAATAAAATAATGCAAATATTATCACAAAAACAATTACAGGGAGGGCAGGAGCCTCCACATCTCTTTAAGGCAGAAAAGGATGAATTGGGGCTTTATGCTCTGGTTCAAACGATACAAATTCTTTGCATAACCCTGGAAAAGTTTCATTTTCCTCTTTTACTCAAATTTAACTCTTCAGTGAAGCTGCACAGCAATGTTTGCCTTGCCCATGAGCTGAAACATTTGCTTAATGGTTACAAATTGCTTTGAAAATTCAGCATTAAAAGCTTTGATCAGGCAACTTGGTAATTGCTGCTTGCTTTTAAAACGTGTAGCGGGGAGTTCTGCTAGTCCTGAGTCTTCAGGAGTGGCTTTCTCCTTGATTGCTCAGCCACGAGTGAGTTTAAAACCCTCATTATTTATATATTATAGATGTATAAAGTTAAGTCACAGGCTATTTATACGTGTTTTTAAGAGTGGCTTTAGAGGTGCTGATTTTATATTCTCAGCACACCTTTGTCTGATTGTCAGGGTTCCTTGTTTTATTTGTTTGCATTTTTAACGAGCCCTGTTTGAATGCATTATTTGTGTCAGGTGCCACGTGGGGTTTTTCAGGTTAGGAAGTGAATCCTCACATTTGGATGTCAAAATCCATTATTTGCAAGTGACATCAACAAGGCCAGTCCAGATTTTGACCTTGCTGCTTAAGTAAAGTTTGGGAAATATTGTTCTGTTTGCTTTGGGGGAGTTTTTGTTCACCCTGGGATTTATATGTTTGTGAAGTTCATTAAGTTCCACAGGATATGGAAATAATTCAGGTTTTTAACAGCTTGGAGCAGCCTGGGATAGTGGAAGATGTCACTGTCTATGGGAGAGATGGAGTGGGACAAGCTTTACAGTCCCTCTCAACATTCTGGGATAGAGAAATGCAGATTTAAGATAATATAAAACCCCTTTTTAAGAATTTTTTGTCTGTTCTACAGCACTGAGCCCTCACTGCTGTTGCTGGGTGTCCCTGGCAGGAGCTCTCCCCTCAGATGAGGCCAAGGAGCACAGATCAAAGAGTTCCAAGCAAAAAGCCCTTTCTGACTTTTAATTTTCCTCAGAGGTGGATGAGGAGCTGATTTGTGCCAGGCTGGCTGTGCAGGGCTGGTCCTGCTCACAGAATTAAAACCCTGCCACATTTGATTTCCTTTTGAGCTCTGCCTAATCCAGGAACCCGGGCTCACGTTTGTGGGCAGGCTGTGAAGCACAGAGTGATGTGAGAATGCTCTGACCCCTCAGGTAATCCAATTATCCCTCAGGTTCGTTCTGTGCACTGCTAATTAACGGGCTGAGGCTCCCCTGCACTGCCTGGGATGCTCCTCATGAGCTCCTCAGTCCATCCTGGAGCACAGATCCCTGTCACTGTGGGACACAGCACAAACAACGTGGAGCAGTTCTGTTCAAGGCAAACTAAAAAACTGTTTATTAAAAAATCTGACTTCATTTTTATACTTTCCTGAAATGCCAGTGTCATTGGAGGGTGGCAGTGCCACCTCCTCAATGTCACTGGGCAGCCCAACAGTCCATCAGGTTGTTTGTCCCCCATAAAAGAATGAAAACAACAAGTTATTTACATAAAGTGTGTGAGAAAGTTCTGTACAAAAATACAAACATCAGAAGGCTTGAGAGAACTGTCAAAAATCAGGGTGACAGATGCCCCTGGCAGGCACTGGGAGCAGGGGAAGGGTGGGCTGGGAGCTGCACCCTGAGAGCTCCCTGTGCCCACAGCAGGTGTGCTCACCTGGGCACAGCCCGCAGGGGACAGCGGGGACACTGCCCTCGGAGGGGTAAGGGACATGCCAGCGGGGATCCCTGGGAACCTGCCCTTTGGAAAAGGCCCTGGGGTGCTGTGGCAGAGCTGGCACAGCCCAGGGGCAGGGGGATGATGGCCCTGGGCTGTGCCAGCCCAGCGTTGGTGCCTTCAGCTTTGGTTTTTATAATTGCCAGGTCCTGCCGTGCCCCAGCGTGGCTCTGCCCTCCACACACAGTGCCAGCAGCTCTCCTCACAGCTCAGGCACACTGAACAATCCTTCTCCAGCCCAGAACCAAGGACACCGCTGCAGCTCCAGCCCAAAAAGTGCAAAGAGCAGGAACTGAGGAGAGCAGCCTGGGAGGATGGGACTGCATCAGCTGGAGCTGGAATTGGACAATGAAGCCACCACGGGAATGGAGCAGAACTGATCCAAGTGTGAGAGCTCCTGAGCCGGGCCCAGCCTGGGTGGAGCCAGGGCCGGGCTCTGGCACTGCCCAAGGTGTGTCCTGGGAGGGCTTGGAATAAATCCCTGCTTGATTCTTGAGCTCTGCCCAGCCCTGCTCCAGGGAGCTCCCGGGCAGCAGCGTGGGCACAGCCCCAGGGCAGGGATTGTCCCCCAGGGCAGGGATTGTCCCCTGTGCTGGCCCTGCTGGGGACCCCCTGGGATCCTGGGGCAGCTCTGGAGAGCCCTGGAGGGGCTGGAGCAGGGAAGGGAACAGAGCTGGAGCCGCAGGAGGGGCTGAGGGAGCTGGGAAGGGGCTCAGCCTGGGGGAAAGGAGGCTCAGGGGGGACCTTTCCCTCTCCAAAACTCCATGAAAAGTTGGAGCCAGGTGGGAGTTGGGATCTGCTCCCAGGAACCAGGATGAGGAAACGGCCTCGGGCTGGGCCAGGGAAGGTTTAGTTGGATACTGGAACCAGTTCCTTCATGGGAAGGGTTGGAAAGGATTGGAACAGGCCCGGGGAGGGTTGAGTGCCCATCCCTGGAGGTGCCCAGGGAATTCCTGGAGGTGGCACTCAGAGCTCTGGGCTGGGACAAGGTGGGGATGGGGCACGGGGGGGACTCTGATCCTGGAGGGCTTTTCCAGCCCAGGGATTCTGGGATTTGTCAAACACCCCCTGCCTTGCGTGAACATCAAGGCTGGGGTTTGTGGCAGCGAGGAGGGCCCTGGCAGAGGCTGTCACACCCGGGTGGCTCAGTGTGACACCCCGGGAGCCCTCGTCAGCTGGAATCCTGCTCCAGGGCCCCGTTCAGTCAGGAGCCATCAGCCCACACAGGGCGATTGCTGATCTTGAGAAACCCTGTGACTCCAGGGAAAAGCTGCTTCAGCAGCTCCTGCCTCCCCCAGGCCCCTCGGGAGGTCACCCCCACATCCCTCCCACCTGGTGTCACAGCAGGAACGGGGCTGGGTCCCTCAGGCCAGCCTGGCTCGGGGGGGTGTCCCTGCCCTGGGGCTGGCTGGGATTTCAGGCTCCTTCCCAGCCCCTCCTGGGGCCCTGCCCTGCTCTGCTGTCCCTGCAATGAGCTGTGACCCCACAGCAAACATTTCAAACATCAGAGCTGGCTGAATGTTCCTCATCCCCCTGTCCCACTGCTGGGGCAATTCCTTTGTCCTCTTGGTAATTTGGGAGAGCATCATCAAGTGCTGCCCCTGCACCCTCTGATCCTCAGCTCCAGGATTGTTTTCCTCTCCTGGATTTAGGCTGGAATTGTGTTGCAGTAAAGCACAGGACTCACTTTCTTCATGCAGAAAAAGCCATTTTTTAATTCACATAACTCATTTTTCTACAGTTTTCACAGACTTTGTGTTCAACTCCAATTGGCCAGCAGTTTCCTTGCCACTCAATTAATTAGTTAGAAGGTGTTTGTGTGTGCATGTTAGGACTTTATTTATAGATGTTTACATATTTTCTTTGTGCAGTCTCAGGGGACAGATCTTCTGTTATTACAGGTGCAACTTTTTCTTTACAGGAATAGGTTGTGTTAATTGACTTTTTATTTTCCTGATTTTTTTTTTATGGGAACTTACAGGCTTAGCTGGTAATTCAGTAGAGTAAAGCCTGATTTCATAAAACCCTTTTTTAATAGTATCTTTACTTGTTTGCAGCAGAATTGCTCTGAGGTGCATTTCCCACCCAGGCTGCTCCAGCCCTGTCTCCCCCTGCTCAGCTGGTGCTGAGCCATTGCAGCCTGTCCTGCTGTGTCCTTTTTCTGGAGAAATCCCATTGAATTAGGGCAGTTTAGGGTCCTTCCTGGGGTCTCCCTGTGGGAAGGCAGCACCTGGCACTGCAGGAACCTTTCTGCATGGAAGCTTTGCCTGGATCTGGATTTAATGCAGGAATTCCTCAGGTCATTAATAAACCTTCCTAAGGATTCAATCCAGCATTAAAGCCACTTAAATGGCTTTTTATTCCCCATTTATTGCTCAGTGCTTCCTCTTATAGCTCTGGCATTTTGTGGGTTTTTTCTTCACCTACTTCATACGATTTTAATATTCATATTCTCTCAGGTCAAGTGGGAATGAATTGCAAAGGAGCAGAAAACCAACACAAATGCTCTCTTTGCCCTCCTTTTTCTCCTCCTCTTCTTCAGTTGTGCAATCCTCCCGTTTATTTGGGAGATTTCTGTCCACTGATATTGAGGGATTTCATTGATCTCAGTGTGAGAGATCACATCCTGTGTTAGTTTAACAGAGGGGAAAGCCCTTCATTATTCCACTGATGGAAAATGAAAGTACCTGACATTACAGCACTGCATTTTGAACAACCCAATTTTTACTGTCACTTTTAAAACATTTACTCCATCAGAGAGCTTTGAATTAAGTTATTGCACAGTGAAAATGAAGATGGGGTTTGTTGTTTTGATATTCATTTTGATATTTAATTTCAATATTTAATTTCTCCTTTTTTTTAATTAAAAGAGGAATCATCAGTCTCAGCAAACCCAATTGTTGTGTAAAACTAACACTGCACTTGGCATTTTGAAACTTCTTTAGAAACCTCATGTTAGAACACAGGGATCAAATGGACTTTTATCTTTATTCCATTATATAACTGGAATAACATCATTCTGTAAATTCAACAGAGCCCTGTTTGCCTCCCAAAGCTTTGAGGGAAATTTATGGGGTAATGAAAATGTGTTCAGAAAGATAAATTTCTATTTCATTCTCTGGATTTCTGTCACAGTTTCCAATTCCTGTATTAAATAATCTGTTTCTTTTAAAGAGGGTTATATAACGTCAGGGCTGACAGCTGAGCTTGCAGGATGCTGTAATTAAGCTGAATTGTAAATAACTGCACAAAAGGGCTGCTGGAAACACCAATCTCAGACCTGAATAAGCCCCTAATTCATCAAAAATACAAAAGATATTCCACAAGTGGCATCAATTTCGTGTTCTTGAAATGACTTCATTAAAATGATACCAAATAATTGAATCATGAAATTTTTAGTCACGGCCCTGAGAGTCCCTTTCACCAGAGAGATTCTTTCATGAGAGATTAGTGGCTGAGGATGAGATTGAGATGGGTTAGAGGCAGCACATGACAGTTTAAGAGGCTGTGTTAGTTAGAAAAGCTTTTAGGATGTTGGGAAATGGTGGGGTTTGGATCATGTGGAGCCAAATTGCCCTCCCTTCAAACGAACATTTATGTTGTCTTGATCAATGCTACAGAGATTTGCCACTGAGGGTTTCTTTTTGCTGTTTTTGCAGGTGAACTTTGCTCTTTTTCCACCTAAACCCCCTGGCAGAGTGGTTGGAGAGGTCCTTGCAGGGCCAGTTTAGTCAGGGCTAAATTAAAGCTTGGCTTTGTTATTTCAGGCTGTGTCATCCTCGTGATTACAGCCTGGCTGTATTTTTAGGAGCTGTTATGTGGAATAGAGATGAGCTGAACTCCTTCTCCCATAATGACTCCCATTTCCAGGGGGGAGGCAAAGTGCTCTAATTACCATCCTGAGCCTGGCAGAGGGGAAGGGGAGAGAAACCAGCAAAAAAAAACACCAGGCAAAACTCCAGCCTGCTCTCCCATTCCCTTTCATGCTCAAAGCCTTTTAGAAACCTTTAGACACTTCTGAGGAAAACCCATCCCATCATTAAATGCCTGCCTGTGGTACAAACGGGGAGCTTTGCAGCCCCTGCAGTAAATGGAGCAGTGAGGGAGTTCTGGGGGAGCTGCAGCTCCTGCTCCTGCCTGGGCTCCCTGCAGGGATGTGTGAGGGTCTCAGGCAGGGTGACACCAGCTCCTGTCCCTGTCTGGGACACAGGAAATCACCCAGGGAGTGAAATTGTCCCCAGCAGTGGATTTGGGGTTTTCCTGGCTTTCCCCGTGGCTGCCTGAGGGATTTGGGGAACTCTGGCTCTGTTTTGCAGCATCTGCCAAGCAGCTTTGACAGATTTTGTTCCCCACGTGCTCCTACATCCCTGCTTTTAAAGGGGAATGGGTGTTAAATATTCCTTGGGAGCCAGAGGCCAGGGCTGGATGAGAGATTGGGAATTGTTCCCTGGCAGGGTGTGGGGAGGGCTGGGATGGAATTCCCAGAGCAGCTGGGGCTGCCCCTGGATCCCTGGCAGTGCCCAAGGCCAGGTTGGAGCAGCCTGGGACAGGGGAAGGTGTCCCTGCCATGGCAAGGGTGGCTCTGGGGGGGATTTGAGGTCCCTGCAGCCCATCCCAGGCTGAGCATCACTGACTGAGCCCAGGCACTCCTGAGAGGGTGGCATGGAAAGCTTTTCAATCCTGGGACAAACCCGGGCTCCAGGCACAGAGTTTGCAGGCAGAATTCCCAACCTGTGCCCCAGAACATCCCTTAGAAGCAGCCCTGGGCTGCTGGTGCCCATTTCCCCTTGGGCTGAGCAGAATGGGTGCAGAAAAGGGAGAATCAGGGGCAGGAAAGGGCTGTGAGGGTGGAGCTGGGGAGGGGTCGGGCTCTGCTCCCAGGGGACAGGGACAGGACAGGGGGAAATGGCTCAGGCTGGGCCAGGAGGGGCTCAGGTTGGATATTGGTGAATATTCCTTCCTGGAAAGGACTGGCCAGCCTGGCACAGGGAGTCTCCATGCCTGGGGGGATTTCACAGCCCTGGGGAGGTGGCACTGGGGACATGGGCAGGGCTGGGGTGGCTGGGATTGATGGGCTCACAGGGCTTCCCCAGCCAGTGCCTCTATGCCTGTGACTCCTCCTGTGCATCAAACAGCAGGAAATGAGAGGCTGATTCCTGTTCCTTGGGAGTTTTGCCTCTGTGGTTTGTTTCTCTTTCCCTTTTTCCCAGCTGATCACGGCAGAAGCCAAGCCCTGGCCTCCCTGGGGCCCTGCCAGCAGGAGCACACAGCTCCTGGCCTTGCTGGGCCTGTCATTGATCTGTGCCCTTGTGTCCCATCCTTTGGGATGGAGGATGAGTGTGGGAGGGAGTTTTTCAGCTCCCAGCCTGTGGCTGAGCAGGACCTGGAGCCACAGCTCTGTGTCACCGATGTCCCTCGGCTGAGGAGCTTGGCCACATCTCCTCTGTCTCTGCAGAGGTGCAGTGAAGCTGCCAGGACCTGAATTCCAAGGGTTTCCCCTCAGATGAGCTGTTCCTCAGATGAGATATTCCCCCAGATGGGTCATTACTCAGTTTGGGAAGGACATTGAGATTTTGAGTGAATCCAGAGGAGGCAGCGAGGCTGGAGAGGGGCTGGGAGCACAAACCCTGAGAGGAACCCCTGAGGGAGCTGGGGGTGCTCAGCCTGGAGAAAAGGAGACTCAGGGCTGCCCTCATGGCTCTGCACAGCTCCTGAAAGGTGCCTGTGCTCAGCTGGGCTGGGCCCTTTCTCCAGGCACTGACAGAACCACAGCACACAGCCTCAGCTGCACCAAGGCAAATTCAGGTTGGATATTGGGAAAAAGTTCTTTACAGAAAGGGGGATAAAGTTCTGGAATGTTCTGCCCGGGGAGGGGGTGCAGTCACCATCCCTGGGTGTGTTTAACAAAGCCTGGCTGTGGCACTGGGTGCCAGGGTTCAGTTGAGGGTCTGGGGCTGGGTTGGACTTGATGATCTTGGAGATCTCTCCCAACCTGAATTCCAGCCCATTTCCTTCCAATATCATAAAAATGTGCAATAACTTCAGCACTGAGAGGTGTCAGGCTCCTTGTCAGGCTCCCTCATCCCACCTTTCCCCCCTTCCCTTTCCCAGCCCCCAGGGCAGCATTCCCTGCAGCCCCTGCTGCCTGGGCATTATTCACCAGCATGGGAACCAGATTATTCCTGACATTTGGAGTGCCAGGACAGGGCACAGCTCTTGGCTCCCTGAACTCCGAGCCTGGTTGCCATTTCCTGACAAGCCAGAGCTGCTGCTTTTCCTGGGGGCTCTGGGAGCAGATGGCTCTTCCTGGAGAGCTCCTTTTCTGGGAGGTTTTATTTATTCCTCTTTTTCCTGCCTGCACTTCAGAGGTTTGAATGGGCATGAGGCAAATGCTTTTTATTCCTGTGCTGTTCCAAGGAGTGATCCTGCAATCCTGCAGCTTTTTTGAGCAGAGAGGGCTTTAATTAAACTCTTCAGGGGGAATTTGCTTGATTGTATCACAATGGCAGAAGTGAAGAGGAAGATGTGCTGAGGATAATGAGTGCTGAGACAGTGGAAATAGGAGGGTTTGTGAGTGAATTTCTCGTAGCTATTTGATAAAAGGGGCTCTGGGATGTGTTCAGGCCCCTGGTCAAGGCTGGATAAAATGCTGGTGGGTAGGATTTGATGCAAAAATGGATTTTCAAGGCCACTTCTCTGTTTGAATGAGTAAGAACAAGAACCACCAGCAGCAGCAGGAACACTCCTGTCACTCCAGCTCGGGGCTCCAGCTGCAGCTCTAGAGGGAGAGCACATCCCACTCTCTGAGCCAAGGAACTCAGCTGATTTAAACAGAGATCATTTCTTAGGAGCTGGCCTGGGCTGGGTTTGCTGCTTTAATGTTTGGAGTTTCCTTGTGCCTTAAGACTTGAATTTAGAAATATTTAAAATTTAGAAAACAACCCTGCTGAGCTCTAAATTCTCTGGCTACACAGCTTCGCCCCTCATGTTAAAATTTCCTCTTTAAACAGGAAGAGTTTAAGCCTCAGGGGAATAAATAAATGAGAAAAATTATCTTGAACAATCCTTTTCCATGGAAAGACAGCTGCAAATCTGGTTTTGTTTGCAGCTTGGGAAGGGTGCAGAGCTTGCTGTTGTCTGATTTATTTGGGAAAGTGGGAATAGCTGTGAATTTTGGCAGGGAAGCTGTGCCAGTTGCACAGATATTTGGGATATTTGGGATGCTCTGGCCTCAAGGATGTGTGTCTGTGATGTGGTGCATAAAACAAATCCAGCAGTGGATTTTATCCTGCATCTGAGAACAGTTGGACTGAGACTTGGGGAAGATGTTGTTCAGTAAAATGAAATCTGAGTGAAAAAATCCGTTTGGACAAGAAACAAACAGAGCATTAATTTGTCACTGATCTAAGAAAAATGCTCTGATAGTGAAGCATTAAAGGTGAGAAAACCCCAACTGTCAGAAGTTGTTTTATATGTTTTAGATGAAGTAATATAACTTGTGAAATTAATTAATTGAATTAAAGATGACTTGGTGCAGGGAATGCCATCGTATTGCCAAGTGTGAGCCCTCCAGGAGGAGTGAGCTGCTCCCTGCAGAGCCCTGTGCCTTTGCCTGGCTGCACACGGAGCTCTGGGATCCCAAAGGTGGGAATTTGGGGGATTTTGGAGCAGTGCTGGTGCCAGGCTGGGCCATCCTGCCCCTGCTCCCTCCCTGCCTGTGCCACAGCTCTGGGCTCCGTGCTCGCTCCCTGCAGCTCTGAACTCAGAATCAGCAGCCACTGCTGCCTCTGCTGCTCTGCTCTGGGGCTGAGCCAGCTCTGCCCATTCAGGATGTTCTCCTGGGCCACCTCTGACACCTCGGGTCCTGTTTGCAGGCAGATTTAAACATTTACACTGTGATTCTGTGACCCTGTTTGCAGGCAGATTTAAACATTTACAGTGTGATTCTGTGACCCTGTGTCCAGTAAGATTTAAACATTTACAAGTTGAATCTGTGATCCTGTTTGCAGTAGGATTTAAATATTTACACTGTGATTCTGTGATCCTGTTTGCAGGCAGATTTAAACATTCACAGCGTAATTGAGATCCTGTTTGCAGACAGATTTAAATATTTACAGAGTGATTCTATGATCCTGTGTCCAGTAAGATTTACACATTTACAAGTTTAATCTGTGATCCTGTTTGCAGTAAGATTTAAACATTTACAATTTCAATCTGTGATCCTTTTTATAGTCATATTTAAATATTTAGTGTGATTCTGTGATCCTGTTTGCAGTAAGGTTTAAATATTTACACTGTGATTCTGTGATCCTGTTTGCAGATTTAAATATTTAGTGTGATTCTGTGATCCTGTTTGCAGTAAGGTTTAAATATTTACACTGTAATTCTGTGATCCTGTGTCCAGTAAGATTTAAACCTTTACAATTTTGAATCTGTGATCCTGCTTGCAGTAAAATTTAAACATTCCCACTGTGATCCTGTTTGCAGTCAGATTTAAACATTTACAACCTGTAAAAAGCTTTCAATGCCCATTTCAGCGAGGGGAGCCCATCCTGCCTCAGAAGTCTGCAGGTTTTATTTTGGGAGACATTCTGAAGTCTTCCCAAACCAACACCTATAGAAGGGAACTTTGTCTTTCCACAAGTGGCTCTGATGCTCAAGCTGCAGTGAAAATGATAAATACAGACACAGAGTGGGACATAAATAACAGTAAAAGTTGGGATTTGAGGCGTTTCAGTGGCTCAGAGCACTGGCTTTTACAAGAATGATGGGGAGCAGCAGGATCTTCTGTGCAGCTGGACTTGTTCCCTTCCTCAGATTTGGGGTGAATGTGATCCAGCTACTGCCTATCCCTAAAAACCAGACGGAATGGTTTTCCTGAAATGGGCATTAAAGGGCTTTTCCTGCTGTAAGCTACAATGACATATAAAAAGCTGACCTTGGCCAGGTTTTTCACAGCTCAGTTTAGCAGTACCTGGTCCCTGTCACTCCCCCCATTCCAGCCCTGGGATTCTGAACATCCTGCTGCAGAATTCGGGCTGGACTCAGGGGAAGCACCAAAGGTGACCAGTGTCAGTGTCCATCCCTCCCCTGGGGCTGGAAGGCTCCCTTGGGCTGGGGAGGGCTTAGGGAGTGTGCCCTGCCCTCTGCCCAGCTCCGGGAGGGATCCCAGCCCCTGGAATAGTGCAGAGCCCCCAGAGCTCTGCAGGCTGAGCCTTCAGGAGAGGGGATGGCCCCGAGGAGCAGCTGAGGCCACTGAGTGTGCCCAGCCTGGCAGGGGACACCCCTGGGGCTGCAGCTCTGCCCTGTGAGCAGGGCCAGGACCTGGGAATGGCCGTGCCAGGATTCCCTGACCTCTGGTGTGTACAGGAGCCACAGGGTCACCAGCACTGAAACTGTTTATAACAAGGATATATTCTGGCACAGCCCAGTTTCCAGGTGTTTCTGTGACACTGCCTCCCAAAAAATCCATTTCAGGGCTCCCTCGTGCCTTGTAATTACAGGGTTGTAGGAAGAGACAACAATTCCCTGTCACAGGAGGTGGAGTTTGGGTGGTGAGAAGGGTTTGAAGTGAAATAAACTGAAAATATGAGGAGGAGAAATGAGAGCCCAGAGGAGAGGAAGAGTTGCTGTCCTGTTTTTAACCCCTGAAGGGCTGCGTGCTGTGGGACCAGCAGGGAAGCAGAGATCTCAGGGTGGGTGATGAAGGTGCTGTCAGACAGATTTGGTGGTGTGGAGGCTGACCTTTTCCTGTGGGTCTGAAGGAGTCCTTGCCCAGCTTTTCTAGGAGAGGCTCTTGGTTCGTGTGCTGCACATCTATAACAGCAAAGTGTTGTTTAGCTGATGTTTTTTAAATTAATTATAGATTTTATAGTTATGAGCAACTTTTCAGCCCTGCTGTCTCCCAGACATTAACAGTTTATCTGCACTCAGAACACTCTGAAATAGTTTCCTCCACACCTTCTCCAAAGACTTGGATGAGACTCGGAGCTGAAATAAATGTGCACGAGCAACGTGGGCACTCTGCAGCCCCACCTAATTTGGAGCATATTTCATGATTGAATTACACCCGAATATCTCATCATTTCCCTCACCTGTCACTAAAGGTCATGCAGAGCTGTAAACAATCAATGGTTTTCATGTCTGAGAGGGGAAGCTGGAACAGTTTTTCACGAGCTGTGAAGGTTAAACGAGGCACTTGCCAAGATCTATTGAGCACCATCCAGGCTTTACATATTTTATGGAATGTTTAGTGCCTGCTCATTACCACTGCTGTTAATGGCTTGTGAGGAATCCAAAGGATTTGGGTTGGGTCCCACCTGATTTACCTCTTCTCCTGGGGATTATCCCAAAAAGGCTCTGATGGGAGGGGTCTCTGTGTGAGGGGCTGTACCAAACCTTACAGCCTGAGCTGGAAAATGATGCTTTTGGTGTAGAATATCCCAACCCTTGGAATCTTGGTTATCATTTTGGGCCCTCGTTACAGGCCTGTGCTGGCTCCTCCCAGGGAACAAGGACAGAACAGGGAATGGCCTCAGGTGCCACTGTGGGAGGTTTAAATGGGGCATTAAGGAAAATTTGCCCACAGAAAAGGTTGGCAAGCATTGAAACAGGGCAGTGGAGTCACCTGGCAGTGGTCAGGACCTGCAGATGGGGCACTTGAGGACACGGACAGCAGTGACCACGGGGCTGCTGGATGGTGGCTCTTGATCTTAAAGGTTTTTTCCAGCCTTAATAATTCCTCAGTCCAGAGGACTCCACATTGGCCCCTTTTGCAAATTGAGGACTCTGGGGCAGGGGGGAAGCAGAGCCACCTTCACCAGGCAGGGAGCGAGGTCAGGGTGCTGGAGAAGGCGAGGACAGGGCTGGAACATGGAATTCTGTCAATCCCAGGGTGGGGAGGTGCTGGGGGTGCCCAGAACTCCACTGGCCTCGGACTGCAGCTGCCTCTGAGCCCTGGGTCACTGAGCTACACAATCAGGGGTGTCCTGAGTGGGGAGGGAGCACAGGGACCATGCCAGGCCCTATAAATCCCTCAGGGTAGGGGAGAGGACACCATCAGCTTCTCCTGGGTTTTAATATTCAGAGCTGCACCAAGAAAATGGAGAGAAATCCTCTCCAACAGCTTTTGCTTTTTGTTCTGGTCACTGCCATGCTGCTGGAGACACTTTGGGAATTGGGAATTAGGAAAATTCTGGCGTTTCCCTGTGAGCAGTGAAAGGGTGCAGGCACTGAGCAGCCCCAGAATGGTCCCCAGAGTCACCGTGAGGGGCTGGGATGGATGGGGGCAAGGGAGAGGGGATTTTAGAATCCCAGAAATCCTGGGCTGGAAGGGACCCACAGGATCATTGAGTCCAGCTCCTGTCCCTGCACAGACACCCCAAAATCCCCCCTGGGTATCCCTGGAGTGCTGTCCAAGAGCTCCTGGAGCTCTGGGGCCGTGCCCATTCCCTGGGCAGTGCCAGCACCCTCTGGGGATGAACCTTCCCCTAGGACTGGATCATTCCCACTCCTGCTTTTGGGAGCAAAGTCCCTGCCTGCCCTGTGACAGCAATAGCTCCCACAGCTCGTGCCTCTCAAAGTAAGGCTTAACTGTTGTCAGGAGTTAATCTTGAGCAGAGATGAGCAGGGATTAGCAGCTAAAGCCGGCCCCGGGGCAGCCCAGGGCCTAATCCTGCCTGTCTCACTTTCACTCTGCAGAGATAAGGGAGCAGGATCTGTGTACAGATCTGCTGGGGCTCTGGGGATCAGTCACTGAGCGACCCCGAGCCCTGCCGGAGTGCTGAGCACGGAGACGGGCAGCAGGGACAGAGAGAGGGGTGATGGAGAGAGGGGTGGAGGGAGGGATGGATGATGGAGGGATGATGGAGGGATGGAAGGAGGGAGGGATGGATGATGGAGGGATGGAAGGAGGGAAGGATGAAGAGATGATGGATGGATGATGGATGATGGATGGATGAGGGATGGATGGATGAGGGATGGATGGATGATGGATGGATGAGGGATGGATGAGGGATGGATGGATGANGAGATGATGGAGGGAGGGAGGGATGGA
>WBNO01009803.1:0-18054 GCA_013400575.1 Peucedramus taeniatus
CTACCCTCTGTCATTAGTATTGTTGTTGTTACTATTCATTTTCTTATCTCATTCCTGTGTCCAGGAATTGTTCTTATTCACAGATCAAAACCTGTGATCTTTGCCGTTGTGCCTCCAATTCTCCTCTCCATCCCACTGCAGGGAAGGGGAGAGGAGGGAGGGAATAAGCAGCAGTGTGGTTTGGAGAGCATCAGGAGCACTAAATTAGGGAATTCCCTTTCTGAACCACAACAACATGCCAAAAAAATCCAGGCTTAGTGAAATCCTGTGAATTTATGATTAGCACCTCTGGTGTAAAGACAGGCTAANGTTGGGGTTGTTCAGTCTGAAAGAAGAGTAGGCTCCAAGGAGACTTTCTGGTAGTCCTCCAGTACCTAAAGAAGGCCTACAAGATGGGTGGAGTGGGATTTTTTCAAAGTAAGGCAGTGATAGGACAAGGGGGGTATGGCTATAGACTTGAAGGAGGGTAGATTTAGATTAGATATTAAATATAAAGAATAGATTCTCTACTGTTAGTGTGGTGAGACACTGAAACAGGTTGTCCAGAGAAGTTGTGGATGCCACATTTCTAGAAGTGCTCAAGGCCAAGTTGGATGGGGCTTTGAGTAACCTGGTCTGGTGAAAGATGTCCTGCCTGTGGCAAGAGAGTTGAAACAAGATGATCTTTAAGGTTGTTTCCAAGCTAAACCATTCTATGATTCTATGAAAAGTCCTTAGTGATGCAAAGCCCCTGTAGTTATATGTTGTATTATCAAATTTTCTCATTTAGGAAAGAATAGTGTGTCATCAAATTCAGTGAGGTCAAACAGAGCTCTTTGCAATTGTTAGTAAACTTTAACAAGCAAAGTGCTAGCAGGTTTTGGCCAGTTAAGAACGGGCTGCCTAAATTCTCGATGGCAGTGTGGGTGAAGATGAATGAAGATATATGATGGGTTGGGTGAAAAAGAGGTTTTGGGTCAAGAATATTTTAAGTACACACTATGTAATTTTTAACATGCGTGAAGAAAAGGCTTGACTTCTTAGCCTGATCCAGCACCCTGTCTAGACAATTGGCATCTTCTGATTAATTTTGGAAAAGGCATGAATTTCATTTTTATCATATTTCATATGTGTACTTTGCACAGTTTTTTTTTCTTTTCCTCTGAACTCATTTAGGTTGAACTATTTGTGGAATTTAAAAGTTGAGATTTTGGTGTGTTCTTATATTTTGGAACTTCCAGATCTTTTATGTTCTGATGGAAATAAAAACTGTGAACTACATCTGTTATGAGACACATTGTTTTTATCTGGAATAGATATAAAAGAATCACCATAACATGTTACTTGGCATATGTGATGAACAGCATTCTTACTGATTTTTGGCACTTCTTTTTCTTTTTTTCTGTAGCCTCTTGCCTCCCTTCACCCAAAAAAGACCCACATAGGAGCCATTCTGGATAAAGAATAGAAGAAAATGTATTTTTTGGAATATGTTGCTCCTTGATTGTGTGTTTGAAGAGTTTATGGTTTTCTGATGTAAAATAGTTCTTTTTCAAAGACAATTTCTTCCTTGATGGCTCAGGCTACAGGAAACAAAGGCTGAATGAATTATTGCCTGCTTAAATTAATCTCTATTCTGGTACTACAGTTCTCTCTGAAAAAGAAAATAAATTTGTATTTTATAGAAAGAACTCCCAGTGGCACATTCAAGAAATTATAGCAAGTATCCTTCTTTGGGAGCCTGGGCTCTTTGGTTCTGACAAAGTTTTTTTCCATTCTGATTTCAATATATTCATGTTGGAAGTATGCAATTCAGTTTATTGAATAAGGAAGTAGGTACTTTGCTCAGGAAGGAAACTATCTTAAGGAGCTGAATTTCTCAAGAAGGTGTCAGTGGAATAAACATCATTGTCCACAATGTCCAAATTACTAGAGTGGCTAGTTAGGTGCTTGGGTTTTTTTAATTTTTTGTTACTTTCCTCTTTTTTTTTCTTCCAAATATTTTTACATATTTCAAGCAGTAGCCTGCTGAATTTTTGAGATAACACTGAAGCAGAATAATGTGTCTCTCTCTTGACAGTGCTGATCAGGCTCTAGACATATTTGCTATGAAGAAATTCTTTGATGATAAACTTTCAGCATTAATGCAGCCATCCCAAAGAAGGTATTCAATTTGTTTTTACTTTATATCAATAGGAAATGTCATAATTATCTTCTGCTCCCATCCCTTAATCCCTCCCCAGCTATGTGAAGGCTATTTCCACAAAATCCTCCAGTGCTTCCTGAATTCTCAGCACTTTATCTTATATTAATATTCCTTGATTGATGAGATCTCTCCTTCAGTTCCAGCATGTGGTCCCAGACAGACGAGACCTTTTGTACCACACTGTTATCTAAATGGGTTCTCACTGCATTGGTTATTAACAAAGAGATGTCACAATCTTGATTGTTCCAAGAGAACAATAAACTAATTTTTCTGTGATATAATGATGAGTATGGGAAGTGTGCTGATTAATGTGCAATAAAGATCTTTTTACTACTTGTTTAGATGATCTGCAGATTATGGACTTGCCCCATGTCCATAATCTAGTAAATGTTTGTCAAAGCATGCAATATTCATTATGTTTATCTGGATGTGTTAGCGGTTCAGTCTGTCTGTATGACAAAGGTTGAATTAGGATTTGAAGTAATAAGCACTTTGGAAAGTGAATAGTTCTGGGGTTGACTGTGTACCTTGTTTTTATGACAGGTAATTGAAGGATTCAGTATCAAAAGAGACTGATATCCATCAGACAAGTAATTGTGATATAGGTGAATCTCTTTTAGAAATATAAAATATCATCTGGGTTTGCTTTGGTAATTACTGGGGGTTTTTTCTGGTCTTAATCCATGTGTATGCAGTAGGTTGTTTAGAAGTTGTTTAAAGTATAAGAATTTGCTAGTAATTAAAACAGAAAAACCAGTAGTAACAACTAGTGTAAGGTGTTTGGTTCTGTTAATCTCTAAATAAAAACCAGTTAACTGGTTACTTTTTTTAACCCATTAGGTGACATGCACAGCTCCTTTTAACTTGAAAAATAGTAACACAACATTCCATTAGACTTGAAATAAACTTTTCATTGGTAGGAGTTGACTGGCCTTTTTTTGTTTCAGTTTTGTGCTTGCATATATGTGTGTGGCATTTCAATAATAAGGATTTGAGAATGCTGCCTACCAGACAGAGAAGTGTAAACCATAGCAGCCATAGGAAAGAGATACTGTTAATCTTCCCATCCAGAAGCCCTAGACAGCAGGCATATTTTAGTGAGAGCTAGGAATCTCCACAACAGCCTGTGAATTGTGCATCAGGGCAGTTTTCCAACCATGTTGACAGGAAATTTCAGTAGCTACTAACTTAGGTGAACTGTATGTGAGTCCTAAAGATAGACGTTAGGTATAAATGGTTGCATCTATCTTTCCTATATACCCTTCAAGGACACTTGCTTAATTCTTCTGGGGATATCTGTTGGGGGGGAGGGCCTCAGAGATACCCAGTTTGCTTCTTGACAGATGGAGTTAACATCTTTGCTCACCAGTACTGAACTTGAGCTGCCCTTGCCATCTTCCAGACATATACACATACTTAGGAGTGTAATTTCTCACGAGAACAGAGGTAGTTTTCCAAACTGTTTGTCAGAACTGTTATCCCAAATCTCACCTCTCCTACCTTTGCCTGGCCTGACAGTGGCCACTAATGTTATTGTAGAGAAAGGAAAACCAACTCTGTTAATATTTGTGGATAATTTTATATTCCTTTGTTCCCATTCTGATCAGTCAGAGGCCTTTTAATATGCTTTTTCTCTGAAACCGTTGCTGGGTAATTAATTAGCGATATCCTTGTTAAAATCCAGTTGATGTATAAATAGGTATAATTTAAGTAGATCTCCAAATTGTAAAATATAAAAATACACCAATTTTTCACATTTTGAAACCTTTTCTCTACTAAATCTTGTCCAGATAAAAATAAATTGTGGCCACTTAATCACTTAGCTTTTCCCTACTGCTAGTTTGGTACTGTAACAATGGCAAGAAAAGTAACTGTAGACCAGATCTATTTTGAATCCATTCTCAGATAAGCAGTTGAAGATTTCTCTGAATGAGAAATGCAGACAGAGACCCTTCATTTGAAAAAAAATTCTCATAAACCTTCAGGATAAACCTTTGAACACTCTTCTCAAAAATAAGCCAACTGTCTCTAGGCTCCTTGAGTTCACTTCCTTGAGAAAGGTTTCCAAAAATTCAGTCTAATTTTTGTAATAATTAAAAGCTGGTAAAGAGAAAATGTTCACATTGATAATAATAAACTAATTTATTAAAGTCGTGAGAGGTCACTGACAAAACATTTTAACACATTATTTTTTTGTCATATTAAGTGTGTCAATTTGTAAAATTTGTGCTTTTGGTATACCAAATCCTTTCAGAAAGACTGAAGGAGAAAAAAAAGAAAAAAAGTTGACTTTTCTTAACATTTAAAATAAATTGAGCTTTGCAAGCTCTCTGTAAAATGAAACCTATTTTAAATTACCCACAACCCCCATTCTGGGGCAGTAATGCTGTTGTTACTCGGCAGGATATCCTTAGTTGTGGTGTTACCAGGAGTTCAATTAATGAGATCTGTGCATAAAGGTGAAAAAAAGGTGATTTTCCTCTATATTTATTCCTTTATAAAAAGGTGATCTATCCTCTATTCCTGAGGATAAAGTTAAATGAAGATCTCATAAGCATGGAAAAAAAAGGGACTCAAAGCCAGTGGAAAAATTAAAGACACTGCAGTGAAGTTTACTTACATGTATTTGCTCATGAGCTTGTGACCAAACCAAGTATTAAATCGCAGAAACAGAACAGTTTTCACATTGCTGTGGTAGTTTTCCTTATTTTGTTCTGAATGAGTTCACTTCTCATTATGAAGATGTTATTTCACCACATTTTCCTTAATGTTAAGATTTCTGACAAGGACACTTCTTGCTCTTGTTTTAATGAAGATGACTTCATTGTAAATTGGATGGGAACCATATCATGCTGCTGTGAAAGACATTTAAGACTACAGTTGTAACTAGGAATGTGTACCAAAACAATTGACTTTACTGTCTCTTCTACTTAATTTCTTACTTAGAGTAGTAACGTAAATAAATAAAATAAAGATATCAACAGTAGCAATGTAACAGCCATGGATTTAATACAGTGGTAAATTAAAGTGTCTTCATGCTGTTTTGTGAAGATTATTATGTTGGAGTTAGGTGCATTGTCACAATGCTATTCATTACCCATAGTCTGGAAATACCATTGTGTAAATAATGTATTTCCCTAGTATTAGTGGTTTTATATAATTCAGATAAACTTTTTGTTTTCAGATATGTGCAGTTCTTAAGTGGCCTTCTATCTGGATCTGTGAAAATGAATGCAACCCCTCTTTTCCTGCACTATGTTATCCTTCATGGCATCCCCAACTTAGATGCTGAGGGAGGTAAATTACCTAATTTTTCCTATTCAGGTGTAGGATCAAAATCTTGTTTCATTTTGGAACTTTCTAGAAAGCCTGCATGAATCTCAAATTAGAATTAATATCTTCTTGATATCCATCCAAATATTCCCAATAAAGTAGCCAGAAGAGAAGCATTCTAAGAGTAAAAATTGGAGCAGATGAAATAAATGTCTTGTTCTTTGTTAAATGAGTAGTTGATGTTATTCATGTGTGCCTATCTCTGAACAGTTGTGGTCCCTGTTACTGCAAAGGATCTGGGAACCTGGTCAGGTTTCACAGTAATTTCCTCTTTGTTTTAGGAAATGATTATAAATATAATCTCTCTTGTTTTTTGAGATTGGATTGGATTGAGATTGGATTTTGTGTGGATAAGCTGTTTGGTTAGGGTGTACTTACAGAATTACACAGAATCATTTCGTTTGGAAAAGGACCTCTAAGATCATCGAGTCCAACCTTTGACCCATCATCACTTTGTCAACTAGATCATGGCACTAAGTGCCATATCCAGTTGTTTCTTGAACACCTGCAGGCATGGTGACCACCACCTCCCTGGGCATTCTGTTACAAAATTTAACAACCCTTTCAGTGAGAAAATTCTTCCTGCTGTTCAAAAGGAGCCTTCTTTGTGCAGCTTGAGGCTATGTCCTCTTATTGTATCATTAGTTGCCCAGGAGAAAATGCTGACTCCCACCTTGCTACAACTTCCTTTCAGGCAGTTATATGGAGTGATAAGGTCTCCCTGAGCCTCCTTTTCTCCGGGTTAAACAACCCAGCTCCCTCAGCCTCTCCTCATAGGACATGTGTGGAGACTCTTCACCCGCTCACTTGACCTTTTCTGGACACACTACTGCACTTCAGTGTCTTTGGCCCAGAACTCAACACAGTAGTTGGGGTGTGGCCTCACCACTGCTACGAACGTGGCTTGCTATCCTAAGTGGATTTAAAATTAAAATAATAGAATGAGATAATGTGCTTGAGCACAGTGAAGAAATACAACTTTAATGGTTGCACTTGATGAACTTAGGGGTCTTAATGATTTATGATTTGTGTTTCTGCATTTTTATTATCCAAGGGTAAAATAGGACTGGTCTTTTGTAATATAATTAGCATGAATTTACAATGATTATATTGCCATTGTTGTTTAGCCTGATTTTATTTCTAAAATAACTGTTTTAATAAAGTTAGGGTATTGTTTGTTCTAGGTAGAAATTTAAGGGCCTTATTAATTTTGAAACAAATCTGCAGATTAAATAATTTATTTATTTGGAAAATGTTTTTATTTTATATTGGGGGTTTGCTTTCTTTTGGCCAATATCATTCTTCCTTTATTAATTCTGTTTTCTTGCAGGATTTGTTTCCTTCCTTACTAGAATCCTTTAAAGTCCTTCCCTATTGAATTCAGAACTAGTCTGTAATAAAATAAAATAAAATAAAATAAAATAAAATGAAATAAAATACCTTTTAGCCAATTTTGCTTTGAAGGGTATTTTGATAGTTCAGCATTGCTACTTATGTGCCATTTTGTTCAGTCTGGATGTGCATGAAACTTCCTAGTTATAATTGTTTTCCTATATCTGAATATTACAAAATACCCTTTTTTGTTGGCTTCTTTTCAGCTTGTTGGCCTTTTCTGAAGTTATACCAGGCTATGCAACCAATTTATACATCTGGAATATAGTAAGTTGTAAGCATTTTCCACTTTGTTTGAATTTAGGTTTTAATTTCTGTGATTGCAGAATTACATAACCTTTTTTTAGTTTTGTTTGTGGGTTTCTTGTTTGTTTTGTGTTTTTGTGTATTTAAACCATGTATTTTTTTTCTTCTGTCAAGTAGCATAGGATCAGAAAATCAAAATCGAATCTGCATTGCTATAGACCCTGCCCAGCTTTTGAAAGGAGATATTATGGTGAGTTAATTGTATGGAATGAAAATCTATTAACATGACATTTAGTTTGCAGTTTCTGACTTGTTTTGTGTTATAAAAAAAATTATTTGATGAAATGCCTGGAGATACTACAGAATAATTTAGGTTAATTTAGTCATCATCTTTGGCTTTCATGGGAACAAAAACTCTTGTAAAACTCAAACAAGAAGGTTTTTAGAAGCAAATTGTTTTC
Source organism: Peucedramus taeniatus (assembly GCA_013400575.1). Classification (NCBI taxonomy): domain Eukaryota; kingdom Metazoa; phylum Chordata; class Aves; order Passeriformes; family Fringillidae; genus Peucedramus; species Peucedramus taeniatus. The sequence continues at coordinate 7,618 of WBNO01009803.1, forward strand.
AAAACAATTGCTCTCAGTATTCTGATTTTATAGCATCACCAAGTCTAGTAAGGCCTGTATTGCTCTTTTCTTTATAAAGATTACTGTGGAGAGTATTTGTAATTTGGCATTAAAATATCTTGCCCTATAACTTGGCAGGCAGTGTGCACAACTGTAAAACTATCTGCTATAAAGAAAATACCTAAGTAATTCTAAATTGTTCTGGCACGCAAAAAAGTGCAATACCAAATAAGGGATAGATAATGTCTGAAGTCTGGCCAGCATAGGGTTAAATTTTGCAGTAGCCAGACAGGACATGGTTTGGACTCAAAGGTTATTTTGTATGACCTCATATTATTTTTCAGGGATAGGGGAAGGGCTTCCTTCCTGGTCAGGTAGCATGATGGAGGGAGTGCTCAGGTGTTGCTGAAGTTTCTGGGAGGTAGGGGGCAGGAAAATGGGAGCGGTTTGTGAGCAATCATGTGTGAATTGTCTAGGTTTTGTTTACTTGTACTCTTAGTCATTTGTATTGTTGCTGTTACTGTTTGGGCATCCAATTCTCCTCTCCAACCTGCTGTGGGGGAGAGGAGGAGGGGTAGTGCTTGAGCAGTGTGTGTGGTTTGGAGCATTTCAGTGGGAGCACTAAATTGGAGAACACCATTCCTGAACTGCAATAGTCTTATTTGGCACCCAACGTGAGGCACGAAGGGTTAGGATATCAACAGGTCTGCCCAGAGTGGGTTTGAAACAAATTTCATCTAAGCATTTTGTTGCATTAGGTCCAGAGCCACTGGTCACAATGTTGCTTAATTTGTCCATGTGGTGTACCTAGCTGTATGTATTTCCATACCTCATGGTATTTTTCAGATCAGGGAGAGGGATCAGGATTGTTTTGTTGATGTACTCTGTGATACAAGCTTATGATGCGGTAACATCAAGGACAATGAGGGTCATTCGGAATGTGTATTGAGTGCTGCTCTCCTGCCCTTACCTCCAGCACTACCTTTGGGAGTCCATTAATCATCACACCCAGTTTGTGGGGGTAACAGGGGAGAATGATTTTCCGCAGCTTTTCACCTCCTTTTTCTCTTTCAGACCTCTTACAGCAGTTTTTGAGTATTTTGAATTCCCCTTGGATATTTAGGAAAACTTGTTCTTGTGGCTAGGTCTGCCAGCTCTCCTCAGTCTGGTCCACATCACGTTAGAGTTACAGGAGATTTTTCAGTCTTTCAGAGATCTGCCCCGAGGGTGGGTCATCATGAGTGGCATGGAAGGTAGGAGAAAATGGGCCAGCTTCTGAAGGACTATTCTGCTCCAATGGTTTGTAAGTTCACCCCTGAACAACTACAAGACTCTGTTGAAGTGATAAAATATGCAAAAGAAGAAATGCTGTGGCAGTTCCAGAGAGGAATGAAGTTATGGAATGTGCTGGGCTCTGGCTGCTGTTTATTGGACATTGCTTATAACCAGACAGCATTGCCAGGGGGAAGGGAGGAAAGCAGATCAACAGGCACTGTGGCCACTTAAACTGCAGCTGAACCAGGGGAACAACACGTGCTGGTAGCAGTTGCCCCTATACAGAACAAGAAATCCAAGACTAAATCAATTGGCATGAGGGATGAAGAGGCAGTAGGGCACTCCGCAAGAGGAGGAAGCAGGGCTAGAGGTAATCACCTGATCTCTGTCCCTGGCTGAGCTATGAGGTATGAGTAAAGATTTCACCCACCAGCTGCGTAGCCCCTGGTGATGTGGCTGGTCCAGTACTAGGTAGATATTGGACTAGGGATATGTGGCCCATGATATGAAACCAGATGGTAGTGAAGCCAAGCAATTGGGATCCGTGTCCTGGAATGTGTACATTGGGATTGGGAAGAGGACAACGTCTCAGTCTCGGGAGGTGACTCCTGTCAACTATAAGGAGTGTCTTGTGTCTTAACAAGGGTGATCTATTAGTGCACTGAGACAAGTGGAACACCATGGAGAAAGGTATCCAGTACTTGAGAGAATTAGCTGTGCTGGAGGTACTTTGTAAGGGTTCAAATAATGAGCAATTCCCTATAAATCCAGAAGTCTGGTGTACACAAACACCACGTGGTGGAAGTTCTTAGGAAGTGCACCATTGCTGTATATGAGCTCATTGACAGTGATGTCATGGAAAGAAGGTGAACAAAGAGTGGATAATTTGGTTGCCAAACTCTGGCTATATGAAGAAAGTATCTCTTCCTCCCTATGGGCCTGCATCTTGTCCATGGAAAGACTGTCCGAGGACCTCCTGCAATTTAAGGAGAACTACCAGCAGTTTCAAGAAGTGTTCCATGCCCTGCCAGTACAGACCAATCTCTGCTATTAGCAACAACCGTTGTCCTGCTCCAGAGAGAGAGTACACACCACAAAGTAACCTGTGGTTTTACCTGCATAACCGTGGAGAGGATATATGGAGGTGGGATGGAAAACTTACCTCTGTCCTAGCAGCACTGCTGTGTGAATTGAGAGGAAGCACAACTACTGCAGGAAATTCTTCAAGGACAAATCCTGCTCCAGTTTCCAGTGAGTCCTCAGAGAGAATAGGAGAACTGATGCTACTTCCAATGCTCTTGAAGGGACCTCCATACTTACAGGAAATGAGCAACAAGTACTGTTACAGGAGGGGCCCTACCTTCAGCCAGGTGTGGGAAAGGGACAGTCTGATTTATTGGACTTCATGGATCCCGAGGCCTGGAACATCAGACCCACATGAGTGTAAGGTTTTAGTTGACACCAGAATACAACGTACCCTGACGCCATGGAGATATGTAGGGGCAGAATTTTTTGCTGTTTCCGGGGTGACAGCTGACTGTAATGGAAGCTGTAGTGAGCCTTGTGTAAGGGCGTCTCCGCGAGTCCCTTCGGGGGGTCCCGGCTGGCTGTGCACACACAGCTGCGGGGGAACCTTCTCCTGATCTCCGAGGGGCAGGCGGGGCGCCTGAGGCTCTCGCCTTCGCGGGTGAGGCAGGAATACGACTGCGGTGGAAGAAAGGAGTGGACTTCGAATGGAGGTATCAGTCCAGGTTTATTAATGACCTTGAGCCCAGCACGACCTCACTTCGAAGACCAAGCTCTGGGCTATCAGGTGTATTATAAAGGGGGAGGGAACAAAGGGAGTCAATAGGGAAACACGGGGGTATGGACATTGGGAAGATGGATCTCTGGGGAGACCAATGGGGGTAACCTGTGGGAGGAACCCCGGTTCCCGAACCAGTCACTCGATGCCCTTAACAGAAGTTTCTAGGGGGAAGGGATGGGCTGCTGAGTGACAGACAGGACACCAGGGAGGGGTTGAGGGAGGAGGCAGGATGGGCAGAACCACTGAAATAAGGGAGAACTGGGATAAACCAAGGTACAGAAAAATTATAAAAAGCATATAAAACACAATACAACATCGCCTGACTGGGCATGAATGGCAAAACCACCCAGCTGTGACTGGTCCAGAGACCCTGTGCATCATTGGCATAGATTACCTTAGAAGAGGGTATTTTGAGGACCCAAAAGGGCATCATTGGGCTTTTGGCATAGCTGCTGTGGAGACAGAGGAAATTAGACAGCTGAACACCTTGCCTGGTCTCTCAGAGGACCCTTCTGCTGTGGGACTTCTGAGAGTTGAAAAATAATAGGTATCGATCACTACCACATATAAATATGAGGAGGTCCGGCGGATTGATTGCATCACACTCAGGCAAACCCACCAAGGCAAGTGCTACCTTCTTACAGTGGTGGAAGCAACCACTGGAGATGTACCCTGTACCTCTTGCCACTGCCAGAAGCACCATTTGGGGCTTTGAAAAGCAAGTCCTGTGGAGACATTCCACCCCAGAAAGAAGTGAGTTGGACGAGGGGACTGATTTCAAAAATTGCCTCATAGACACCTGGAGCCACCAGCGTGGTATGGAGGGGGTGTATCATGCACCAGCCTCTGGGAAAACTGAACATTACAATGGACTGTTAAAACCATATTGAAAACAATGGATGGTGGGACCTTCAAACATTGGGATGTAGTGGAGCACTTGTTCATTTGTTGTTGTTGGTGGTGGTGGTGGTTTTTTTTTACTTTTACACTCTATTAGTATTGTTGCTGTTACTGTTCATTGTCTTATTTCACTGCTGTTTTCAATAAATTGTTTTTATCTCAGTCCCTCATCTTTACATTTTGTGCCTCCAATTCTCTTCAGCCTGCTGCCGGAGAGAAGTGGAGAGGGTGTGGTTGAGTGGTGTGTGGTTTGAAGTGTTGCAGTGAGAACATAGAATTGGGGAATACCATTCCTAAACCACAACAGTGTCCTTGATACCAGATTATTTTTTTTATTTCCCCTCCCTACTCAGTTCTGTATATTGGTCTTTTGTTCTTTCACTGAAAAAGGGAGAAACAATTTTTAAATATACTATTATAAATTGGCATACTCTGAAAGTTTGAGACAGTGTCAAATTAAGGACATTTTGTTACTTTTTGAAGGATTGTTGGTGCCTAAGGAAATAGAATAGATCACAGCAGAAATCAGTCTGAGATAAACTCCGTATCTCTCAAATGAGATTTTAGAATGAAAAAAGAGCCCGTAGCTTTTCAGTAATGCATCATTTTAAAAGAGATAATCTTCCTTAATCTCATGCTATTATTTGAGATAATTCTGAGCAAACCAGTGTCTTTTTCAGCATTTCAGTATTTCCTAAACAAAGACTTCAGTTTTGAATATTTTTTATATTATGTCTAAGCAAAATCTTCAGTGGTATTAGACAAAAATAATGATCTGTAAGATGCTCCACCTCCAATTCCAAAAGTTTTAACTACTTGAAATGCACGTTTGTTTGTTTGTTTTTAAAAAGGTAAATACCCTTGCTTGCCTTAGATTTAGCGAATTCCTTAACATCATGTGAATTGCATGTGGGGATACAGAACAGATGCAGCTGTTGAAAAGCTGCACTGACATCTGCAAATGCATGTAGGAATTTTCCAGCACATTGCAGCAGCTTGCAATAATTCTTGATTATGGCATCAAAAGGTAGTGAAGTCAGAATTCAAAGTTACGCTTAGACTTCATTGAAAGTTTATTATGAATACTGAGCACTAAAAGATGTCTTTATGGATACAGAGGTAGAAAAATACTGATTGTAAGAGAGAACAGATTTTCATTAAAAATTACAATTCTCTGTAGGTAAGTTCTTTAGGGCAAAAATTAGATTAATTTTAACTTAAATTAATTAAAACTTTATTTAATTTTAAGCTACTCTAGGTTAAATCCAAGGTGGTACTTTGAGTTGTTAGAAAGTAGAAAGAAGGAGGATCTTCTTCTCTCATTCAGCATTTTTATAAATGAGATTATGTAAAAAGTACATTTTGAATAAATCCAACAATTGTGCAAAGCCAAAGCTTAAATTATGGATGAATGTATATAAACTTGAGGATGCTCTTTTCAAGTATTTTTGCTCACATAATACAATTACATGGAATTATCATAGTTGCTTTCATACAAATTCTACATTTTGGAGCAGGTTAATGTGGGAAATAGATTTATAGAGACCCACGAGGTGTAGTTTTAGATGATTAGCTTTAAAGCATCTACATCATAGTGTAGCAAAAAGCTGATAGGCCAAGAAACACTTATAGTGTATTGTAATTAAGAAATAGTAGGCTTCTGATTGTGATGGCGTGAATTATAACATCTGTATTGTCTCAACCTTCTCAGGAGACTGAAAATAAAAGTTTTTAAAACGCCTCTCAGTTGCCCCATCTCTAGATAAAAAAAAATATTGTCCAACAGGTTAGTTCTAATATCTCTAATCAGGGTTCTCTTAATTATATTTCTCTCCATTTTTCACTTCTGGGCAAACTTGCCTTTCTTGTTCTTTATGATGGTGTTTTGTCTTTATAGAGTTGCTTGGCATGCTGGAGATTGAGCGCTTGAGATTGAACGCTTGAGTCAAACTCAAGTTTGACTGCTTGAGTTTATTGACTCAAGCAGTCAAACTGTTACTCATACCTTACCTTTTGGTAATTAAAGTAGTGAAGTCATGCTGGTAGTTGTGTTGGACTAAGGAAGTAGATCCCTTTAACAGGGGTGTGTACGCAATTAGTGCATGTAAAGCACTGTCTAAAAAAAGAAGCAAATACTATTTTACCTGGTATTGCCAATATACTGTAGGGGATTCTCTTAAAACAAACAAAGAAACAAACAACCTCCTCGCTTTCAGATGAAATAGAAATTACATGCATAGAGAATCATCCAGCCCTTATTAGGGTTTAGGAATATGTGATTTGCATACAGAATACTTTACAAGAAAACATTTCTGGTATATGGGCTGAAATATTTCAGAAGTTGTCCTGTGTGCCCGGTATATGGTGAGTTCTGATTAACTTCTGGAATTTAGGATATCATGAGGTTACTATAATGAAGGCTAGATAGTAACATCTTTCTAGATGTTACTAGTTAGATCTTTCAAATTCTGTAGTGAGAAGAATTTAATAACTATGTTTTAACCCCAACTTTCAGTAGCATCCTTCATAAACTCTTAAATCTTTCTTGGATTTTTTCATTTGAATAACTCTATGCTCTTCAATTGTTTGGCATTTTCTATCTAGAATGCCTTTCTTATTCTGACTTCCATAAAAGTGATTTTTGTTTTCTTTTTAGTGCATTTCAGTAATATCTGCTTTATCATAAAATCCTGCTATAATCAGGATAGTATAAGAAAATTTTCAGTTCTGTGACTAAGGTTGCCAAAATTTTTACATATTTCTGTAAGAATGCTGAGTGCCTTTGTATGACAGTAGACTCAGAGAATTAGTAGTTAAAATATCCATAGGTTTTGTCTAAGGGAAGCTGGTGTTAGAGAATGGGTATGGTGTTCACTTTTAGCAACTGAAATTCATACCAGATGTTTTTGTAGAGTTCTTGTTCTAGCCAAGGTGTGAAAACTCCTATCAACTTCCTGCAGTAACTTAAAATAAGATCCTATCATTAGAGCAGGTTTTTTACAAGTCCTAAAATAGACATAATCAGCTTGCAGGCTTGTTTTGAAAAGGTCCTCATATTCTTCAGTTATTTTGAAAAGGGTGTGCTGAAATTCATTAATTTGGTAGGGAAGAAGTCTGTATACAGGTCAGCATTTCAATATTGTATTGCCAGATATTGTGATTCTGGCTCATAACCTACTGATGGGTGACTGATAATGATGAAAATAGTGATTATTATTTTTTACATATTTAGAAGTATCCTGCCTTGGGCCTATGTAATCTTAAAGGATTGAATAACACATACCCTCCTTGTTCCAACATTAGAGGTGTCTACAATAAACTGTGTTGTGGCTGCTTTAGTTAGCAACTAATATATACACATTTGTTCAGAATTGTAAGAAAATACTATCTGACCTAAAAAGTTGCTCTATCTTTCTAGATGAAGTGTTATCACAAAAAATACAGGTCAGCTACTCGTGATGTGATTTTTCGCCTTCAGTTTCACACTGGAGCTGTTCAAGGACATGGCTTGGTGTTTGGCAAAGAAGATCTGGATAATGCTAACAAAGGTACTTGTCTTCTGTGGTTGACTGGATGTGTATATGTGCGGGTCTGCAAGCATATGCATGTGATGATCTTCTTCAGCACTTGTTTTCAAAAGGATTCTTTTTTTTTTTCCCCTTACTTATTTTTGGGGAAAAGGACACTGCATTGAGTTAGTTAAATTCTAGTGTGTAATGCCAGTAAGACCCTAATGACAGGAAAACTCTTCAAGCAAGTTAACTTGTCAGAATAATTCAGATACTCCTACACAGTCCTTATCACCTTCTCCCTCATTTAAATGATGACTCTCTTTTCACCATTGAAGGAAATAAGATGAGCTAAATAATTCTCTTTTCTGGCTGGTGAAAACAGTCATAAAGTCTGATAATGTGTTTGTGACATAGTCTGAGTCTTTTAATATGCTTCAGAATATCAAAGAATGGGCACAAAGTCTTCAGACATACTTGAAAATGTGTCACACTAGTCCTCATATTTTCCAAATCATATTGTCAGTTTTATCATGTTTATATGATAAACATGATATTGGAACTTCCTCACTTGAAAATGTGTCACACTAGTCCTCATATTTTCCAAATCATATTGTCAGTTTTATCATGTTGATATGATAAACATTGATATTGGAACTTCCTCAGCGTATGTTGCTAGCAAACTAAAATCAAGCATATTTTCCTGCAGCATGTGCAACATAAGGATACCAAAAGTTTTGTGGTCAAGTATTGTGGTTTAGGCAATATGGGGAACAATTTTAATTTTCCTGGGTGTGTTTTCTTTATAAGCCACATCTGTCTACTGTTTAGAGAGGGGGGTTAGGAACTGTACAAGAGATGTACATAAATCCATTTAATTTAGAGTGTCCATTCTGCTTTTGACTGTTCTAGAAAGCAAGCAAAAGTCCAGCTGGCATTTATGTGGTCTTTTCTGGAGAGTGTGTGGCACAAAGAATGTGGCTTTTAAAAGCAGATCACTAAGCTGCAAGTGGGAAGGGAAGAGGGATGAGGGTACATGTATAGATAGCTGTAGAGAATCCTGATTTCTGAGTGCTCTGAAACTGCTCTCCTGGGAAACATCTTGCTGAATTCCTGTTCTTTGTTCTCAGACGACCGTTTCCCTGACTACAGCAAGGTGGAATTAGTGTTTTCAGGAACTCCAGAGAAAATTCATGGTGAGCATAGAGAACCAAAAATACGCTTAATTTGAAAATAAATCATATTGAAATACACATTAAAAAAAATCTTTTTTCTTCTTTTCTTCCACTTCTCTTGAAAAAAATCTGAAATTTTACTTTTTCATTAAAATATATTAGTTACTGGTTTAAATTTGGAAAAGTTAATAAAGACTCTGCCTTTTTATCAGCATAGAAGTCACCAGATTTTGTTTTAAAGTTATACCAGAACACTTGCTACAACTAGTAGAAAACATTAATGTATCAGTGTAAAACATAGATAGTTGGTGGTTTGGCTCAGCTTAAGTGACAGCAGTGGCCTATCCCATAACCTCTTTTGGATGTTGTCATAATTGATTATGTTTGCAGTATTGAAGTTTAGACTGTCTTCAGTTTAGCATAAAGAGATACAGCTGTAATTTTTTTGGAAATGCTTCTGCTTTGAAGTTGGCTTGCAGGATATTCTGCATGCTTCCAAAATTCTGTTTTAATATGTTTGAGATTGTGTGATAATTCTTACTTGCAGTAAGAATTTAAGATTATGCAGATTATTGCAGCTTAATTCTGTTAATGAATGTGTTTTTAATCATTTTATGATGTCCCAAAAAGTATGGATTCTGCTTTAGACTGATTGAAAACCAAATACTCTTTTAACTGTCTGTCTCATACATATTCCTATTCAGTGTCCTCACTATCCTGTGAATTGCATGTTTTCCTCCTATTTTTCCACATGAATTTGATAATCTAGAAAATTACGACCATAGCCACTAAGAAGTTGGATTCTGTCCAACTGTGTATAAAAATCTCACTTAGCCTGTTTGAAAGCCATAAAAGAGAACCAGTTTTATAAATGAATTTGTCTAGCTCGTTCTAAATGTTTCTGGATGGTAAATGTTTGAAGACAGGCCAGTTAACATGTCTAAAAAAGGACCAAAATTTTTTTCAAGTTTGCCTTCCTTAGATGACAAATGAGAGGTGTGGATTTTTTAGTAGGCTTCAAGCTGTTGAAAAGTAAGGTTCTAAGTAATTGGATATTTGTATTCAGTTGCTGCCTGAGGAATTAACTGGCTAGGAAGAGCAGTTCACCTTTGTTACTCAACAAGTTACATTTTCTTAAGAAGAGGTCTGCAGTGGTCTGGAAAGACATTGGAAAATTCTTTAACTTTAGCACAATAGTATATGATCCCTATATAATGGTTAGTGCTTAGTTTTGCACCATACAGTGCTTAATACAAATACCAGAGATGAATGTGACGTGTTAATTCCCTACATCTGTGACTAATAAGTCTTGTGCCAGCTAATGCTTCCTTATTTACTTATATTAGTAATTAATATGTACTAGTAGAGATCTTAGTTTTGAGAACAAGGATCATATATCAGAACAAAGAATGATAAGAGAAGTACATAATGACATCACCACATGTTTGAAATACTCTCAAAGAGAAAAGATTAATCAGAAAATCTGGAACCATATCCAAATAAGTCCACAGAAATAATTAGCACATATGCATGTATTCAGGAAATGTGATGAGTATGTATTTGTTTCAGGAATATAACCTGGTCTGTTAGGTTACTGAGAGTACCTGCTTTGAGGAGAAATTCCCATGCAGCCAGCACTGCTAGTAATGTTGGCTTTCTAACCTATGAATTGGTTGGAGAGTTTATTTTCCAGTTTTCGATGACACCTTGAAATACTTAAAACTTCTGCAAAATGAATTTTCCACATCTGAAAATACAGAATTAAAGAAAA
>WBNO01009811.1:0-63542 GCA_013400575.1 Peucedramus taeniatus
TAATTAACCCCAAACTCACAAAGCAAAAGAACACTTCTTCCACCAGGCACTGCTGAAGCACAGATTCAGATGTGTCTTGGTACCAAGCTCTTGCTGCAGTACCAGGCCTCTTTGGCGTGGGAGCTAGAACCATGGAATCACCTGGGCTTTTGCAAATCGATATGGCATAGTGTCTTTTGTTTAACATAGACACACTCCCTTGCTACTGAAAGAGAGCATTTTGATACAGTTATATTGGTAATTCTGAATTACAAGTTCTTAAAAAGAGATATTAAAGACTATTTGAATACTGGTGCTTCTTCTTGAACTTAGTAGAGGATGGGGTTGCTCACCGCTTTGCAGATTTCCCCTTATTGTACAGAAACAAAAGTGTGCTCACTAAATGGTTGTAAAACTTCATTGTGCCTTACAGAGTTTTAGAATAGTTTTCACAGAGGGGGATTGAGGGGAAGACTGTTGGGTTTTGGCTAGAAAATTGTATTTCAGAACAATGCTAATCAAACTACTAATGACTATCCCATGAACAAGCATGGCCAGCATTGTTCTTTGCAAAATATGTACCAGCATTGTTCAGAGACACTCAACGAGGATCCTTTTGGCTACAATTCACAGTGTAACATGTCATCATAACATCATTCTGAGGAAGAAGGCCTAGTGCTTTGGATATCTACCTGAACATTATTGCTACCTCCTCACTGGAAACTAACATACCGGCAATGCCCCTTTTTGCCAGCCTTCCTTCCTTCAAAGCAAATATTGTGGACTACAAGAACAACTGTTCAATTCCAGCTAAATGAGCAACAGGTCAGCTCTAAGTGTAATAACTATAAGCCCTAAACATAATAATATAATAAGACATTTCTAAACATCCAAAAGATTGTGTTTCATGAATAAGCTGCTTAGATGCTATTTAAACAAACTTATCCACCACTAATACCAATGTTGACATTGCCCTGGATTTATAATGCATTTTCAAAGGTCATTAATATTGTCATCATCAAATATTCAGCATTTCTTCTCTGAAAGGAGAAGATTTTTGTTTTCTTATATTTGATCTGATAGTATCAAAGAGAAACATTTCAATTTTTTTTCTGCAAACACTTTTGACTCAGTTTTAATTCAAGACAAAAATAAACTACAGATACTCTGAAACCCCAAACATCCTACCAGGCAGGAGCTCAGTTTTCTAAGGAATCTTTATCTTCTGTAAAGACAATCCATTTTGAATCTTTCTAGGAAGTTATCTAAATGCAACCTAGCTTGTGCTACCAGGACACTTGGTCTTGCGGAAAAAGAATGCCAAATACAGAACACTCAGGCAATATTCCATGTCTGCCTTATTCTTCCCTTCAAGATATGACAAATGCTTCTGCTCTCCACCCTACTGACTTCAAAACTTCCTTCAGCCCACCTTCATTATCATAGCTGAGTACCAAAGCAGTTGGTGGGTTTCCTTTATTTGCTCCAGCTACAAAGGAAGGAAACATTATTTCTCCTACAGAGAGCCCATCTTAATGGCCCTAATGAACACCAGCTAAGACACCTGAAAGGATTCCAGGAATGCTGGAGACAAAAGCATGGAAGGCCTGGAGCAGGTTGTAATGGTTGTTGTGGCAGGTCTAAGTAGAGATGGTTCCCGTTGCCTCACATCAGACTGATCCTGAACAAAGACCACTTTATGAACAAAACATAATTTGTTTTCACACCAGTTCTCACTCCTTAATCTAATCTCTCCTCTTCCTCTCTAAAATCAGTGTTTCCCTCTGGAGTCCTCTCATAGGTCACAAGGTAGCAAGGTGAACGTTTTCATTTTAACATTCTACAAATGAAAGTCTGGAAATTCTACAAATCAAATTACTGGATGGGAGCTATCACTGAGTCAGAGCACCCCAGACCAATAACCTGGCATAACTGTTCTCAGTACTGTGAGTAGTGGCATCCACATCTACCTCTATTCAGATCCCTACCTTGTTTACAACAAATAATCTTACTACAGCTTGATAGAAGTGGCCATAATATCTACCGAACACGACTGGATGAATATATTTTAAAATTATTCTAAAATGTATTGAACATGAAATGCACACAAAGGTCATTAAATCTGAATGGGACATCTTAAAAAGAGTCCAATAACTGATTAAAAAAATAGTGTTCAAAAATGCCCACTTGACTACAGACCTTTGGCTCACTCAACAGCTACTGGATAAGGTATTACAGGACTTGCAGACTCTTTCAAAAATTGTACTTCGGAAGACAAATACCTCAGCCTGGCACAAGTTTAGAAAAATAAGTAAGCCAGTACAAAAGGATGTTTACTGTATTATATTTCCCTTTTAAATGTGGGCCTTGTTTCTTTTATTGAAATAACTGTATGTATGTGCTTTATCTAGGTTAAGTTATCATTTCATCAACAAACAAGTGCTGCACAGTCTATTTGCCTAACTTTTGAAATAGTCCAAATAAAAGAAAATAACAGCTGTAAAGAAACACCTCAGCTTTATTATTTTACTTTTCTGAAGTACATCTTTTGTGTGACTCACATGCTTTGCCCACAACACTCATTTAACAGCTGGGGTGGTCACAGGAATCACTGAATCTGTCTCACACTTGCCTTTATCCACTTGGCTGTCTCACAGATAAAACAGGGGTTGACAAACCAAGTGCATCATGAAGGTCTAATAAGCATATTTATATCTGAAGCTGCTATTCTGGCTTTCAGTACAGCAGGTAAGTCCAGTTTTGATAGTTCATAGCACAGAAATGTATCTGTTATGTGGTATGAGAAGCTGTTGTTAGTGAAGAGGTACTCAGCCTTTGATAACACTAAGCTCTCTTTCTTGAGAAAGGTGAGACAAGGCAAGAGAACAGGAGAGTACAGGGCCACTTCTGCTAAAGTGAAAAGGTCGTGCAAAACCTGGAGTTCTAATCTCATGTGCATAAATTGATGTCCAAGGAGTATTATATACATCCTATTGTTTGCTACACCAACTGGAATTTTCTTTATTCAGAAGGTTCTTAGTTATATGAGTACAGCCTCACATGGTATTAACTGGGGAGGATGACATTTATGTCAGAGGATCTCCACTACACCAGTCGAATTGTGGTGTGAAAGAGACACTGACAACAGGTTCAAGCCTTGTGTTCCAATCAGACCACAGGAAACCTTGTGCATAATAGCCAAGGGTACAGCACATTAAAAATACATTCTGAGAAGAAAAAAAGTCATGTTTTATATTGCAGCTACCAAAACCTCCTTCTTCCTATTTGCCATATGCAAGTCGTTGTTAGAAGAGCCCCTTTGTTCAGGCCAAGAAGGCTGGCATAAGGAAAGGGAGGTGCCTGGTTCCTCAACATGAGATCCCATTAATATTACTGATAGACTATTCTTTAAAGAGATCCATCTGTTTCTTATTTGGCATATTCAGAATAGTAGCTTGTTACATTTTTACAAGAATCTGTGTGATCCAAGAAATGCAAAATTTCATGTAATGAAAGAAAAAGAGAGAATACTTATTAAACAATCCCATCAATGCTGTACAATTTAAACATTCATCTCTAAATGGCTTCAGTCTGTTCCATTCACAGCTGTCAAATTTCTTTTCTACAGGGGGAAGGAGACAGAAGGCTACTTATTTCCCTATAGTTTTGCAAAATATGCATAGAAGTAACATCTCCTAAGTACATAATAAATCTCCTCTTTTGAGTCACTGTGAAATGCTGCACTTCATAGCTGCATTACAAATAGGTTTCTTCACTCAAAATCCTAAGCTGCCTTCCAAGAATTTAAGCTGAAGGCAGGATCTGAGGTAGGATGAAGTCAGGTTAAGACCAGCCTATGATAGTAGGTGTCTTTATTTGAATAACAACAGATCTGCGTGGGGAAGGTGTGCTGCCAAAGGTGGGGGGAAAAAGTGTTCCAGCATAAACACTAGGTCTTTCTTCAAGTGTCAAGTTTGTGATTTCCTAATAACAGAAAGGGCTTTTATTCAGCTTGTACTATATATATATATATAAGATTTTTCAAATATCTGAAACAGTCAAGAGCATAATTTCTCAGTGAATGTAGCCAATATAAAGTTATTTGGAATCAAGTGCTTCTGCTAATGATTAAGCCTAACTATTAATATTATTTATCAGCACTGTCCCTTCTTCTGGCTGGTATTTGAATCAACATTGCAAAATGTTATATGCCTTCTAGACTTATAAAGTCATTCCATTGTATTCTAAAATACAACTAAATGATCTTTAAGGTCCCTTCCAACCCAAGCCATTCTATGATTGTAGGATACTATTCCAATTTGTGGGATGCATGTTATCTATTAAAAACAATAAGGCATAAGTATTTATACAATATTTAATATACTACTTGAGCAAAGCAATGACAGGATGAGGTTGCAACAACCAAAACTAATTTTGAATCAACAGTGAGAATTCACAGTCGAGGTTTTGCACAGTGAGACCTATATAAGATCAGAATAAAAGTTTGGTACTAAGACTAGACTTATGAGAGGTTATTTGATTTTCAGAGACAATATTCTTTTCAACAACATTTCTATGACTTCTATCACTTATTTTATGTAGCTCCTGATGCCAGGAGTCAGCTGTAATCGGGCCAAGTAGATAATGCAGTTAAATGCCATTGCCATTAGCCTCCAAACAATTGTCTTTTTTTTTAATTGCCATACAACTGTCTACAAGAAGCATTCTTCTTTTTTATAGAGAAGTACTTATTCCATAGACATGAAGAGAGAGAATAAAACTGGCGTCACATAACAGCTGCTGAAATTTTTCCTAAGGCTGCAGATACAAAATCACACATCAGCAAAATCAAATGATTGTCAGGATTCAGAAATAAGAATTGCTATTGAACCAAATGTT
Source organism: Peucedramus taeniatus (assembly GCA_013400575.1). NCBI lineage: Eukaryota > Metazoa > Chordata > Aves > Passeriformes > Fringillidae > Peucedramus > Peucedramus taeniatus. The sequence goes on from WBNO01009811.1 coordinate 4,879, forward strand.
AGCGGCAGAACCACAAGCTGATGTGCTTCCTTTTCAGTTTCAAAATGAAAGTGCAGTTAATCACTTTCATGGGGCAAGAGAGGAGCAGGAAAACAAAATCTCCTGTCCCTTCAAATGCAAACTGCTTGTGCCTGACAGAAAGAGGAGCACAGCCCTGCCTCCTGTGAAAACTCCAAGTGCAAAGGGCAGTAAGCACCACACACCCCTGTTGGTCCCTACTCCATTGCCAAAATCGCTCCATTGATCTTCTACAATGCCTGGTGCTCGGTCAGCCCAAAAATAACACTGGTGTTATGCTTCAAATTTGGGATTTGTCCAAATGCAAAATGAACTGGTTAGCAAAAGAGTGCTACTGATTAGCACAGACAGCAAGGGATGAAATACAGAATGCTCTGTCACAATGAAGGCTAGTATAGGAACAGGGCATTTCATCTTGTCATGTATTCATCTAATGGGATATTCCACTGGCTGCTCTTCGTGCATTGCCAGTTTGCAATATGGCTGAAAGGAGGCCTTGGCACAGAAAACAGAAAAGACCTCTGGTTTCCAAGGCTCGAAGGATCATGGAATAGATCTTTCAAAACTATTGGAAAAAGATGCATCATGAGGCATCATCCCTCTCTGGGACTACAGAGAAGTGCTGATGATTTGCAGAGACCACTGTTAATTCCTCCAGTTCAGAAGAGTTCTCCTCATAATAAATATATTCTCCTCAGGATATACAGACACACTTCAGTGGAGACAATGCATTTCCTTTCAGCTGTCTAGCAATGGAGACATCTTGATCCCAGAGACAATGTTAATCAGACTCCAAAAGGACCTCAGCTTAATTGTTATTATTTCAAAACTTTGATTGAAAGAAAAGAAATTAAAAGAGAAAGTAAATAGAAACCTGAGGATGCAAATATATCTACAAGTACATCCTTGACACCATTGGAGCTTCAGAATGAGTTGTGCTGGAACTTACTGTGACTGAGTAATGCACCAGAAATCCCGCAAAAAAGACAGGAATTCCTACATACTGCCTTTACCATTTTTGCTGGAAAACTTGTGATATAGCTTATTAGGTGATATTCATATCTACTTTAGTTATTCCTAGTTCTTTCCCATCTAAGACTGAAACAACAGAATAGAGATATTTTCAAGCCTGAAAAGCTATAAACCTGTACTTAAATGGGCAGTTTCCAATAGCTGCTTTCATCAGAAGTGTGACTCAACTCTGATAACACAGGACAGACAGCATATCTACCTGAGGAATCACAGAATAAGCTGGGTTAGAAGGATCATCTACAAGGATCATCAAATCCAACTCTTTGCCCTGCACAGGACCACCCCCAAAAGTCAGCATGTGCCTGAGAGTATTGTCCAAATGCCTCTTGAATTCTGTCAGACCTGGTGCAGTGACCATTCCTGGGGAGCCTGTTGAAGAAATTAATTTCTAGCACACATGTAACTTTTATCTGCTTGTTTACAAATTGTGAACCAAAAAGTGACATGAAACATCATATATGTGGAACTTAGGAACACAAACCACAGAACTATTCCAATCGCCAGTAGATGCAGAGAAAGAAGAATGTCAATTAATATCAGACCACTTTTGCTGTTGTCTTATTGCACCAGTGAATAAAGACAGTTGCCCAAAATCTATGTCTCATTATAATGTATCAGTAAAGCAACTAAGGCAATCATACCTCAGACTTCTGGAAAGTATTGGGAGCCTGGGTTTACAGTTGTAAGTGAACACAGGGTTTTCATTAAAAGAGACACAGTCACAACTGACAATTCATCAAAACTGAAATTATTCCCAGAAGAACTTCCTGTCCTCAGAAAAAAAAAAAAAAAACAAAAAAAAAAAAACAGGTTTTGAAATTCTAGAAATAGGTCATTTCAACATTTTTAAAACAAAACCTCTTGGGTTTGTGGTTGAAAGTATCTTTTCCTGTTGAAACTTAATTTAGTTTATATTGAAAGGTTAAAAAAGGAAAAAAAGGGTCACCATTAAAATGAAATATGTTTGTTTTTTTAAGTCACTTATATATTCACTGAGTCCCATGCCAGGCCTAAAATTTCAAAATCAACAGAATACTTGTAGAACAAGAAAATTGTTCTGTATACCCACACAGCAAAGGGAACATTAGAAGTTCAAGCTCTTCCCAGTTTCCTTGCAGTGCAGCTTAATAACTACTTTTGAGAATCCCTCTGATGAATGGAAACATAGTCTAGTTCTCCAACCTTTTAAATGTTTAGAGAGCTTTTCAGTTTTTTTTATATTATGATACGTTTTTGGATGAAAGCTACACAGCTAGCCCTTAGGGGACTAAAATAGAGGAGTTACTTCAACCAAAACAACCCCAAACTCTTCGTTTAGATTAATGAAATCAAAGCATTAAATAAATACACTTATATTTTACTATGGCCATTGCATGAAAAATAGACTAGTGATTGTTGATGCTGGAGCCATTATGGCAAACTGGGTTGTGGGGTTTTTTTTAAAAGGATAATACATTCAAAAAACTTAAGATCAGTTAGAGGCTGAACTCCTCTTTTTCAGCATCCATCTTTTCCAATCATCTTCTCAGAAAAACACAAACACAGTAACAAGAGAAAATTGAAATTATTTGAATCAGTTCAGGTTATAAATTTATGAAACTTAAGAACAGAAAAGACAGCAATGATAAAGCAATGAGTGCTTCTATAGGACAACTATCAAATTTCCTCTGGGTTTTTTCATATTGTGGTCCCATTACTGTATCTGACTGACACAGTGTGTTTGGCTAAAGCAAGCCTTGATGACAGCCCTCCACCTGAGGAACAGCTGAGATGTTTATTTAGGCACAACACACAAATATAGAAGAAGATGGCCACTAAGGAAGTTTAGACAGAGACACAAAGGTAACTAGCCACTGATTACAATCTAAACCCTTAAAAACTCCCTCTGGAACTATGCATATCCATTTTGGATATAAAATCATCAGCTTTCCCTGAAATGGTTGAAAAGCTGTACCATGATGTTTTTTCAGTTCTTCTAGGATTATCTAGGACATCCCAACTATGCAGTCCTAGCTGTGCTGCCAAACCCACTTGGCACTGAAGAACTAGTTCTTCTCATGTCCGGCTGTTCAGTCAGGCACATCTTTACCAAACTTTCAACTGTCCCACTGAATTTAGGTTTCTTCAGTGTCTGATGCCCCAAAAGTCTTGAAATCTGGAGGGGATAGAAAAGCTGTTTTCAACTGCAGGACCATTATAGGAAAAAAAAATCTTCTTTTAAACAGTGTGTTAGATTATCCTACAAGGAGAAGAAAAGGAAAGTCTAGATTAAAAAAATAATCTACAATAATGAGAAATATCCCCAGATTTCCTTCATGGGATGTCTTTTATTTCACTGAGTGAGCCTAGTTTATTGATTTTATTGACTGCAATATATCAAGTCAGGAAGCAGCAGCCTGCGTGTTTGTTTATACATACTTTCATGAAGTAAAAGTACATTCTGCTCTTCTGGGAACAGGAAGGGTCTCTTTAGTCCCCAAAACCAAATTTCCAATATTGTAAAATAGTGTTAGTAATATGAGTTGTTGTGACAGAAACATGTAGAAACATTAGAAACTGTAAATTTTTTTAATACTTTGGCATAATCAACCCAAAATCGGAAGATGCATTGAGATTAGTGCTCTGGTTATCACTGCTTCTAAGAGTTCTTCGTAAGGTATTTGTGAAATTATAGACTATGGCTCTTAAAGCTAGAAAGGACCACATAGGATATTTCATGTACTTCTCTGTAGCACAACAATATAATTTCACCCGCTGTGTATCCATTGTGTGCTAAGGCATACTAACTCCTCTCAGTTTGCAGCCTTCAAGAAACAATAAGCTCATTGCTCCTCTTAATAAGTTGTTCCAGTGGCTGATAACTTCACTGTTAGCAAATGAGGAGTAACACTAATCTAGCTGGCAACCAAAAATACTGGGAATAGCACTACCTGTTTAAACACTGATAGTCAAAATAATTAACATCCTTTTTGTCAGGTCTGTTCATTGTAAAACCAACAAGTTTTAAGATTTTTTTTTTTTAAGCAAATGTTTGCATTTGTTTCCCATTCATTCATGTTTCTAGAAGCTTATAAAATTTGGAGGCAAATCCATGTTCTGTTTTCCATCTCCATAGTCCACAATGCTTTCAAACAATGACTGGTACTTTCTTCTGTAGCTTTCTGTGATTTTCATGCAGCTTTTTTTCAGGATAGAATGGAAGTCGCCTTCTCACAATGAAATTATTCCCATACGGATTCATAGCTGAAAGTTCATGAGAGCTGCACATGCACAAAAAAGGAATAAGAAATGTGAATACTCAAGATGCCACAGAACACATTTCCAGATAAAATAATAGTCTGCATTTTTGCAGATCTTTCCATTTCAAAGTATTGGAAGTGCATTCATCATCAGATATCAAATATCATAAGTTTTATTTTACTAAGGTTCAGCTTCTGACCATCACTGTCAGGTTCAGCTGCTGCAGTTCCAGGGGTGACAAAAACCATTGTGTATGTCTGGCAGACTCTGTAGGACACCCAACTTTGACACTTACATTGCCAGCAGCATTCTTGGAAATCTCACTCCCTGGAAGAAGGGTAGGATATGGAAAGAGTGTGTGGCACAAAGGCTGACTGCTACCATTTATTAAGACCAGGTGGTCTTGATGGGTGGGCTACAACCCCCTTATCTGCCCTCCCTCTGCAAATCTGTACTTACTTTGAAGCTTTACACTTACAAGTTCTGAGTCCTTTATTAGAAGCTGAGGCTCAGCAGCACGGCCTTTATTGTCTCACTCATGGCCAGGCGTGTCTGAAGGTCCTTTTCTTCTGTAAGAAGTGCTTATTGACAGCAGAATTCCTATGGAGGATGACTCCCAGAATACACCCGTACATGGCAATGGATCACAGTGCAATGACTCCTGAGCCAACCTGACAGCTGAGATAGTCCTGAAGCACTTGCAGAGGAGCTGCTAAGGTCCCAAACGAGACTCAGATATGTTTATATGGCCCTGCACCCAAGTAGTCAGCCCTCACTCTAGTTCAGAGTCACCTTGATACAGCTCTACAAGCTCAATGCCCATCTCACCATGACTACAGCAACCCATGGCCAGGTACTGCTGACTGCAGGGGATTGTTACAGCAGTCAGCACTTCAGAAATGAATGCATAATAAAGACATAAAGAAAGCAAGAATGTACTTTAAAGTTTCATGTTTAGCATCTGTTACACTGGTGCGATGGAAGCATAAGTTTGACTGATTTGATCAAACTAAGCAATTCAAGCATCTTCTCCCTAATTTTAGGCCAAAGAAAATTGTAGCAGTGCAGAAGCAGATGATAAAAGAAGAAAAATAGAAATTAAAGCTCAGTTCTGGCCTTTCATCTTTATTACCCTTCTTTATGTGCATATGGTAGGTGTTCAATTCTTTCCAAGAGCGTATGATATTCCCTTGTGCTTCAGGAGCTGTAGAGCTGTAGCTGTCTATAAAAAGGCAACCTAACAGTTTCCTGTGACTGAGAGTTGAATGTGTTATTTGTTACTAGCTGGTTCATAGATATCTTAAGCCCATGTCTTGGCTTTAAGTGATCAAACTGACTTTAAACCACTCGCTCCTGGGGTGCATTCATGTACAGAGAGAATTCTGTTGCAATATTTTATTTCTGAATTATGCCATATGACTTTTTTTTCACTAAACCACTATTAAAACCAGAATCTGTAATATCCCAAATGCAGACTGCGTTTTTTGGAAAGCTGATACCAAACGTAACAGTAAATGAACCCTTCTGAAAGGTTAAAGTTGCTTTCATATAAAACATTTTCTACCAGGAAATGGAAGTGGAATGTTGAACTAAGCATTTAACTTGAAAGAACTGTGCACAGACTCCAATGGTTGCATTATACTTTAAAATTTAAAAAAAAGAAAAACGGTTTTTATGAGCATACATAGTTCTAGCTTTATAAAAATAGTATTATGGTGACAAGGCAAAATGAATCCCAGTATTTTGGATGCTTCTTTTAACCTTCTAAAAGCTCCCTCTCTGTTCATTAAATATTCTAGGGTGAGCTTTTACAATATGCTAAAATTTATCTAAGAGTTCTGTTCCCTTCACTTCCCTTGCATCCTTTCTTCCCTGACATGCAGCCTATTCCTTCCCTTCCACTTTCTGATTTTCATATGGCTCCTCAGTGAATGTAATTGGATTACTAAACCAACAGAAAGCTATCTATGTTTTAATTTTGCTGAATTGGTTTCCTACCAGCAAGCTCCAGGGGTTATACAGAAATCAGAGCTGGTGCAGAAGCAATGGTTGAGAACAACTCTCAAGATTTTCTTGGAATACCTCAAACCCTTAAAGACCCTGTTCTACATAATGGGATTGCCTCTTAAAAATACACTTCCTGTTTGAGATGGTGGACCTGTTGCAGTAGATTCTGCAAAAAACTAATGGATGAAAGTAATCGTACCAGACTTGCCACTTACAGAGACAACAAAGATTAATGGCAAACATGCACCTTGCATGCACCATTGCCCATTCTCAGGAGCAAACATTCCTGCATGAGGGCAGTGACCTCATGACACATCTTTATAGAAAGCAAACAGAAGGTGTTTGTTTCCTGGGCACAATCTTTTGCTTTGGAAGGAAATTTGAAAAAAAAAAGCCAACTTTATACAGTTCCCTTGAACCTTGATTTTTGATTCTGTGATCATTCAGGAAGGGAAGAAGCCATCCAAATGAACTTGACACACTGAGCTGTTGATTTGCCAGATTCCAGCGTCCTCAAATGTGACACAATGTTATTATTCAGTGTCCTGTATTTAAAATCAGAAGTGATTTACTCTGGCTCTCTGCCATACCACTTGCTGACATGTGAACGTGTATATGTTGACAACATGTAAATAATGCATAGCTCTGTGACCACACCACTTTCATGACACATGCTGGGAGAAACAGACAACGCCTGCTATTATTAATAGCCACATCTTAGATACCTTGGAAATTTGAAAAAATTAACATCAAAATTACTTCAAATATTTGTAGTCTCCAGCTCCAAACTTCTTCATTACAACTCAAAAGGAACCTGTGCATCCACTGTGATTAGAAACAGAGATTGTTGATTTATATCTCACATCCTTTAAAGATCACCCTTCTAAGAGCGTTTATAAATAACTAAGTTTGTTAACTGACACAAGAACACTGGCAAGACTTATCTCTACTGACTGGAAAGGCCACCATTTTAGAAGAAACCTCAAAATATAACAAAAACTCAGTTCTAGACTGCAAAATTTGAAATAATTTGTATCACATTGCTCCCTGCTAACAGTACAGAGTCTACTTCTACTCTTCAAACATTTCAGAAGTTAAACCTACCACAATGGCATCACAGCATGCTCATCAAACCTAAGTGAAATTGTGGTTTTCACTGGGGAACACTGTAAAGCAAAAAGAGCGTATTTAATATGCTACCTACTTCTTACATGAGAGTCTTTTATCATCTAAATGTCATGCAACCTCAGTCGTATTGACGGCAGGTAGCAATATAGGCTGCTTTTCACAGGACATTTAACAAGACTGAAAGTTAACATCTATATTACTGGTACCCAGCTACTGTTCCATACACTCTCCCCTTCAATCCTTCCACTACCAAACAGAGAAGGGGGCGATTGCATTTTTACCTTTTTGCAGTTTACAATACTGGAAAAATGGCTCTTCTTCATTTCCCTGGGCCTATGTTGTCAGAGCAGGACTGTGATGTGCATTCTTCCTGTGAAGATACACAGGAGTAATTATCAAGTCAGGAGAGATAACAGAATACAACAATGAAAAACAGAAAGCTAGAAGTTAGGTGGTTACAAGGAGAAGGTTAGAAGTTGGGGTGGCTGTATTGTTGTGAACTTACCTCAGTCTTCACTCTGTGGCCATCACTAGTGAAATGCACCTAGAGATATGCATTTGCCTACTGATTTTAGATTCCCAAAGCTTGAAATTAAAGAATAACTGGCTCAAAACCACTGAACTGTGCAACTGGATTATAATTTCTCAGGGCAAAACAGATGTACTCATGTACTCATCAAAATGCTTTGCCCAAATAAATTTATTTAGAAACTTTGGAGCATAGCAAACATAAAAAAGAAAGGGAGGGGTTCTTTTCTTTTTCTGCTACTATGAGACAGTCAGAGCACACAGAAATTTGGTTTCTTTCTGTTCAAGGATGAATACATTGGACAACATTCTGTACTTGTTCACATTGTTCAAAAGGATCAGCATTTTGAGAGTCCCAAACCAAGACCAATTCTTTCTGTGTTCTCCATTAAGAAGACCAGGAATCTTGTGGTCTGTTTTCAAAGGAATGACTTAGTCCAGAATCTTGCCTCAGAGATTTATTTTCACTATGTTATTTAGAATAGAAAAGAATGGAAACACTAGAATGACTTCCTAATTTCTTTAGTAAATCTGTTCTTAATCTATTATACTCCAAGCATTTTACAAAGAGTTTCTTACATGATGTTCTACCCTGAAGTTCTGTAATTACACACATAGTGGTCAAACTTTCTCTTGACCAGAAAAGACTGTCAGCAATTCCAGTAAATTGAAAGGAAAAGTCTGGGGAAAAGAGTAGGATGGTTGAGAAGATAGTTCTTAGGATGTGATTTCTGTTCTAACAGCTTCTCTGGGTAATGGAGCTGCCCCTCACAGAGTAGTGACAAAGCCTGTCTTGTGGAAGTTTTCTGCAGTTTTTGTTTTGCCTGGGGTTTGGATTTCACAAGGCTAACTAGATTGTCCTTGTCTAGGAAACCCCGGGGGTGAAGCCAGATGGTGTCTGTGTGCAAACTGCAAAGACTGAAAGTGGGGAAAGGGTAGTGGCTGAAAACCAGGGAATAAAAACCACTGAACGAGATGAGTGGATAAAGTACAACAAGTTAACAAGAAGTTATGAAGTGGCATGACAAGGGTAATGAAGTGTGCTTTTCATAGGCAAAAATGTAAGTATTTTGAGGGAAATGTCGAATGTATTTGGGCCTTTCTTCTAAAGTCCATTCAAAGCTTCGTTCAGCATGGTATTCTCTCTTCATCCTCAATGAATTCTTGTGACAATTCTGTTACCTACAAAAAATTCCTCTAAATTTTTCTTGCTAGATAAGTACCTTCATATGCTAGAATAAATTATTCCAAATAAGTCCAATACTAGACAAGTAGCAAGTAACTTTCACATTCTTACTAAGAGCTAGCTCAGCAGTCAGCAGCACTGCCTGAACAGTCAACTATAAAAACTTTTGTGATAACCTAATTTGACTATTTCCTCTACCAAAATGTCCTGTTTCATTGACTTAAAATTTACAGGCCAGTCTCACATTTTGTGCAGCTGAAAGTGCATACACACTGAAAGAGCAGATTCTAGGTTAATGTGAGATACTGAGAGCAGCAATGGGTCTCTTTGGAGGAAATGGTGCACTCTTCCTGTCACCGTGGTTTCTCGATGGTGGAGGGGGAAGGAACACAGCAAATAGAGATTCTGACACATTTAAATGCAAGTTTTCTGATGGTGAATGCTTCTAGAGTTTTATCTGGTGTCCATATTTACCAACTCCAGTGTCGCCCTGATTTTTCAAGTTTTACAAGTCTTCTGATGTTTGCATTCTTTGCACAAAATTTCCCACAGCACTTTATATAAATAACTTATTTGTTTTGCATTCCTTTGTGAAGGACAAGCAACCTGATGGACAGTTGGGTTGCCCAGTGGCATTGAGGAGGTGGCACTGTAGCCCTTCAATGACACTGGTGTTTCTGTAAGATATATATATATGGAGTCAGATGTTTTAATAAAGAGGTTTTTTTTACTTTGCTTGCACCAGAGCTGCTTCGTGTCGTGCTTGTGTCGCCCCTTGGGATGGGGGTGACACTCCAGCACATGGAGTTTCACAGAAACATTCAAAAGGGAAGGAAGAGAAGATGATCAGCACATGCCTGAGCTGCTGCCTGTGTTGGTTGAGAAGGGTGTGCTGGGTGCCAGGCCAGGCTGGTAGGGCAGCAGTGAGAGCTGTGGGACACAGCTGGGGATGCCATCACGGCTGTGGCAAGAAGCTGGGTGGAAGGGCAGAAAATGCACACATGTACCTGAGCCAAATCAGAGCTCAGGACAATTAATTTCATTGCTTCTAAATTGTGTCATTTGTAGAGAAGTTTCAAGTGACACCTAAAAATAGCATTCTTTTAATACACATTAATGATTATTATCCTATCCATACAGCATTTTGAAAATTTTCTGTGATAAGCAGTGCTAGGTTTTTTACATTTTCTACTGTCAACATTTTAGGTCACTTCTAAAAAACATGCACAATTCCACACAAGTGTAATCGCTGCTTGATTGTTTACAGTTCCAGTGTCATACCCTTACTTATCTGTCCTCTTTGGCTAATGTGGCTTGATGATTTAACTCTGTGATTTCCCTTTTCAATCATATACATCAGATAGAAGAATATATTCATACTTCCCTTCCTTACATCATGTGACACATTTTCATAATGCAGTGATAACATGGCAGACTTGTTTTTGATCAACTCTACAGCATATCTTAGAAATTAGCACTAATTTTTACGGTATAAATTAGGGAATGCAAGGTATTTATGGCTTGAAAATATTGAATTCTGTGTTAGATCTGTAGAAACGCAGCACTCAGTCTAAAGATTCATTTGTTATTTAAATCTAATTCTATTTCTGAAACAGCCTCTTTAAAAGTGTATCTGCTTCATCTCTGTGCCAGGCTGGTCTCTCTGATATGACTGATGCTTTGGAAGACATTGCCCTGAAAGGAGACTGCGCCTGCAGCAGAGCACTTGAAAGGCAGCGCACCACCATCCATCTTCTCCTTCACAGCATGTGCTGGGATAAACAATGGGGAAATCAGACACTCACTGAGGCTGCATGGAAAAGTGGTGAATCAGAGTTTCATGGAAAACTTGGTGAGGGTGCTAGGTTACAATTTTGAAGGTGTTCAGTGTTCCAGATAAATGCATACTTGGCTTTCTGTAAAGAGTTTAGATGTCTTAGCTCTACTTACTTCAGCTCAAGGTTACTGCTTTCAAGCTCCTCAAAATTGCAAGAGGCAACTATTTGAATGTTAAGAAATGCTTAAAAATCTGAACCTCAGCTTTTGATGAGCAGTAGTCTCAGTCTGCCAGCTCTGTTTAGTCTTGAACTGTCCACTGTATGAGTGTTGCCTGCCTACCCATTAGAAGTAGGTCATTACCACACCTCTGAACTGTAACTCAGAGTAATGAATGGGAAATATCCCTCTTGGCCAGTATTTGAAGTTGTGACATAGAGGTAAAAAGCTAACCATGCCTTTATAACCTTATTATCCTAACCCTCCAGTCTTACCATCCTTCATACCTCTAATTAAGCCTGCAAAAAATAAATACCTTACTGACAGTTTTTCCTCAGGCTTGGTATGAGTAATCTGACTACATCTGGAAAATTGCTGTGAAAAAAGATGTCGTGAAACAATTTTTCATTCTAAGAGTTTATTTTATTCTAAAGATATCATTTTTTTAAATTAAAAAAAAAAACATTCTAATCTAGAGTCAATGGGTCTGAAACTAGAGCAAAACCTACACACTCCAGTTACAACAAAGAAAATTTTGTCAGTGAAAGATCTAGCAAGCCAAAGTGCTTTCCTTTTCCATTCCAACTAAATCATACATTATTTGGGGTAGAAACTTGGCAGGAAACTCTCTTGTATTATCCCTACATTGTAGCTGGACTGATTTCTTTATCCTTTTTTGATAGATGGATGTCTAGCTGAGTCCTGAATATCTTCAGCAGTGCTGATTCCAAAGCTTCATTTGTCAGCTGGTTTCCTTGGCTATGAGTTCTTAATTTATAAACTTTTCCCTGATATATAATTCTAATTTTTTTCCTCACAATGCTTTGAGCCACTTCTTGCTTGCTTGACTAATGAGAATAATTGAATATCATCTCTTTTTCATTTACTCTCTATTGCAGACAATAAGAGGTCACTTTAATAATAAATAAGAGGTCACTTTTAATAATTCAACATTATTGAATGAATCTCAACAGTATACCATGAGACTTATTTTGCAAGCTTACTATGAATTTTCTTACAGAGCTCAAGATTTAGACAACTTTTTAAAACGAGTATCTAAAACCAGTTACAATACTTCAGCATATAACCATAAAAGACCATAAACAAGACTAAAGTTTTCTTTTCTCATTATGTATATGCTCATGGATTATGTTGTATAAATTGTTATAGTAGCTGATATGTGAACCTTTCATCATTCTAGAAAATGTAAGAGTTTGCAGAGCTGAAAAATATCAGTGCTGCAAAAAAAAAATGAGGCTGATTGTTGAGACAGTTGGAGAGACTGACTCTATAGAGCAAAGAAATTGCAGAGTACATCAGAATCAGTAATGTCACTGAAATGGGAGGCTGGCGTCTTTATTACCATTGCAAGACACTTAAGTAAAGACAAGGAAGGAGAGATTTATTTCAAAGAAAATAAAGACAACTTGGAGAAAAGGACAGTAGGCTGTGAATTGCCATTTTTGAAAAGGAGGTACTTTTAGGAGATGATAGGGGGGCCTAAAACTGTCTAAAATGCTTTGGGAAGCTGTTTCTACATTGGATAACTGCAGCAGACTGTTAGCCATGCAGCACCAAGCTGTGTCACTCAGTTCATGGCTGGGGACCTCAAGATAAAGGAGGTTGAACTGCAACCTGAAAGCAGAAAATGGTAAAGTGAGCTAAGTCTACCTTTCCTCCAAACAATTCCTATCCACTAACAGGTTCTTCCTTGGAATGTGCAGAGTTTTGTACACTCCCTCCCAAGGTACCCAGTCATGGTCCTTGGCGTAGTATAGTATAACTTTTCTGGATAAATTCTACTGGGTGCATTAGAACACAGAAATTCTCTGGTAGACTTAGCCTTGGGTTGGATTTTCACAAAATGATAATTAAATCAAAAGTATTGAGCACCTCTTAGCTTCTGCAAATTCCTCTAAACACCTGTTTATCCTGTCTTTGAACAACTGACTGCAAGGGACTGGTCATTGCAGCTTTATGGCTCAGAAAACAGGATGCATGAACACACGGAAAGCTGGAACAGGATAGTATGGTTCTGGGAGTATTTTCTACTAACAGGATGAGCACTTGGTTCAGACTGTGTTTGCTCAAGCTTCCAGACACATCACATTCCCATCAAACATGCTCATATGACTAGTGGGAGCTGTACCAGAATGTGTGTCATGCAGTCATTAGTCTAATTTGCCAAGGCATCTCACACTACTAACCTGGCATGCATCTTTCTAGTTACCATGTTTACATTTTGTCAGTAGTTACACAGTACCAAACGTGCCAAGACCATTCAAATGTTTTTTAACCACTTCTCTAGTTCAGTTCCACCCATGAAAAGTAACTCAGCCAATTCCAATTCTAAAAGAACTGCTTCATCTGGCCATTCATCCCTTGTAGTGAAAATTAAATAAGTTGTTTTAGAGAAGGATTGTTATGACCACTGAATATAAAAACTCACATTTGCCTCGGAGCCGACCTTTCCCAGGTAGCTTTTAGCCACCATGCCATTTCCTCTGAGCTGTGAACCCTTGAACCCCTGCACGGACATTGGGAGCAGTGTGTTCAAGGAACACTTAGTTCTTCTTTTTACTGTAGGACTGTCACTTTTAAGATGTGAGAAATGTTGTTGTTTTCTTAAATAAAGGAAGTGTGAGTAATTCTGTGAAGCCACGAAGACCAAACTCTGCATACACATTTGTTCCAACACCTCACATCACTTTAGGTTTTGAAGTCTGATGTCCAAAATAACATTACTAAAATTACAGTGCTTTTATGCTATCAAGTCCATCTAGGAGAATTGTTTTCCTGACAATGAGGATAAAATTTCCCAAATCAGAGTACTGTACTTGAAAGTTTTCATATTGTGCCTCCATCTGTATACCTGATAGTTTGCTGCTAAGCATTTCTACTATATACAAACCACCCAGTAACATTGCTCCCCTGTTGAAGAGCCACTAGACTGACTTTGAGAAAAGTTTGGACTTGCTGGGATATCTGTTTTTGCATTTAGAGTTGTCTCTCTCACTGGATCATAACTGGAGGATGCTGTAGGATGCCACACACCTAAATGTGTAGCTGGAAAATGTAACTATAGGCTTTGATAGAAGTAGACAGACAAGCCTGCTCTCTGATGGAGCTGTCCTCTCAGGTACAGCTGCACTGATGTGCAGTCTAGAGAAAAGCCACTTTGAAGTCACTCCTGCAGGAAATATTTGCATGGTCATTAGCAGCATGAAACCTCATGCTCCTGGGATGCTGCCTGTTATCATTCAGGTCCTAGCTGCTTCAGTCAGCTCCAGAAGATTGAAGCACAGTAAGCCCAGTGAGAAGTTGAGCACAGTCACCTTGAGGAAGCAACTAAGGACAATCTGCATATGGCCAAACCTCTGGCCACACAAGCTATCCACCTGAGCCTTGCAAAGCAACAAGGTACCCCACAACACACCTGAAAAAGCCAACAGGTGTTTGGGACCCCCAGGATCAATCAGCAGGAGGAGATAATCAGCTCACCACCATAGATCCGTGTAGATGCTGAACCTGTCAGGCCCTTTCAGGGACAATCTGGCAGTATCAGTTTCAGAAGCAGACATGGGTGCTAGTACACCCTGCCGTTCCTCTCCTCCTAACCAGAACACCTTGCTGGAAGGCCTAAAGTGCTCTCAGGATAAGATAACTAACCTTCAAGTCCTGCTGAATCGTGTACAGCCTATAAACAGACTTGCTCCTACTTCCATATCATGTCTAAGGGCAGTGATGCCTTTGAGGCCAGAATCCCTTATTTTAAAAAGGGAATAATATCTGAAAGCGTTCTTTTTTGAGATTCAGATACTCTGGATCTTTAACCTTTAACCTTTAGACAAAACCAGTTAAATATGGTGACATTTCAGACATGAGCAGTTTTCATATATATGATTTGAGGATGACAGGACATATGTTCTTAGGTGGGTGAAAGGAGAAAAATCAGGCCAATTAATTAATTTCCTGAATGCTTCTTATTACAGTTCAGGAGAATCAAGTTCTAATTTGAATGCGGTGTCAGGGAGACTAAAAGCCTTGTTAATACAAATACCTACATAAAGTCACTAATGTAAATGAAATTTATTCTAACCCAAGTCTGGCCACTTAAGTCTGTGGTAAAACTTTCACTGACAAATATGGAAGCAGGCTGAGACCTCACAGAAGCTTCTTTTAAAGAACTTCTAAACTTTCACCTCACCTCTTTAAAGCATTTTTGCAAGCACATGCACCTTAAAGGTTTTATATAGCTGGTAAGATAAAACATATGATGAAGAAATGTCTTGTTCTAAGCCACAAAAGAAATCTGTATCCAAGCTAAAAATTGGAGTCAGTAGTGATATCCTGCTCTTCTCACTGAGCTTTCAAGACCACAGAGCAGAAACCATGCTGTCCATGAGTTAAAGCTGTTTCCCTTCTTTATAAAGAAAAGTGGCCATGATGACATTTGTAGCTGTACAGTTTTCCTTATTACAATATGGAAGATAATCCTTATTTTAAAGCATCCATTCCAGTTTAGTTAGGCTGAGATTTAAGTGTTTAATGCACTTTAAGTAGAGGCCATAGGAACTGTAAAAAGCCTAGTATGTTTAATCAGATCCTTTCAGCTGTAATGTTCAAATACTTACAAAGAAAAAATCTATAGACATGGCAGAAGCACAGGGAAAACACTTCAAGTTTCCTTACTATTTTTTACTACAGAAATCAGAAAGACTAATTCTTCTCCTTGAAATGCTTAATAGTTTCTTTGAAAATAAAACAAAGTATGTATAACTACACAGGTGATTTTCTGCATGTGACCTCTGATAAATGTCAGTTCTTTGGCAAAATGATGAAATTCTGTATAAAACCATAATTTAAAAAAAAAAAAAAAAGGAAAAAAGAAAAAATAACCAACAAAGAAAAAAAAAAAAAAAGCCAGAAAACCAGAACAGCAGAAATTAAACAGTGAACAAATGGCTTTGAGGCAGATTTCAGGAAACATATTTTCTTTTTCTTTTCCAGTGTTGCATTCCAAGATATTTTTAAATCACAGATATTGAAAACAGATTCCCATACAATTCTTAATAAGTTACAGTAGCCACCAGAGTTAGTGGTTCCTAACATGTGGCAAAAAATATAATACTTCTAACTCAAGCCATGTCATGCTGGTATTTTACCAGCATTCCTCATGCTATTGTTACAATTTCACTAGTTTCATGGCATTTAATTCTTTCTGAATATAAGAACAGATTATCTCCCTTTCTGATATAGCAGTGAGCAGTATAATCATAATAACCATGGTACATTTCATCCCACTGTCTCAAGATACTTTGATCCTTACCTCTGATTTTGGAGATAGAGAAATTTCAACTCAGAATAATGGGGTGGCTCTCTGGAATCAACCAACTGTGAGGTCACTGTAGGGCCTGGAATGGAAAAAACAAAAGCAGAACTTCACAAACTTTTTAAAGCCTACCTGGTCTAACACAGAGAAGATTCATAATTCTCATCACGCTGCCATGGTTGGCCCCTGCCCACAGGCATCTCCAGGGCAGCATTACCTCCTCACCCTGGAGCTGGGGTCTCAACCCGACAGACACAGCGAGTGCACAGCTGTGCGATGCCCTGGGAGGTGACAGCCTCATGGGAAGTCCCAAACAGGGGCAAATGTCCCCCACAGAGGCCAGGCAGAAGGATGCTCCCCTGGAAAGCTGATGCTGTGGTTCTCCCACTTGAGGCTCTGCCGTTGGAGTAGAAGGGGCACAGCAAAGCTCAGTCAGACACTGTGGGCACGCCCACACCAGAGCAGTGACCCACCATGTCTGACATGTGGCACATGCTGGTCCTTACCCCCAGGATGTGCATCAGATTCCAGGATGTGCTAGGAATCCACATGTTCTGGGGCAGCATGTCAAGTCACATAAAAAAAAAAAGTATAAAATGTATTACTCCTCTGTGATACATTGATATATTCATAATTATTTAATGAAACTTACTGTTTATACAAAACATGTTGAAATAAATCACATTAACAAAACCTACTTGATTTCATAAGCAACTTACATGCAATATTTAATATTTTAAAACTCATTAAAGATGAGTTTTAAATTAATTAACTAGAACATTGAGATAAAAGCCTTTAAAAGGGACTTGAACTATTCATTGAATGGCAACAGAAATAGATTCTAAAAGAGATCTTGAAAAGCTTGCTGGAAAGCTAAATCAATGTTTTTATCAGGAATCATCTCTAGTTAAGTATTGCCAAACAAAGCAGAGTTACATGTAAAAGTTCAAAACCAGAAGTCTTGTCATTAACACAGTAATATTTCAGAAGCTGCCACAAACTTCTTATGAGGTGCTGTTCACAAAACTGGATGGATTTTCTGTTCAAAGTGGCAAATCATGCACTTACCCAAAAATTCAGTTTGGGGATGACCAAGCATGATTCGAAAACTGGATGGGAAAGATGGGGATAGGTGAAAGACATGAAATCTGGTAAAGATGGATAATAATATTTCAATAGCAACATCCTACTTTTACTCACACAAAAAACCTCAAGTTAAGTTTTTAGTTTAATTTCAACCTGAATTTTTTTCTTTGACTTTTTTCAACAGCATCACTTTTCCTTACATTCCATGAGGTTAGAGATAGGAAAAAACAAACTACACATGACCAACAGTAGGGAAAGGCTCATTCAAGGACACACAGGGCTAGTTATCTGTCTCCCACATAAAATACAATACAATAGTGGCTAGCAAAGTATTGCTGATTAGATGATGCAAATCTTGCAGACAAGTTAGACATTTTGGAAATATCTTCTTAATTTACAACAGCTATTAATGCACTTCAGATTAAAGTTTTATTTTTCTTAAGCAGGACAGGAGTTCCTGAAGAGCATTAAATATACCTGGAATGAAAGTTATCCACTTTATTTATATGAAAGATATTTTTAATTGAAGTGTTAGCTTTAACATTAAACATTTTATTAAGATTAACTGATATTTGCCAAACTTCACCACCAAAGTCAAAAATACTATGACATGATATTTCTTTTTCATGTATTATCAAGGAAATTTACAGAAATGAAACTAAGCCTAAACTAAGGGTGCCTGTTGCTCTGCCAAAAACACTGATGTCCAAGCCCAGTGTGTTTCTTTTCTTGCAAGGATGTCAGCAGTATATTTAGCACCAGGGCGGAAATAGGGGAGGTTGGACTAAAAGACTCATAATACATATTGCAGATCTCATATTCCCACTTTTGTGCCACTCTTGGATTTATGGTCTGGACATTTCATGGCTTCTTTTGAAGGGTTTTGACAGAAAATTGCTTGTCTACCTAAAATTCAAAACCAGCTTTAGTAAGATAGGCTAAATGCACAGATGAAGCCTTCCTCAGAAAATTATATTTTTTCAAAAGAAAGTGGTGGGTTGTTTTTTGGGTTTTTTTAAGTCATGAAGAGCAGCAAATTACAGAGGAATTAATTGTATAGACAATAAATGTGAACATATCTGCTGCATATATTCAGCCTAACTGAAATACAGAGTTACTCTGTATGAGATGAGGTGGGGCCTCAGACACACAGAAAGTTAAATACAGTGGTGCTGCTGAGATACAAACGGATGAGATATTGCTGCTGACCACAGAGAGCAAATTACAATTAAGTAAAATCTTTCTGGGAAGTTTGCCAAGGAAGAACCAGGGAGAGATGGCCATTACTGCTGCTTTGCTAAAGCTCGGGAAAAATGGAGATGTAGTTGCTCTAACTCTTACCAAATGAGCAGTTGCACTCAGAGTACAAAGCAAATCAGTGCTAATGAGACAAATCAGGCAACCAGCTCCGAGAACAAGTTCAAAGCACAAAAGTAGAAATGCTTCAGCTCTCTCTGTGTTATCAGCTTAGCACTGGGGCAGCTGCATCACTGCTGGCTGTGGCTGTGGCATGGTGCTTTTGCACAAAACCAGCTCCACAGACTTAAAGACAGAAAAGCATGAACACAAAGTACAGATGTGGCATTACAGTGGGAGAAATGAGGGAGACTGAAGAAGCAAAAACAAAATTTGAGCAGCA
The DNA here is from genome assembly GCA_013400575.1 of Peucedramus taeniatus. Classification (NCBI taxonomy): domain Eukaryota; kingdom Metazoa; phylum Chordata; class Aves; order Passeriformes; family Fringillidae; genus Peucedramus; species Peucedramus taeniatus. The sequence goes on from WBNO01009811.1 coordinate 24,070, forward strand.
TCTTTACTTTTCATAACAGGGGTACCAAGAAGAACTGAAACCATGGAGACAGAGTGATACCACCAGAATACAATCAAGAATATTCATATAGAACTGAATTTCCTCAGCAGGCAAAGCAGAAGGACAGGTAATAACTCTGGGCACAGTGACCATAATGTGTAAAGGATGAAAAGCATCCCAGCCTACCACTCCCCTTAATGAAGTTGAGATTTATTCTACTAGGGGATTCAAACTGACAGAAAGAACTCTGCTAATGGCAGGAAGATGTCACATCCTATATTATTACAACAATTGTTTGTTTCCTTACAGAGAAACTGTCTGATTCAGCAAGAAAGAGACTATTCTGGCTTTTCAGTCAAGGTATCTTCAGAAATTTTCTACAGATCTTTTCTGGTAATACATGGTACTAATACTTCTTTACTTAAGATTTGTAGGAATGACTGTCTCCTGCAGCCTGAGCATGGTCTGCAGCATTAACACATTCCTGCCATATTCTAATTGTGATGGCATCTAAGCAGAGGGAGACACTTCAGCACAATCTCTCATGTACCATGGTGAGAAACTTACCTCCTCAAATGCATCCCTGACTGGGTAGTTTTGTTCTGAGTCCGATGTTAGCTCCAGTTCTCCTGTCTATCATCCCTGTTGTTACAAGATCTCTTTTCCATAATTTCTCATTATATTTTCACTGTGAAAAGGCATCATTAAACAACATAAATTAGACTATGCTCTACAAGATTCTTGAGTATATCTTTATGTCTGGATCAAGTAGCCTTTACTTCTTTTTTTTTTTTTAATGTGTGAAAAAAATCCCTTTTTGTGTGAAAAGAAAATACTGGGAGTTTCCCCTTGCATGATTTCCTGAGATCCTCAGTAAGCAAAGGTCATTTATATTACTGTCTCTCACCATCTCTTACCCTCTCACAAGACTGGGCATCCAAGCTGTACCCAACTATGGCTAATCAAAAAAAAAAAAAAAAAAAAAAAAATCACAAGCAACAAAAATAATACAGATGTAAAAGTCCAATTTGAAGCTTCAATTTCTACATAAGTTCTGCTTTGTCATTTTTGCCATGATAAGTTGGACTTATGGGTCTTCTCATGAGAGATTTCCTTTTTCAGTGTCACCAAAACAGGGAGCCAGCACTTCACAGGAGTCTCTGGTGCAAAGAAAGCAATGTCATAGGCATGCTACAGAAGCCAAATGCATTCATTAGTCCAAGGTCTCCTTTAAACTCAAATACTGTTTCATAATGAATAAAAGTTTGGGACCCAAAATTTACTTAACAGCATAAACCAATATTTCCATATGATTTCTATAAACTCTCAATCCAGGATCAACATTCAAGGGCTTAATTGCACAAAAAGCAACATCACCAACCTGTCACTCTGGATGACCTGTCTTAACACTGAGTGTTAAATCACCTGTAAAAACAGTACCACAGTGAAAAAATAATCAGTCTTGACCTCAGTGCACATTTGCCTGCATAATGTTATCAGAGAGTTCGGAAATCTGAAACATCTCACAAATAAAGAAGGCGTTAAAATCATTTGGAAGTACATGAGGAAGCAAGTGTTTCTCTGCTCTTTGGTAGCAACCTTTTCCATGAATCCTTTCCCAGTATGACCCTGCAGAAGGCTGTAAGACTGAAGCAGAAGCTGATTAAAATATGCATAGGCACATGCATGTGTCCACGTTTGTACAGATGCACACACATTTGTAAGCATGTGTGAAGGAAAGAATAGATGTGAGGAAGATTTTAAGAAAGCTTTTCTGCAGGGCAAGCTTAAGGAAGCCAGGGACAACTGCTCTCGGTACACTGATCTGAGATTAAGAAAAGAAGGAAATGGTTGCCTTTGATGAAGGAGTTTAGAATAAGTATAGCTGCATTGAGCAGGAACAGGAACTTTGTAATAAAAACACTCTGATGTGGCATTTACCCCAGAACACCAGTGAGTAAAAATAAAAACACATCCACGGAGCTTAGGCTATTCTGGTGCTGTTTTAATCAGTTTAGAGCATCACAATATCTAGAATTCACTGGAAGTTTAGTTTCTAGTGATTATTTAGGGTTGCTGCAACCAGTTACTGGACATTCATGTCTTTTAGGTAGTTGCATATAATGTGAATCGATTACAGCATCTGTGAGCACAAAGTTCTGCAGAAGTAACTGCTCAGTTAAGGAAATTTAGTGCCCAGAGCCAGGACCTATATCACACATATTCCTTGTTGGGTTGATCTCTTTTTCTTATGGAGATTGTTTGCACAGATTGCTGCTGTCCTAAAGTCCCCCAAACTGAATTCCTCTTGTTCTCACTCATTTGGGCTATGTTTTTCCAGTCCAGTACAGCTGCCAGTCAGGGTGGGATCTCTTTGAGAGCAACAAATGAGCCAGAGGCATAGTTCAACGGCCAGACACTTCAAGTCATAACAAGCTAGTGAAGCGAGCTAATTTTGCTTGCAAAAGAATTAGTCTTTATTAGCCACTAATACCACTTTTTGCCCTGCATAGCGCTTTAACCAGCTACAGCTCCATTGACATCACATTTTGGAAAGATTACTAGTGGCACATCTGGTTATAGAAAGCTTAGAGGGCTTCCTGGAGCAGCTACCACTTATTAGGACATGAATGAACTTAAACTATCTGATGAAGAATGAGCTTAAGTTACCACACTGTAGGCATTCATATGGGGCAAATCTTGTCATTCAGACCACAATTTCTGCAAGGCATTTTTGCCTGTGTCTAATTTTTATCATATGTTTATCACGTGTATATATAAGTAGTATAATTCAAATTCCTATGAATAACTTATGAGGTAAGAACCGATGGAGAACATGTACAGAATTGCATCTATACATATATATTTATATATGCACTTATGATATTTAGTCCTGGGTTTAAAGACAGGGATGAAATTGTCAGTACTTTGTCTTTTTCTGTCTTCTCTGCTTATGCAGAATTGAGGAAAGTCAATAGCCTAGCTGCACTCCTAGACTCACTTCAGATATGTTCTGGATTATTCACTAGGATTTACAAACCTAAATCAAGCTAAATCGGGTGTGATTACTTTTTTCCCCTGTGGAAGTGTGCAGTGCTACCTTACAACTTTGTGATAGTGCTGTAGATTAAAAATCACCTGCTGATCTAGAGACAAAAGATCAAATCTATTTTAATCAGCTATGGCACTCCCCACACAGCAAAACAGTAGAAGCTGTTAAGATTCAAACCAGCTGAGTACAGGCAAACTCACTTGATTTCATTTCAAAGGGTTCAAAGTCTAAGTAAGGAGCAAAATTATATTTTATTCTGCATAATGTTTAAAGAAAAACAGTACAAGGAAGCTGCACAGGTTGCAATGATGAGAGGGAGAAGAAAAAAAAATCTCAAAAAATAATAGTATATTAAATAAACCACTTGCAAGTTTTCATTAATTGTAGTCTAGCTTTGAAGAAGAGGGAGAACAGCAAGCATTGTAGGTTCTCATTCAAGTTATTTAGGTGGGGAATCCAAACCAGTTGCATTTTTTAGCAAATATAACCATTAAGAAGACTCACAAATGCATCTGATGTCTAAAAGTAGTAAAAAGGCCAACAAAGGAAAGACAGGGAGACAACTTTAAGAGCTGCCTAGCCCAAAAAATTAGGGTGTGGGCCCCTGTATAATGGGACTGTGCCTCAGACACTGGAAGTAATGGTCCTGCTGTTTCCCAAAGCACAGCATCACCTTGCCTCTCCTACAGCAGCAAGAAATCTCCCTACAGATGGACTGCAGTTTCAGCCTCATGTGATGTCTTCTATTTTAAATTTTTCTATCTGCTAAATAATGAGTGGGTCCTGATGTGTTTCTCCTGGATTATAACAGCAATAAGGTACAAAAGCAATAACGTGTTCTCTTATAGTTAGAGCGCTCAACACCCTTCAAACCTAAACAGAATAAAAAGATCAAATAAGATTGAATTATTTCCTTTAATGTAACTGATTTTTTCTGTGGATCAGAAGCATGGCTAGCAACACTTCTACCACCAACTTTTCATCATTTACAAAACTGTAAGGAAGGCCTTCCTGAGACCAAACTGGAAATTCTGATTAACATATTTCAGTATGGAGCAGCTGACACATGGAATCAAACCATGATTTAGCAATGATGGGTAGGATGTATGACCACCAAAAGCATACCTGAGCAAAAAGGGAGAGTCAATCCAACCAGACTTCAGGCTGTGCTAACAGAAATAATAATTATATGCCCCTTGACACGGGATGAGGAGGGTTGTTCTCCCTCCTTCTGTCACACACCAGCATGGCTTTGACAACTGTGTGTATGTATCTTACCCATGGTTTCACCAAAGAGAATTTGTCTCTGCCTTTCCTCCTGATCACGTTCTACAAAGACTACCACAATGGATTCTCACCCTGGAAATTATCAATGAGTGCAGATGTAATCATCCTCTTTCTGCAAGCAGGCTGGATAAGTTCCTATGCAGCATTTGAATGGGTAGGCCCTTAAACATTTCTTTTGAATGGAAAAGGAAAGAATCCAGCAGAAAAAATCCCAAACATCTCATGGGAATGCAATTCCTCTCCCATCTTAGCAACACCATCAGTGCCATAAGTAATACCTACCTTTGCATTTTTACTTCACCTATACCCTCAAAAATATCTCATGAATGCTGGGCTGATCTTCTAAACACCACCCAAGGTAAAGCTGAAATGCAACACAAAAGCTCATCTGGTGACTCTGCTGTTCCCAGTACTGGTGCCACACAGAGAATGTAAGAAGGTGAAGAAAAAATGTTGGGCAGGAAAAGCTTCATGAAAATACCTAGCTTGCCAGTTCTCCTTGCAAACAAAAAATAGCTATCAACAGTGGAATACATGATGGCATGGTACATGGTACAATGCACAGAAAGAAAAGAAACACAGAAACGCATGGTACAATACACAGAAAGAAAAGAAACGCTGTAGAAAGGACATATGCTGCAGAGTAGCAGGAGCAGAAATTCCCATCAACACCATGAGCTGGCTTAGATCACTGGTGAAAAAGAAAAACAATCTTCTAGAAAAACCAAAACAGCAAAGAAACCTAACAACATGGTTAAAGCTAAAGTGAGGAGAAATAATGTTTCCTATCAGTGCAACACACTTGTAACTGTGGGGAGCAGCAGAGAAGGGAAGCCACACTGATCCCACACCCACAGAAAATTCTGATCCTGAGAACAAATTTGCCATGTACCACAGATATAATAAGTGTAATCTGCACCATGTGATGCTGCCAGAGATACTGACGGTCTCAGAAAGTTTCTGGATTTGATGTGTCTGGAATTGAGTTGCCACTGACTCACATGGAAAAGACAAACCTGAAAGGAGGGATTAGGATTGGCACAGGCAACTTGGGTTAAATTTGCACAATGCTAAAAATCAGGCTGACATTTTTGTTTATGTTTCCCCTTTCCCCAGCCTCCTGAGCTCTCGTTATTAAAGAGTGAAGAACAGTGTCAGATCTCACAAGGAGTCAGCATGGCATGACACAGGAAGTCTGTGCTAAAGCAGTTTTATGGATGTATGATTTCAAATGAGACCAAAATTTCCCCCACTACTGCAGCCCTTCTGCTTCCAAGGCTTTTCCAGATTCTGGGGGTTATTGACATTTACCTAAGGACTTCTTTTTTAAATAACTAGAAAATGCAAGCATTCTGGATCTGTCATAAATAGACAATCATAGTCTAATATGGGATATTGATCTGTATACCCAGGCAGACTGGAATCAGAGAAGCCCTGCAGCTGAAGCTGGAGCAACAAGAGGGATTTTGCATTCCCGTTATCCCCTATGCAGTCACCTTCTGGCCACAAAAAAGATGCAGTTGTGCTTTAATTGGGGATTTAATTTGGATAGATTTTAGCTGCATGAAATCTCTGTAGAGGGGAGATCCTCCCTGCCACCTCCTGCAGGAAATGAGTGTTTGGAGTTATATGTCTCAGGTTATATTAGCAGAGCAATTTGGCTATCAGTTGCAAGGATATTTAGGGGACTTATCAGATTGTAAAATACTGAAGTGTGATGACTGTACAGCAAGTATAGTGGTCAGTCATCTGCGGCTTGCCAGACAGAAACTTTGAGTCACAAGAGCAGAGGCTGTTGGCCAGTGAGCCCCGTGTGCCCATCTCCAGCCCATTAAAGGATCTGCCACAGCAGAGCTGGGCTGCAGCACTGCTGCACCTAAATTTCAGTGAGGCACACCACTCAGAAGCTGTTAATCCCGTTCACTGTGTATTAACTTGGTGCTTATGCGACACAGGGTCTTTCATAAATTGTTCAGTGAGGGGTTTTGGCAATGGTTTCATATTACAAGGCTTCTTTTTATATCTCCGTTGCCTTTTTCTGGCCCTATCCACCCATTCCTTACAACTATTAATAAAGTATCCCTTCCTCCAGCTGTCAGACCAGGCTTTACAGTCTGTTTTTAAGCTATTGTTGCACTTCTAACAATTAAGACTTCACAGTTTATGCTGCATTTTTTCCCCCTTAATCCACATTTTTAAAGGAGCTATATCAACTGACATCTTGTCCTAAAAATAGGCAATCGAAAAGCTAGAACTAATGAAATGCTTCCAGTACCTTAATTTTTTTTTAGTTCAACTCAAGTATTTCTCATAAATGAAGTCACTTCAGCAAGACAAACTGTACTTCTCTGTATCAGCAGGAAAGATTTGAGGAGAAAGTTAATTCTAAGCCAAGTATCCTGACAACACCTGTGCTCATGCTGTCCTTTAAGAAGGCACGTCCTCTTGCTACCCCTGCATTGGGTAGATTCACCCACAGAATGGACAGAGAAATGGAAGTCATAGGTTATTTATGTTTTATAACACATATCCACTGTAGCTGTTACGCCTGTTCAACATCTGGTACAGTCAGCACTGATCTCACCACTCTCTTGCCAGAAGACCTCATCTAAATCTTTGGTAAAGCTCTAGGGTAATTAGGAGGTTGATATCTTGAGAGGCTGAACCTGGAACAGAGACAAGACAGGGGCAAGAGAATAAAGAAGGCATTTATTAAAATGTCTTAAAAGGATACACCTTGGGCAGCACAAAAGCCTGGCCACGGCTACACCCAAGATGGACCCAAAATGGTCACAAAATGGACCACTGGTCATGAGGTTTCCACTCTTTATAAGTTTTGGTCCATTTGCATATTGGGGTTAATTGTCCAGTTACAGGTTTGGGTTATGAAGTTCCATCCTTCTTGTTTGCTCCCCTCAGTTCTTCATTGTTTATACTTTTGGACCTGAAGCTCATAACGGTTGTCCTTGGTTCTCAAGCTGGAAAGGGATTGTTTTGTCTAACTGCTCTGTGTAGAGAGCTTACTGACACCTAATGCAAAGCTCAGAGCTACACACCTAGGCAGCACAGAATCTGAGAAATACGAAAGGTAAAACTTAAGGCATCAAGATTAGGGAAGAGAAATGGAGAGACAGGGTGATGTCACTGCTCAGCTTTACTTCCTTCAGCTTGGATCATGGCCAGGTACATATTCCAGTTTCCAGAACAGCGGTGCCCAAATCTTGCCACCTTGATTCAGAGAACCAAAGATCAGATACCGACACAATGAAAAGTGAACAAGGATTTTGTTCACACCCCTTTTTTCTTCTTTTATTTTTCCATGTCGTGTTGACAAACCACACAAACAACAAAGTTTCCCTACTCCGAAACTTCTCTGGTTTGGACCCTTAAAAGATGGAGGTGCTCAAAATAAACAATCACTTTGAATATCTTGGTCTATATCCCAGTAGGGAGTGAATCTAATCATGTACACAGCAACCTTCAAACCACACAACTATGAAGCACCAGAACAATAAAACTGCAAAAGGCAACATGGAAACTAAACCCAGTTTTTTTGACACAGCAACTAAGATCACGCAGCTTTCGCTTATCTATTTAAATTGTAATTGATCCTAACTGGTTTGCCAGTCCCTGCCATGAACCAAAACCCCATTAGTTTTCCCTTCCTTGAAAAGCAGCCCATGGCACAGTTCTCATACCATCAAGTTTAAACTATGTGCAGTAAAAGCAACACTCCATGTTGTGTTTTACCTGTGCTGTTTCCTTTTCCTTACTGAATATCTGAAGTGAAGGCACCCCAGATTTCTCTTATTCACTGCTGATTGTTCTTTTTCCTGTTGACTCAGCCTTTCAGAAGAGTTGTTACCTCTGCAGTTCTGGTATCATTTTTATTTAATGATAACATAAAGCTGTATAAAAGACATATACTTGATTAGTTTAGTCTTCTGTCTAAGCATACTCATTCACAAAATCAAAATGCATGGCCAGAAGTAACAGGAAGCATCAGTTCTTGAACAATAAAACCACTGAAAGAAAAAGTTTTACAAGTCAGCTCTGGTGCACAGACCACAATGTAAAAACTGCTAGATTAAACTATTTTCATTGTCTAGGATGGAAAAAGGATGAGACAAAGAAAGAATAAAAAATAAAATTAATCCTTTTACAACCTTATCATAATTAGAGCTGAAAAAAATGGAAATTTAATCCTATAAAAAACATTTTTATTCAACATTTTTTTTCCTAATTTGGGATGATTAAGTAAATATCAGCTGTTTTGTTGGAAATTTTTTAAAGAATTTTCAATAAGAAATAAAGCTTCAGGGTTATTTTGGGAAGACATTCAATTTTTAGTATTCATGAATTGAAAAATATTGTTTCAATTTGCTGGGCTCTTTCCCTATTGCATTTTTCATGACACCCACAGGAGTGACCGTCGGCATCCTTCATCCTCTTCTATGGGACAATGGCTGCCATAATGTACCAAGCTCCTCCAAGAAAACTATGATTCTGAGTCTTAGTGGCAAATACCAGTTAGCAAGCAAGCTCAGACCAGCAGAGACTGGGAGCAATAGGCATGCAAAAAATAAATTGACTAGAGAAATACAACACAAAAGGGAAACACGCAATTTACTCAAAACTAAATAGTCCTATAATGGAAGGCTTAATTTTATTTTCTACAAGAAAAATAAAAGAGCACAATGTTTAAAAAATTAATTTCTTTTCATAGCATATTAATTTTTCAGAAGTTGTTTTAGAACATCATCCTGCTGGCAAATTCCTGCCCTGTCCAGATCTGTCCCTTTTAATCCCTGGTATTTTATATTCCCTAAAAGATAATTCTGTTGTCGAAATCATCCTTGAATACCACACAAAAAGCAAGTTAGTACACAACTGGTAAAGAAGCTATAGCAATATTTTCTTAAAGTCTATTCAAGAAATTCTCTGTGTTAGGGTTAGTATATAAAGCTTAGGCTTCTGAACATTTAGGTATCACAACTCAGGGAGGCAGGCCAGTTTGCTAATTAAAATATACAGAACTGGGCAAAATATTGCCTAACTTCTTTTCCAAGCTCTGGCACTGACCTTGCTGACTGTAGCCTTGCTGAAGTCATTTTAACTATATTCAAAAGGTCTATTATGATAACTATTTTCTTCCACAAGATGCACAATATGTAACTCAAGTCTGTGTAATATCAAGGAAATCCAGTCAGAAATGGACTAGAAGAAATGGAAACAAATATAAAAAAATGCATATCTGATGCTGTTCTCTAACCCTCTGTTTGATTAAAGAATGTGTCCTTCCCCTTGCAGTTGAACTGAGTGGTTCTTGCTTCACACTGTAGGAGTTTATCACATTGGAATTGGTTTTCCCAGCATCATTTAACAATATTTTATTTTTAAAGCAATTTTTTTTTAATAGAAAGATAAAACAATCTCATGAGAGAAACTTTCAAAGCAAATATTCCTCTTGGGTTTTCTGAGGTATTTTCTTCATCCAGACCAGACTGCTGCACACTTCCACATAACACCGGACCTGAGGAGAACAACAAGAGAGGAAACAGTTTATTCTTGAAATGCCCACCGTTGTCTCAGACAACCTGGAGGCCTGTCAAGGCTCAGGGCCACTCTACTTTATAGCCAGACAAAGTGCAGCTTGAAATTGGGCAGAAAACAAGTGTCAGGAGCCCAAACCACAGACTGCACGCCTGCCTTCACCATCCAACTCACCCAGGGTTGAAATCTGGGCGACACCATTTGGGAGAGCCCACAATGGCACTTCCAAAGCACAAGCTGTGTTGTCCATGGGCAAAAGGAAGGCAGTATCTCTGAGTGCCAGCATACAAAAGGAGCCTGTATGCATGAGAGCTCTTATCACTGGCAGGCTCTAGGACTCACAAAGTCAGAGCAACGAAGCCCAAAATACATATATATGCAAAACCAGCCGCAAACTTTCCACCCTGATGAAAGCACAATGAGGAAAATCTTTCCGACAGATTCACAGCTGGTTTCAATCTACAGCCTAAGCATATCTAATGGGTCGCTTTTATCAGAGAGCTCTCATAGGGCTCTGGCTGCTACTGAGGGCAATTTGCCACTGTGCAGACCCCTCAACAAAAGTCTGAGAGGACACTGTGTACTCCCTTCATGAACTGAGGCATGGAGTAATAGAGACCATCTGCTCCAAATTCTGGCCCCACTTGCACCTTTATTAATCCATTCCAGCTCCTAAGATCTTACTCCAGCTAATGTGGCTGCCTGTATGAAAATATCAGAAAAATGCAAAACATTCCTCTCAAAAATCTTACTTCTTCTTGTAACGCTCTCAGAAGTAAATTAAAGGATTCTACCCATATGAACCCAAAATGACACCTGGTCTCAAACCCTCCTGGGTGAAATTCTGGCTTCTCTAGAGAAGCTATCACAATCAGTAAAATGCAAGACCTTCACCTTCTACAAACTACTAAAAGAGCAAAAAGTTTAAATCACCACATCGATTTATGAAAATTTGTATGCTAGGGACTTGACGGGAAGTTATTGTGGGCCTGTCATGTTGTAAGTAAAAAGTACTTCAAATATATATTACTTTATTTTTCCTGCTGTGGTTTACAGATTTGTCTTGGGACAATAGAAGTTTACAGAGAAGGGGGAGATGTCTGTGATTAAGGCAGCTTTCAGCTCTTCTTCCTACAGATACCCTGTGGATATTGCTGTATTCTCCAGAATTCAAGCTTCTACTTAAAAAACAATGAAGTTTCTAGCCCATCTGGGTTTGTGGAAGCAGAATGTAAACAGATGTACTGTTGTCTTATTTTAGAAGCTATAGCAAGCCAGACTGAAACAATAGCACTAAGAAATGTCAACTGCTCCCATTCATCTCAGTGGGGTGGGGTGTTAACTTTGAAGCCTAATTGTGACCACTTTAAAGTCAGATTTTTAACCATTTCACTGCTATTACTACAGCAGAAACTCCAAAGTAATGAACTTACCCAGCCTATGTGTTTGTATGCATTACTCTGAGACCGAGACCTTCCATTCACTTGAAAAGAACACTGCATTACAATCGAGCTCGTTTGAATATTCTTTTACTTAAGAAGTTAGCTGAATTGTTTGCTACTGTCTTTCAAAATTAGGGTTAAAAGAAAGTCAAGGGTGAAAGGTTACCTTCATTGTTGTTGCTCTCAAAAGTGCAACACGTGGGATTTCATGCTTTTCACTTTGATCAGGGTGCCCGGATGGCAGTTCATTTCAATAAACAGACGAACAGCTACATGCAAAACTAAAAATAATGACTAAACAAATAACACTGCACCACCGATCAGGAATAAAAGAACAAAAAAGACATCCTAATGATGTGGTAGCATATACTTGCAAGAATAAAAAAAAAGGGCAAAGAGGAAAAGGATCTTCTTTTTCAGAAAGTTACAGTTGCTGTTACCTTAAATGCAAGGTATATTAGCCCTGGTTTGAGTACACAGAGAAGCTGCCCTGCTAAAGTTATTTAACATCTCTTTTCCAAGAAGCTGTTGCATTCTTCATCACGGTCACTCTGAAATCTGAATGTGAATTTTCCTCTGGGACCAGCAGTTGAAGACTAGTAGCTCTACACACATTTTCACAAACATTACTTCAGATGCTCTGAGAACTCAAGCTGAAAATTATAAGGGCAAGGTACTCTACTCTAGCTTATTTTCTGAGCATCCAGAATCGTGCTGACATGAGTCACAGGAGTCATGGTGCTGCAGGGCATGATGGAGATGTCTGGCTGAGTTTGGTGGGGCTGACACACCCTCTGTCTCTGCTCAACCAGCCCTCCTGCCCACCTCCACTGCAGGACATCTCTGTATGCCTGCCCACAGTGTCTGCCACAGGTCATGGGTGACACAGGATAGTTGCAGAGCAATATATGCACTGCATTAATACTTCTACAGTTACATCTACACTGACAATCCTTTTCATCTGTCATTTTCTACCTAATATAACAGATATTAGGCTGAGAAGTCAACACTAACATCACCACTGCACTACTCTGGTCATCGTTAGTACATCCATGCTAGGTACCCTAACCAGGTAATCCCGACATCTCTCAAGATGCCTCCATCGCAGTTACAGCCACTGGCTCAGGGGAAGTGAAACAGGAAGGGCAGTACCTCAGCTCCATGACAGAGCAATGGGAATAGCATCACCCAGCAAAAGACCTTGAACAAGCAGCTGGGACAGGAGTAACCTCTCTAGGTCACAAGGCAGCAACTGGAAGAAAGTAAAGTAGAAGGATCTAAGCCATGCTATATTTATTGAAAGATAACTACTTGAGCACACATTCTCACTCCTGAATAAAACTGTCTTTACTTAGGAAGGTCTTGAATTGATATGAGTGTCTACGTGTGGTAAAGGAATAAGGTTATTCTGGTAGAAGGGGTAAAATTTTCCTGCCTACACAATGCCTAGGTGTTTGTGCAAACAAAGGCCTAATTCATCCAGTGCAGGTTCTTTTGCCTGCAACAACAGACAATACCCTGACATTGTTATTAGTAAGTTATGAATGCACAATCCTTCCATGTATAAATTCCACTCTTGGCTGGACGTTAGGGTGTTTGAAATTTGCCCTGACTGCTAAAATCACCCCTCCATTGTCAAATATCAGTGTTTCCTAAATCTTGATCTTTAAACTGCAACATAGGATTTGTAAAATGCTCTTGACATAAAGCTGAAAATAAACCTCTGCTTTCCCTTAAAATCCTGTGAGCACTGACTTCACACATAAAAGGCCTGCCACAGAAAGACAGAGAGACACCTTCATTTTCTGTTAACTTCAATCAGCTGCAGCAAGGTGATTGGTTCTCTGCAGAAGGTGCTGAATAAGATCATACATAAATTCACAGAAGTGACTGAGTGCTATTGAACATGTTTTCTGCAGATGCTTAGAGGTGCAGAACAAAGGCAGCTGAAAACAGACTTGATAAGTTTATAATTTTACTTTATCACTGTATTAAATTCCCATTCAACATCCATAAGGCACCACACACTTGTTATAGAAAAAATAAACAGCCTCATAAAAACTAGACTTGCAGTCTTTGCTCTGCCGTGCATCCCTCTTCTTTTCAACTGCTAGCAAGTAAAACAAGCCCCTGACAGCTGGACGTGTAGAAGTCTGTGCCGGCAGTGTCCTGGTCCGGAGCAACACTGCAGGCTGGAATGCTGACGCTGGCAGGGATGCCACTGCATTTACTTAACACTCATTTCTCTCAGTCTGCTTCAGACCAGAAATGCAGGCAATGAAAACCTATCCAGCCTTTGAGAACCTCGGTCGTAGTGGTTTAGCAGAGCAGGGTTTGTGTAGGTACATGAAAGAGGCATTCAGAAGACACTCCCATTCAAGGGAGGCAGAAAGAGAGCCCCCAGCTGTCTCTGGTTACCTTTTATTGGCATGAAAAGAGGGAGGCAGGAGGGGCAAGGTTTCAGGACAAATGAAAAACAAGCTTTCTAAGATTCACTGTTCAACCTCAAAACAAAAGCTCACCGAATTTAAGCTACAGGATCTTAGTTCCATTTCTTTCAGTTTAGTAATTTATTACAGAGAAGAGAATGAAAAACCTGCTTCAAATAGTGGATTAAACATTACCCTGAAACAGATCTAGAGAGAAAAAAATATATATTGTGAATTCAGCTAGTTTCTTGGGCAAAAACTATACATTATGAATTTAGCTAGTTTCCTAAAGAAATAAAAAGCAAATTGGCAAACAGATGAGAAAGCATACCATGTTACGTAGGTATCCAAGGCTCCTTGGTTAAAAACATTTACATCATGATGAAAGCTGGACAAAACAGCTGTCACAGAAGCATTATTAAGTAGAGGGTATAATCTGTAAACACTCGCCACCCAAATTAAACCAAGATCTGTTGAGATGGATGAGAAATGCCTCATTTTGGAAGGCAGGCCCAATGGCCTTCCAGAGGAAGCCAGCCCGGGGCAACATGAGGGTATGGGGGTACTAGCAAGAGTATCACTCCCTGGAGCCACCGGCTGCTGGGGTGGAGGAATGCTGGTCAACAAACACCCCCACCCCTCAGCCAAGAGGGGCAGGCAGCCTGCAAAGCCCTGCACTGTCCCAACCTTGCTGCAAGCCTGAAGAAAACCCAGTTTTGTGTCTTGCACATGGCAGCACATGGCATGTCCTGCACACGGCAGACTCTTCCCCAGGCGTGGTGGATGCCCAGATTAGTTCTGGGTTTGCTGTATGGAGCACCTTAGGAGAGAAGATGGATGGGTCAAAGCTTTGCCAGAGAAGCTTCCCCTTGGAAAACCCAGTTCCCCCCATGCACCCATGTGCAGTTTGTATCATGACCCGTGCTGCATAAGGGCAGGGTATGGGGACCTGGCACAGCTGCAGGGACCCTTCCTGCAGTCCATAACAGAGCCCTGTATAGCAAAGGTCAGCACACCTGTTCATGGGGGGTGAAGAGAGAAGTCTCAGTACAGCATCCAAGTCCTTCCCATTCCATGGGGACAGCACGGAGTTCCTCCTTCACAGGAAATGCAAGGTCTGTAGAAAACAGGAGGGGACCATGGAAGTATAGATTTAGAGACCAATAAATACGTTCAACAATTAAACAGGTTATGTCAGTTGCAAAAAGACAAATAATAACCATAATACCTAATATTTACACAATTCTCTATACAAACCTATTGTTTTTCTGTAGAGGTGTACAAATATTACCTAACCAGTCACCTGAGGACACATGGTCAAAGCTTTGCCTTCTTGATGAACTGCAGAAGTCTTTTAAAGTGTGACCACATGCTCCAAAGTTTGTTGTATTGAATCCAGGCAACACATGTTTAGGTACACTTATGTAAATACCTTGAGATAACTCAGAGCCTTTTATAAATTTAGGTGGCCTTCATGACACCTAAATATAGGTGGGTCTGTGGGACCTGAAAAAATTATACATACTAGGTTAGGGGCAACTTTAATAATTTTTCAAAGACCAGTAATTTACATCTAGGTTATAAGTTTTTGCTAATGTTTCAATTTCATGACGTGTCTCTAACGTGCTATCTACCCAGAAAATAAACTATCTGGTTGAAGCAATGATCTGGATAGCATGCTAACTATCACCTTGATACACAATGAGACTGAAAAACAGGGAGGATTTATCTGGAATTCATTCAGCAGTACTGTAGAATTTTCTGCAAAAGAAAATATACAGGTGTTTATGTAATTCCTTAATTCTTTGAAGAGGTGGAATGTATAATTTAGAAAAAGTTCTTAGAAACAGTTAAGAAGAAAAATATTTTACTCATTCCAGTAACTTCTTTTTTTCTACATCATTCTTCCAGTCTCTTAACATATCTTGAAACAAACATGGACTGCCAAATATTTTAATCAGAGTACTTCTGATCTATAATCTCTTTGATACAGATCCTGTCTTAATAAATCATTTCACAGCCTTGAAGAATCATTAGAAGCAAACTACAGCATTTGCAGTTGTAGTATAAAGTTACTTGGCATTCCTGGAGGTGATATGAGAGACTAGAAACAATGGTCAAAATTCAATATTGATACCTGAATATTTAAAATTTGGTGCATAAGGACTTGATTCCTGTCACTTTTCAAGCCATGCTACTGGAGCTGATCTTAAAACCTGACATTAAATGTTATGAGAGAATATGATAAGATGCATTCCTAGAGAAACCTGACTGAAGGCAACAGAAATCATCCCACCAGCATGAATAGGATTTGGCCAAAGCCTGTGTTAAAAGCACTCTGAGGAGTGAGAAAAGGTCAGAAGCAACCAGATTTTAATCTCTTAGGCTCAATAGCAGGATTAATTATTTTGTCTCAGACCTTTCACACACCAAATACATTTTGGACACTACGCTAGAGATAAATAAATCAGTATTAGTCTTATTTTGCTGAAAAGAACATTAACTGGCAGCATCTTTTCACCTCTTCTCAGATTTTATGTTGGGGCTAATCTTGGAGGTGGGAGAATATATACTCTAGCAGGCATCTGATAAACATAATGCAGTTGTATTCTGTTATTAAAACTGTACTCCTTCCAGAGTTTTTCATGGCATTCATTTTCTATGTAACATTCTGCTTAGCTAGTATCCCAATATGTCCCTAATCAATTTTTCATCCTGGTCACTTTTCCCACCTGACTCCTTACTTTCAGAGTCCTTTTAGTACTTAACTGGGCAAGTTATGCTTCCCTTTCTGTTTTAACTATAAGGACCAATTGTATGTCAGTCCCTTGTGGAGAATGGACTCTGCACCTGAGCTCCCACCCACATAACCAACACTGGCAGAGTGTTCAGGAGATTCTTCTGGTTCACATTTCTGTTACGATGCCATGTTCAGTTCTGCCGTGTGCTACTCAGCTCCTACTCTTTTCTCCTTGATCATGTGCTCTTCCCTTCTCCTGAAGCACCCCACCTTCCAGAGCAAAAGAAGGAGCTGCTCACACCGGACATGGCCAGAGCCTGCTCAGAGCATGCTCTGAGTCTGGTCCTACACTACCACAGCCTTGTTAGCACGAACTTGGAAGTCCTACCCATTTCTGGGGAAAGCCTGCTGCTCATGTAACACATTGGCTCAGCAGAGAAGTAGCAGTCTTGAAGGGATTTAGCTGTGTGCAAAATGAATTTTTTTTCTCATTTATACATATGAACAGCTGCACCCCTGTTTTAACATCCCTGTTACTCAAGGGAGGAGAACAAACAGAAAGCTTTCCAGGAGCAGTCTTCAACAAAAATAACAAAACTGACTTTAGAGATTCAAAGGCACACAGGAAGACCCATCCTTTCCAAAAACTGGAATAATGAAAAAGAACAATCCTGGTGACAATATTATTTGCTAGTGAACAGATCCAAGCTCTGTGTGACTTGCAACATGTAGTAGTAAATGCAAGAAATTGCAGCATCTCACTTGTAGGAAACACCAACCAAAAAATTTAGTACTAAATATGATTATAAAATACTACAGAATTTGAAAGCTTTTCTTGAGATATCACCATCATTAATTACTGATTGCAAAGGAAATTCACATGACAAGCTTGTTAGAAAGGTTTTGTAATCTGATTCCAAATGAACTGTAATAAAATGTCAAGAAAAAGTTTGAAATAATGAAACAAATCAAGTTATCATAAGTCACACTGATTTACATCAGTATTTACCTACCATGAAATAGCTGTTATTTAGGGAAGTTTTGGTAAATATTTTACTGACTCATTTCTTCAGGGCATTTCTGTCAGAAAGAGACCTTGAAAATGAGACAATAGACATATTTTAGAGGAGCATGCAAAGGTAGTTTCAAGAGAGGCACAGAGATAGAGACCAATGAGCAAGATTAATGAAAATTTAGATATCATCTGTTGTTTATCCAAAGTGTCCTTTGGTATAAAAACTAGGCTTATAAGAACATGTACTCTGTGTCAAACTAGGCATAACCACCAAACTCTCTCACTCCATCTTGACTCCTGCTCTTTTCCTGTATTTCATTTCTGGGTTGTACATGAATAGAAAATTATTACTATGTTTTTACAATTCTTGGGAGTAAATATGTCCCAGATTGGGGAAATCCTTTTCTCTGGACACATTTACTCAGCATCACTACAATCCACTATAAATATACTACTTACACTTTAAGCTGCTGCCACTGCCTCACAAAGCAGACTGAAATCTTGTACACAACTTTGACTCCTATGAAGTAAACATAAGTTTCACAAAAAATTCCCTTCCTACCACTGAGAGAGAATGGCCTATGAAATTTGTACTGCACAAAACCAGAACAAAACACTTCGGAGGAGGAAGCCACATGGACACCATAATTATTTGATGCTGTAGGGGGAAGAAGGATAACTTAAGTTGTTCAAAGTATTTGGCCTGAGCACATTATTCTTATCACTTATCCCATGTAATAGACCTTATCCAACTGATCTTTATTTGGATAAATAACTTTGATGACCTCCTGGTCATTAAAGTGTTTTTCCCTTCTATCTGTCATTTTACAGACTGAAGATTACAAAGTTCTATGAAGTCCTTGGGAAGGGGTTTTCCTAACAAGCTTTTAAAAAAATGAAGTATTTCATCTTTCAAAGAAGGTGCAGAGAACTTTCATGAAGATTTTGTCTACTTTCCAGAGTTGTGGCTTTTTAATTTCTGCAAGGTGATACAAGCAAGAACAGTTTCTGGGAAAACACCTGAAAATATTGTGAACAGAATCACAGAATAATAGAATAACTGAGTTCAAAGGAACCCATCAGAATCATCAAATACAACTCCTGGCCCTGCACAGGACGCCCCAAGAATCCCACCATGTGTCTGAGAGCATTGCACAAATGCTTCTTGAGCTCTGTCAGGCTTAGCACTGTGACCACTTCCCTGGAGAGCCTGTTCCAGTGTCCAAGACCCTCTGGGTGAAATTTTTTTCCTGATAGCCATCCTAAACCTCCCCTGACACAACTTTGTGTCGTTTCCTTGAGTCCTGTCACTGGGCACCACAGAGCACAGATCAGTGTCTGTCCCTCCTCTTCCCCTCACAAGAAAATTATAACTGCAGTGAGGTCTCCCCTCAGTCTTCTCTTCTCCAGGCTGAACAGACCAAGTGATCTCAGCCACTCTGCATATGGCTTCCCCTCAAGGACTTTCGCCATTCTCTTGTCCCTCCTTTGGACACTATCTAGTAGTTTAATGTCTTTTTTAATATTGTGTAACCCAGAACTGCCCCCAGCACTTGAGGTGAGGCCACCCCAGGGCAGAGGGACAATCTCCTCCCTTGCCCAGCTGGCAATGCTGGGCCTGATGCACTCCAGGACAGGGATGGCCCTCCTGGCTGCCAGGGCACTGCTGACTCAGATTCAGCAGAAAACATAAGGGAGGTAACATGGAGGAAATCAGGAGACTGATTTCACTCAGGATTGATTCTGCATCACTTTACAGACATTGCTGTTACAGCTAGCAACCAGAGATGGAGGTCTTCATGGTTTCCATTATACTGTTGTCCAAAACAGCACTAGAAGATAAAAAAACACAGCTGTGAAGTACACTGGGATAGGTTTCAGAAAAATAACTCCAGTTTCATATCTCAGTTGGGTCATGCTCACACAACAGGAATGAACATTTTGTAATTGCATTGACTGAACCGGTCTTGTACAAACAAGACCTGATTAAGTTTTGTCTTGCAGTTTCCAATGTTCAACTGCAGCTTTTTCTAAGAAATTCCTATTCTTGGAAATTATGAATTTTTATGAGTCCTCTGATGAACTGTGAACACATAATGGGAGATTAGATGATTGAAATTAACTATTGTGTCCAGTTTTGAACTTAATTAGCTTGGTTTCAAGCTAATTGTAAATGTACTGAGAGTATGCTACTCCAGACACTAATTATACTATTTCTAAATTGTTCTAGGACATTTCTACATGTTCATATACCTTGTTTACAAATGTTTCCAGGCTTTCAAGCAGTTTAACGTAATAACCCCAGTAAAGACTAAGCCTAAAGGTCACACATGTCAGTGTGATCAAAGTCTCTCTGTTCCTAAATGAATATACAATTCAGTGCAATGTAGCTAACACAATGAAATCACTGCTGCCAATTGATATAGGCAAACAGATCACAGCCTGGGAGAAGGTCTATAGGCAGAAGACCCAACCATTCTTCCCAATGTCATCCCACACTTCTGACTAGAATTTCCCCCTCCCTCAAAAAAAATCTGTAATTTACCTGTCACCCAAAGCAAGAAAAATTAGTCAAAATCAGTACAGGAGGATGACACAAATGCAGTAATTCATCTATCATTAAAACACCCACAGACTCTCTAAGCAGAACCTCACTTTTTTTTCTTGTCTAGAGTGGCATTTTTAATATAAAGACTTTGGATGGATTTTCTAGGGGGAAAAACCTCCACAATACAGAAAGCAAATGTAAAAGAAATCTATTTCAACATTTAAACTAAGCCATTTTGATGCCTATATTAATAAAATATAATATCATAAAATATAAATTATAATCTCTCTGGTTTTCCTAGAAAAAATATGCATATTTAAATTTCTGAGGGCAAGGAATATGAACAAATGCTGGAAAAAGATACAATGACATAATGGTAAGAGGAAAAGTGAGGACATGTTCCAAAGGCTCTTCTATTTCCTGTTCCCACTATAGGAAAGGACAAGAACTGAGAAGGTTCCTGTCTGCTGCTGGCTGGCTTTGTATATTCCCTGGTGTTTCACTGCTTCAGTCTTGGTCTCAGCAAGAGTTTTCTCACCCAGGTGTCTGTATCAGTTATTAGCAGTAGGACCAGAAAGAGATAACTCAGCAGCAGAAAGGCAACTCTGTTCTCTCTACAGGAAAGAACTTGTGGAATAGAATCAGATTTTAAAAAGCAAACCACCAAACAAACAAAAATTACAAAATTACAAACAAGAAATAAACAAACAAAAAAAAAACCCAAACCAACCCTCAAGCCAGAGGGTTTGTTTCTAAATTTAAACACTTCTGACAGCATCATAGTTCATATAGCTGTGTTGAAGGAATGAGACTATGGAATCTGCCTGTGGCCATATCTGAGAATCCTGCAAATGGCCCATGCCTGTGTTAGCTGCCTCCTTCAGCTGCTGGAAGTGGGTGGCTGTGTGCAGCCTGCCTGTTGGAGTGGCCTCTGCAATGACCAAAATTTCCAAAATGACCAGAATGCTCTAAAGGATTGGGGCAGAGAAGACCATGGCCCAAATGGGAATATTCCCAGGCACAGCTTAATTTATTGCAGGTACTTACACAACAGTAATGTCTTTTTAAACTAGCATTCTATACCTGCCTTTTTCAGGAGGCAGTCACAAGTGACCAGCAATCCTGTTACTAACAAAAGGTGCTTGCAAGGAAAACTAGAGGTGTTCACTCTGCTGAGCTCAAGGATGAGCTGCAAGTTTTTGGATGGTATGTAAGAAGCAGATACATCTCAATATCATCACAAAGACAGACACCTTAACATGGACTCCCTATATATCATCTTATAATTTTGTTTAATGCAACTCTGTGTAACAACCCTTCAAAATTCTCAAGATCTAACACACAAGCACGTGCACTGCAAACAGCCTCTCACCAGCTATGTTTGCATTGTTACTCCTTAACCTGAAACCTCAGGTTTAAATAACTGTCAGTTGATTTTATCAATGTTTGGTTTATGAGTCATTCAGCCAGCACAATGGGCCGAGGAAGAAAACAGCACCTTTACACACATGCCCTAATTTTTCTGCTGCCATGGGAAGCTGGAGAAGCAGAGAGAGACCACAGGAAGGAATTGTAGCCTGAACAAAAATATATGTCCCAACCCAGAGTTCTACCTTTTAGGCACACATAAACTCATAAATCAAGCCATGAGCAGAACAGCAGGAAAACAGCTCTGGGACATTATACCAAATGTTTTGGTATAGTTTCAAGTTGCAACAAGAAACTTTGTGCTAAATTGCTTCCTATTTAAATTTGCTCCTTTGCACAAACCACAGATTTCCATACTTTTTTTTTCTTTTTTTTCCCACCAGTGAGTCTCCAGAAATTTGAAAATAGGGGAGAGAGAGAGAGAAAAATCACTGCTCTGGATTTAGTTTCATACAAAGGTCATGTAAAGAAGGAAATGTCTGCCCTCCCCCACATATGTGCTAAGGACAGTTTTGCTAAAATTAGCCACTGGTGGAAAAAGCACAGAATCGAGTTGTTCTCATGAGCCTTTCTCTTTTCAGCAGAACTCTGCACCATCTCAGAGCCCAGCAGACTCAGCCTTGCCTGGTGCTGAGCACCTCGTCTGGCCACTGGCTCCAACAAAAGCAGCAGAGAGCAAGGTACAGTTGCCAGCCTCAGATTGCACAGATATGCCCAGACTGGAATCATCTGGGATGCATTAGACTGGGAAATCTCTCGTCTGTGCTAGCATACCTGCTTTTTATTCAGGGCAAATGTCATTGAAACAAGATTTATACATTCAGCTGCACTGATAAAATTGTGTCAGAACCTGGGCTGGTCACTCTTATCTCGACATTAAAATTAAATATTCCTATGAAAACTAGCCATTACTTTTGTTGCACAAAGTAAATAAAAAACTATTTGTTTTGTTTAAAGTGGTGAATTGCAGATATCAGAATAAAACATAAGGACAGGAGTGGAAAATTTTGCATTATTGCACTAGGTGATTCATTATGTTTTATCTGTGCTGCAAAGTAATTTTCATATTCTTTGTAAATTGTTATAGCTTCTAAACCTGATCACAATTTCAACAGTAATAGACAAAACCAGTATGCAAATACTGATTTCCTATCTTATGTTCAGGCCCTGTTAGCAATTGTTCAAGTACAAGTATATTAGATTTATGAGTGTTTACCTTATCTGCATCCTTTATTCAGAGGTATGGACCCTTACCTACACCTTTGTGATGCCTGGTTAATGTTCAGGGCTTCAATCTCTCTCCTGTATTTTCCAGCACTCCTTACTTCAGCCAAATCAACACCATAGGCAGCACTTCAATACTCAAATTTTTGCCAGACAAAAAACAGCCCCAGAAAGTTCCCTGGCCTTCCTGTGTGGTCAACTGGAGCAGGCAGACCCTTCCCAGAGGCACTTATTTTCACCATCACTGCCCCCACCTCTCCAAAGTAACACACATGGGATGAATTGTCCTCTAGACATGCCTATTTAGCCTCATTGACTATAGATAGGGCTTAGGTGACTAAATGCATTTCTCAAAATAGGCAAGATGAATCTGTTACTGGAACCTAAGCCTCAGGGAAAAAAATAAAAGAAAGAAAAAATTACCATCAGTAAGATCATGGGTGTCTTTTCCTTTAAAAGCCTTACTCTGTGGATTCCATGGGATCTTACACCCACTGGGCATTCCGCAACTGTCCTGGCTTCCAGTTATTTCTGGTGCAGGTATTGGCATTGATTTTTGACCTTTTGGAGCCCTCTTTGTGTTAGGTAACATGTCTCGCTCACTCTCCCCAAAATGCATAGGGAAGTAAAGCAGGAAAGTGAAAGCAATAGCAACATTCCATCAGGCAGGGAAAGAGTTAAAGATACAAGGAGCAGGAAAGCTTTCTTTAGGAGTTCCTACAGTTTCAGTCACTTATTAAAGAAAGATTTATATTTCTAAAGTAAGGACCTGTACTTCCTCCCTCTGCTGAAGCCGTGTGTTTCTCTGTCAGGCTGTGATGAAAAGGGCCTTCCCTTGTCCATCTCCAGCCAGTGCTGACGTCAGCCTGTTATTCTTTTTCACCTTGCACACATGTTGAGGCTTCTCTGTGGAAGTCTTGCTGAGACACACATCTCTTTGTCTCTTATTTCTCTCTGCTCGGGAAGCCTGTTTTTTAATCCCAGATTTCTTTTGCACATAGCTTAAGTAGGAATGTTTCTGGGATTTCTGAGAAGGAGGATCCGTACCTGTAAATAATGATGTTCACTAGTGCCATCCATTAAAGCCAGAAGTCACTTCTTTGAAGAGGGTGTTGTACAGAGCTCTAACTAGGAGGTCTTGCTCATCTCTTGTTTGAAAACTCAGACACTGTACCTGACTACAACTGATCCAAGCAGGAAGGTCAGGAGGAGCATGCACCATTTTTTGCACCACAGCAGGGTTTGGTAGGTAGATGTGGAACTGGTCACAGGGTGATATAGCTGCAAGACATCCCTCTCTCTCCTGCATTTCTAGAGAAATCCTGCAAAGTCTCTGTCTCATAGCACTTCTCCCTATTGGAAGGGAGAGAGGCAGAGGCTATCCTTGAGGTTGCTTTTAACGACATGGCTAAGGATTGTCTTGATTTTTTTTTCTGCTGGTGTGCATTCTTGGCTGTGCAGGTCAAGCATACATGGTTGCAAAGGAACTCCTGCAGCCACTTCCCTTTGCCTGGCCAGGTCACTTACATGCATCCCACTCTGTTCTCCCAGTAAAGAGCGAGTCTTTCACAAATGGGCATCACCACCATTTGCCAGAGGAGGTTGAGCTTATAGGCAGCAAGACCACTGCACAGCAAAGACACAGTGAGCACTGCAGACCACTCCCAAGATCACTTCAGATATGATGCAAGTGCAGCCACAGGCTTTCCTTGTGGGAAGGAGAGAAAATTGGATAGCTGTATTTATGTACCTCTGAGGTTTTTAGAATGAAGAGAATGAAGTGAAACAAGATTAAGAGGTGCATTAGGCCATCTCTGACAGATCTTTTCTACTTATTGGAAAGAGTCTCCCACTGAGCTCCTGGGAGGTTCTGAGCCCCTGAGGACTCCATGAAGAAGCTAAAATTTGCAGCCACAAATGGCACTGTTTTTCTGTGCAAGGCTGAGCTATCAGGGAAGGTATCAGTGCAGCCTGTTGCTACTGATACTGTAAGCAGAAGATAGAAACAGTGGATCTTTTGTTTATCAGCCCTCCACAGTGTACAGCCCCTTTGTGAATAATAAGCCATCTTTCTGCACCTCTCATATGGTGCAATGCAACATTTTCAACTCAGCTCAGCTAAACTGAACCTGCAATCAATTGATATCAGTGGGATAAAATAGTCCTGATAAGAAAAATGTCTGTACAAGGAAATTCTGAGTAGCACAGTGCAAGAATAAGTTAAACCAGGGAGGTCATGTTCTTTCTAATAAATGCAAGTTACTTTTGGGTGGTCTTCACATCTCAGATTTACTGCTCATACTATGGGAATCATTGTATTGCCTTATCACAGGCTCATATGAACCAGTGCTTAGTCATGCTTGCAAAGCATTTAAAGATTAGAGAGAGCAGCGTCTGTAAAACCATAAAAAATATTTTGTTATCATTGTTATTTGGCCAGAGCAATAGGGAAATGTGCTTTAAAAATGCTTCAGTTCATTAGTTCATAACTATCTTTTAGCTGCTAAAAGCAAAAACCAGCAAGCTGCAAGGTAGGAGGTTCAGACTTCATTTTTCTCGATATAAGTGTATTTGTTTGCCTCTACCACAGGTGGTGATTACTTTTTACACGGTTTTTAATAAAAAGGTAAGAAGTAGATATAGAGGTGAAGGTAAGAAGTAGATGTTAAGTAAAAGCAAATGAATCTGGGACTCATCCTGAAACATCTGTGTCCCAAAATGTTACCCTCTAGCCACATCCCAAGTTGCTATCCTTCTCCCTGCATAAGTTTCTGGGGTCTCATTAATGCACCGGGCAAGTCTACACAACAAAAGGCTGTTAGAGATCCTGAGGTAGCTTTGAGGAAACTGGCTTGTCTACATGGTGCATTTCAATGCCATGCACGGATGCTAGCTTAGATCCCAGAGGCAATATAGCCGTGTCTGTATAGCAAAGCACCCACGCTAATTAGTCCTGCCCCTGAGGATGCTGCAGGAACGGAGCTAATTAGGCATGCTGAGAGGCACCTCTGTTAATTAGCCCAGGGAGAACAGAACAACACTAACAGAGCTTCCGATCATGGCATTAGCTCAGGGATCTCTATAGTGTACTTGGCTGTGCAGCATAACTGAGCCCACAGCTCTCTTGAGCACCATCCGAAGAATCTAAATACCTTCTTTCAATCCAGTCTCACCATCTGACCCTGCTTTTGCAAGTATTCATAGCTGTGCTTTTCTCTTAATGGTAGGAAAATTAAGTAAATAGATTCAAAAGAATGAAGAAAAAAAGCCAGTAAAAACCACACTACAATAATCTAGTGTTATTAAATTCAGCTACAGGTAGCAACATGCCTGTAGGGAAGCACTGGATATTCCTAACCCATCTTGATAAAAGGCATGCTTTAGCTAGTGGTGCATGTTTTGCAAGCAGTGTATCTCTAAAGGTACTGTCAACTCAAGCCAACTCGGTTATAAACACAGACTATGATATATTGAGTTGTAGCCATGCAAGATTTTCCATTACTAGTTCAGGGCTGAATGAAATCATTGAGGCACAAGTACACACCTAGGAAAGACGGGCAGGAATTTTGTCCCCTTTCCTTCTTCCTGGTTGCACCATGTGTTAGGACAAGGCTGTTCTGGCAGGTTCTCCTGCCTGCAGCAGAGCCCGGCTCACCAAGGATCACTGTCCGTACCTTGCACAGCGCACAAAAGGCTGGCACCAGCACCAAGCACCACACGTGGCTATGCCTCAAACTCCCGGGGTTGCTATACAACAGCACAGGGGTAAAAAATGCTCTGTCTCTGCTACAGCCAGCACAGATAGGAGGATGGTGATATGACTGTTGTTAAGGGAATTCTTCCAAATGCCTTTCCAACCACCATATCATAAGTGCGCATAGGAACGCTGAGTTTATGCCTTTCAGACAGAAAACGTGCATGCTTTGTGCCATTCTAGGAGGGGGGTTTATAGTTCTTATTTTGATAAATGGAGCACAGTGATTTCCAATTACCTTCCAGGCAATGGGTGCGTAAAGGCAGCCATTTCTTTCCCATATGTTTCAGAAGAATGTTTTTGCACATGGGTAACTTCTGAATAGGACATAAGCCCTTAAGTCCTAGTTTGAGGTCTTGATCAAAATGCAAAAATTCATGGTGATATTTTAAATCAGCTTCAAAACCTCATAACGTGAAGCTGCTTAACTGGAACTGGAAGAAACTGGAACTATTAAGAAAGCCAGAACTTTTAAGAAGTGGATATTAGGAAAAGAGAAATACCAGAGAAGGCAGAGGTTTCTTCTGGAATTAATATGGTTG
The DNA here is from genome assembly GCA_013400575.1 of Peucedramus taeniatus. NCBI lineage: Eukaryota > Metazoa > Chordata > Aves > Passeriformes > Fringillidae > Peucedramus > Peucedramus taeniatus. Next base: position 51,084 of record WBNO01009811.1, read on the forward strand.
CAGTAGAGATAATACTTAGGTTTCTTCTAAAGATTGCTATATTTTAGGTATATAAAAGCAAAAAAAAATATGGCTCTTATCTTTCAGGTTCCCAATAATTTGCTATAATGATATGAAGGTGGGGGAGGTATATGTAATATATCTGAAAATCAGAGCTATTCTTTAGTAAAAAATCTTTAAAGTATGGTTTATGTAACTTTATTATAATTGTCAAAATAATATCGTGTTCTATAGAATTTACTAATGCAAACTGGGTTATCTCACACAACCTTGACTTTACAACAGGGGTTCTGGATGTACACCAGACACACAAAATGGTCATTAACTTGATATGATATGAGAAAAGTGTTGAAGTGAATAACTTATATAGTAGTAATAGTGGTTCTGTCTATGAAAAATTTATCTTGCTTTTGAATGGCAAAAAAGATACCTTAACTTGCCTTGTCTCTGGGTAACTTTAGAGTGACCTAGAGACTTCTCAGTTTCAGAGTTCAAAATTGGCCCCTCCTTTTATACTTGGCCAGTAATTAGACCAAAGCTGGAATCAGTGTTTCACAGAGACCTAAAAAATAGAAGAGACTGAAATCCTAGGCAGGAGCATCCTGTAACTCTATAAAAGTCAATGCTGTGTCCTAAAATAGTGAAAATACCCCAACTCTGTTTCCAGCTCTATAAATAACTCGGATTTTCAGCTTTACTGACAGAACTTGGCTAATACCCTTCACTTTGTCCAATTTTACATTTACCAACAACCATTTTCTCCACTTCTAACTATTCAAAACAAAACCTGAAGCACAAAGGTTATCAACTCCCAAAACCTCTTATGCACAGACAGACTCACAAGGTCTCTGTCAATGAACAACAGCTAATCATTCATTCTCATTATACTGGCACATAAATCTTCTGAGTGACCAGGGAAACCAAAAGCCTGCTACCCTCATAACATTCCTTGCGTGCCTGCTGAAGGTGTTGTGTTTATATATTGCCCACAATTCCCAGAAACACGGAGTTAAGAATAATTCAAGAGACGTAAGAAGGGCTAGGAGGGAAGAATAACCTGCACGTAAACATTGCCAAGAAGTCCTCAAAACTAATTGCTTGAGGTGGTTATGGAAATAAAGAAAAAAGCCTGTGATGCTTATCAGTCTTATTTCTCAAAGGCTGACTGGCCTTAGTATGGTGTTACACGTCATCAAAAAAAAAAAAAACAAAAGAAATTGTGGCTAATACTACAGCTCATCATTTTATTCAGCTTGAGAGCCCTTAAAGATCTGCTAATGGAGGTTCTACATGGACCACAGTTTCACATTTTTTGAGGTACCCTGCACTGACCTCTTCCAATCATCTACAGAAACTAGAAGTCCAGCTGACAACAAGCTGACATTCACAGAGCTACAAAGTCATCTGTGAGACAGGAAGGTCAGTCAAGTAGCCAGAAGTGTGTCCGGGGTGTAAACACGGCATTTTGCAAAAACAGCATGGTCCAGATCTGCCTGACGTGTTCATACAGGCATGGCCAATGCCTTTTGTGCAAAAGGCATAAGTGCCATTTCATATGAAAAAGCATAAATATCTATCTGCCCTCCAAACTCCTAGAATTATAAATAGTTTGAGTGACAAATACTTCTGTCACAGTGTTCGGGATACCTTCAAAAGATATTCCCAGCACTGTATACGATTAACCAAAGCCTGGCAGAGTTCACCCTTATAAATATATCCTGGATAAGCCTGTTGATTTGAACAAGAATTTGTGTGCCTGTGTCTAAAGGAAGAAGAGAAGAAACAGGAAGGTTGGTCATGTCAGTCACTTGTGTAAATATTTCAAGCTGACTGGTAGAGTTTAATATCTATGCTTTTACAGTAATAAGAGCATTTAATTCCTAGCTGTTGTGTATTACATTGCACAACAGGTTTTATCACAGAAAAACTGAGTGGTCTTGATGAATGGAGTTTCACATAGGTTACTGTTGAAAAAAAAATAGACATTATTTGCATAGATTGCATTAAGCTGATTGTTTCCCACCCCTCCCAAGTGCCTCAGTACCTTAGAAATAAATTATAGTCAGAGGGTTATTAAAATAAATTTTTTTTAAAGTTCTGAAGTAAATTTCAAACCACAAGACAAAGCAAACAGTACTATAGTCTATTTTCAGACCTCCTAAAAGTTATTCATATTCTAGTTGTCAAACAATCCTACAACTCCCAGACATCTTTTTTTTCCCCTGAAATCCTGTTATGGAGTCTTCCACAGACACATTAAATTATTTCCTCTTCCATATGTTAAGAAAGAAGCAACCATCCTTAAGTCACATGTGTTTCTCTTTGACAAAAAGGGTCTCCACAGTTCAACAAGGCAAATAGTTCTCTGTAAATGAAATCATGCTGAGATTTTTAAAGAACATAGGATTAGGAAAGCAATATTGATAGCAATGCCATTGTCACACAAGCTAGAAATACTCCTTCTCACCCTGTTTTTTAATTCCAGCCTTCCTGGGACAGTGTTTCAACGTGTACAAACCAGATTCTTTGCTAAATTTACATCTGTGTTGAGAAACATGTCACTACAGAGAAGCACAAGGAAAGCTGTGGGAAATACTTAGGGTTTAAATGCCCTTTCAAAAATATTCATTGTCATTCTGACCCAACTGGAAGAAAAAGGGAGATTAAACATTTGTGATACCAGCTTGCCTCAGTTGGTAGAACCTGAATATAGGATTTTGCCTGGTTTATTTTAAGTCAGAGCAGCTAGCAGCTGGAGTATGTCCCACATGCTAACACTTGGAATTCCCCAGGGAGAAGGTTTGTTTCAAATGTACACGCCAGCCCTCCAAAGCTGGTTGTCTTTGTGCTTTATTAAGTTTACGTACTCCATCCTTGCCTCAAGTCTGGATGGTAATACACCTATTCTGAGCAAGTGAACATTCTTGCCAGCTTCATATGGACTGGTTTTGATTTAAATGCAATCTATAAACAATATCTACTTGCACACGCATTCACACCCCAGGCAGATACTGGACAGACGCAGCCTTGCAGACTTACACAACAGCTGTGACAACTGATGTCACCTCCTTTGCAGAAATTTCCACAAGCATCTTCCAAAGGCCAAGTTAAATGAGATAGAGCTTATCAGTTTCTTTAAAGTGCTCTGGATGAGACCAGTCCATGTGACCCCCTTCCTGGCCGTGGGGGTGTGGTATGTCACAGCTCCCCTATCAGCTGGCACATGGCGGTAGGAGATATGAGACAGCAGAAAAGTCGTAGTAACAACATCACCCAGCCTGCCGAAGACAGAGCAAATACGCTGAGTAACTTCAGTGTGTGCTCACTTTCTGCAAACAGGTGGAGGGTGTTCAGCCCTGACTTCTGCTTGCACATCCCACTCGGCACAGATGGGTGGTAATGTTGCCAGCTATGCTTTGGAAAGGCTATGTTTCATTAGCGTAGTATTAACGCCTTCTAGCAGTGAGTTGCAGTATCCTTTTTTTTCCTTCACAAACTTCCCCCTTCTTTTGGGTATTCTGTGAATAAAAAAGACATTACTAGCAAGGATGATTTTCCAAAAACAATTGCTTAAGATAAATTCCCTGCCTCAGTTATTGCAATAGAGAAATTAGGGAATTTCAGAAGATACCCTCCTTGGCTTTACTGCTAAAACTACTGAATGTTTCAGGTTTCTTTTACTGCCTTTAATTATTATTAAGTGATCATTTGTAAAGAGATCATTATTAAAGCTTCTTACAATGATTACTTTTATTCAAAATACCAACTAGCCAATACATTAATGGAAACAAATATGTAATATTTGCAAAACATCTCAATACCTCATACTTGGTAGGACAAAAAGACTCCTTACTTGAAATAATTTAAAAACATAGCCATAGTAGTGAACATTGCGTTCAGCAGCTTACAATTTTCACCCCAGGGCTCACCCAGTTTCTCTACATGGGCCTGTTAGCACAGAGGATGGCCTTAAGCACTCACCCCAAGCTAGTTATCATATTTTGGTTAACAAATGTTGGTAATGCAACTTTTTCTTTGTGAATGTGCCCCTTCAATGTCTGAATTCAAATTCTTGCACCAGCATAGTTACAGTCACTCTAGATCACTTGGGCATGTCCCTTGTAAATCATGCTGTTGGTGCAAGACCAACAGTTTTTAGAATACAGCAGCACAACATATAAATTCTGGGTCTAGTACAGCAGTGAAATATAGGTATACAGTATATATAATGTGGCAACAGCACCAACAGAAGCTGAAATTCAGTCTTATGCTCCATTCCCGAGCTACTTCTCCTACCCCTGCTACTGAGTGTGGAATGACAAAAGTTTAGGAATTTTAAATCAGATTTTTTTACAGTTCTGCCAGATTATTCCAATCTTACTGCAATCTCACACCTGTTAAGAATCTCCCTGACTCGTCTAGCCAGCTCACACTGAATTAAAAAAGCTACCTTGCCTTCTTCACCCATTTCCTCTTTTAAAGTTAAGTGTCTGCAGATAGAAAAATAAGCTTTCCAGGGCACAGACAGCCTCTCCTATTTCAACTGTGGTGTACCCAGCTCAAAACTGTGGCTGGAACCAAGATGTTAATGTCACCTTAAATAATAATATTTTTTCAGGTGCTGGCCGGAGTTTTAAGAGATAGTTCCAGCGATGAGCATATTGGAGCAGCAAACACACAGCTGCTCAAAACAGCAATGTGCAGTGGTTATACATGCAATGAAAAAAGACCTCCTTCAAGGAAGCTATTGAAGACAGCTGCAGATCAGTCCTCCTCAGGGTTCATTAGCTTTTTTCATCTTCTGTAAGCCAGCCCTGGGCATGACTTTAGAAGATGATTAAACCAAAAATTTGTGTGTCATTACACCCTCTCCAACTCCAGCTGCAACATTTCATCCATGAAAGCCCCAGGATCCAAGATCCAGGATAGAAGCCTTCCTGTCTCTCTACTTCCTTGGCATGCTGGTTTACAATCACTGCTCCCACCACCATCTATGTCTGAACTGTGATTGGTTAAAGATCCTTAATCCTTGCTGGAATTGTATAAACAGAAACATGGATTGCCAGCCACCTAAAATCTCCAGTGAGCCCTGGATGGTGACAGACAAAAGGCCTTTCAGTATTCTCCCCAGCAAGTCTTTCACAAAGGCAGAGTGAATTTTGTGCCCAAGTTCACTTCCTCTTTATGCTGTAGGGATGCTCTAAATGGTTCTGTTATATCTAGGACAGACATATATTTATATGTAATCCTGACCATACAGATGGTGAGATGCCAGCTATGAATCAACAGAATTTACAAAGTTTTGCCAAAGGCACTCATAACTGTGAGTTGCACACATGGGTGCTTTAAGTGCTAAAAAAGGCCCTACTCTCTTCACACCTGAAATATGGGTCCCTAGCCTGTACACCTACAGCATTCAGAGCCAGTGCATGGTAGTCCATGCACAGCAATTTTAAATTTGAAAGGCAGACACATGACCTCAGATTCCACTCATAAAGGGCTATCTGTATTGCAATGTTTGAGACTTACAAGTGCAAACATAGCAGAGGCACTAAGGGCTTATGTGAAAAAATAATTATTCCATGTAGAAAGGAAGTTGGCTAGCTTTGAGCAGAAGTGTTAATAGACTAACCTTTTTCCCCAAGACCAGCCTGCTTACCTGAAAATATGAAAACATCTACTGATGCAGCACTGTATTTATTTGAGGTGGGTATCATATCCCACTCATGTTAAATGTCTTGCTGCATTTCAGACTAAGATAGTCATTAATGGGAATACCAGTTATAAGAGTCATTTAATGAAAAATAAGTCCTGGACAACTGTGCTGCAATTTTAGTAATTTGCTGGCAGAGGCGTGCAGATCATAGCACACAAATACAGCTAAATTTAAAAGAGTAGCTTCAGAATAGACACCTTCCCCCCTTCCACCAGGTTCAGGATAATTAATAAGAGCTGGATCTTGAATGACAGTACCAAAACAGGGACTTGGCACAGAGAGGACTTGCTTCATCTAAGAGATATGCCAGAGTGCAGATAAAACCATCAGCAACTGGAACAGTGGAAAGGGTAGAAATACTACAAAGATCTATGGTAAAAAAGGTATTTAGATGCCTCTCAAAGCCAGCATCACTTTGTTACCTAAACAAGATTTCTTCTTCTCCTATCTCCAATATATTTAAATTGCAGTCAATGGTAACTCCCAAGCAGTGGCGAAAACGACAATACTTGCACAGACATAGCATTAGTAAATTAAGCCCAGGTCCACTGGTTGCTCTAGCTGTGCCTGAGTAATATTTCCCCAGTCACTCTTCTTCTTCCATTAGCAGAAATTAGTCTCCTCCGCCAGCATAAGCATGAACATAAGTAGGCTCCTCCCCCTATCTAAAGGAGTCAGGGCTGAAAACTGGGAAGACAAAAACCTACAGGAAGTGTTTAAACTAAGCCAGACCCTACTGAGAGAACCAAGCATTATGCAGCTGTACCTGTAGGCTGGGTGGGATCTCAAGAACACTGAGGGTGTGGGACAGTCTCCTCACCTGCTTTCTTTCCAGCTGGAACTGAAATAGGCATGAGCTAGAAATCACTTCATTAGTAGCAGTACACGTCTAGGAGAGACAAAGTAGGCAACAGTGACCAAGGGCTCTTGTTCTCCCAGCAAGTCCCTTGTACCTGAGGGGAATGCAGGACTAGCATGGATGGGCAAGACCTAAAACTCTGCATCTCCTTCCGTGCAGTTTAAATATGTAGATGCTGCTTCTTCGTTCTGAAGTTCTTCTGGATATGCTGTGAGTAGAGCTAGAAAGGATAAGTTTTGTTGTCTCAGATTGGATACACCCTTTCTTAATTTTTTTTTCCCAGCCTGAAGGGGTTTAGACAAGGGGTAGTTTCTAAGGTCGTTGGAAAGACATAAAGCTGCTAGGAGACTCAGTGGAAGATGTGGCTTTGCCAGCTGCTAATCTGTGCAGCAGGGGCTCCCTGGACATCCACACCTCAGTGGAAGCCCCCCCATAACTCGTTCTCTCAGGACTCCATTATCTCTAGTGTTAGCATCTCTGCAATAAAATTAAGATCTGGTATAAGATCCAAATTAGAAAAATAAAAAAATGGGGCTTACAGCATCTACTCCTGTCTATGCAACTCTTACCTCTGCTTCTATTTATTGATCCATCTGCTTCCCAGAACTGGAACTCAAGGGAGGACCTTGTTTTTGCTCTAGTAGTGGAAACGGGTGTACGAATTTGGGGGTATTTGTACTCTTAGGGGGAGGTTTATATCCTCTAAAATAATCAAGTTGCAAGGGTTCTTTATGGAGATGCATGACACAATTTCTCACCAAGAGCCCAAGGCAGATTATGCCAGGCCATTCCGTAAGATGTTGGAGTGCTAACACATGGTATGCATGGGCACCTTTTATATATATATATATCACAAACACCTACTTGCCTGGAAGCAAATCAATAACCCCCTACACCAAAGACTGCATTTGTTTGCTCTTATTAGAGGTGGAATGGTGCCTGAGGGAGGGCCATAGGCATTCCATTACTTAGGATCAGTGCCTGAGCAAAATGGAAAGGCTGCTAAAAATAAGCAACATTTGCTCATTGGTATAAATAACAAAAGTGAGAGAGAAATAAAAACAGAAAGAGAACGAGATGAAAATGAAAACTGGCCCCAGACCAGACCTTGCAGAATGACCAGTCACCTCCTCATTGCCAGTTCTCTCACCATCTCCACTATGGGCAAGATACTTTCCATTGCCAAGTGCCCTCTGCTTCCTTCCTGAGAGGACCATCACTTGCAGATTCACAGTGGGCCTGAACATACAAGATAGCTCCCACAGCACCTCACAAAATACCACTGTGATCCCTGCGGTAGCTTGTGAAGTGTTTGTTCTATCTCTATTTTGTTTATTAAGGGTATGGGGGGGGTGGGGAGGGGGGTTGATGGGAAAGGGAAAAAGCTGCACTTCCATAAGGCTATCATCATTAAAAACTTTATCCTGTCTTTATTAAAATATAAATAACTTTTGGATTCCCATTTTTCTAACAGACTTCCTGAGCAAATAATTCCTAGAGCACCCTTGGCTGCCTATTTTCAAGTACTAAGGCTGAGAAAGCTAAGCCTATCTATACTTGGAAGAAAATAAGAAGACCAGGCTAATTAAAAATTCACCTTTGCCCTGTATTCCTAAAAGCACTACACACCCCCATGACACCAGACACTTCAGGGTGAGCTGTCTTTTTACTGGAGAGTTTAAAGCAGAGTATGCTTCTGGTTACTTTTCCTTTTAGTGTCTTTAATAAAAAGGAATAACAATTGGAAACCAGCTCCCAAAGTAGCACACTTAATCTTTCCTCTGCTTCTATTTAGTGTATTCTATTGTAATAAAGTGCACACACACACAAACCTATTAGCCCTACAATTAAACAAATAATGGCATTAACAACTCCCACCCACTGCCTTAAGCAGGTTTAGCTGGGAGAACAGAAGCAACTGTCTCTGTCCTGTGTCTCTGCCAGAGGTCACTATCCTGCAGCAGGATCAGCTGATCCTCCTGGATAAACTCCTGAGCAAGTGTAATGTACAGGCTGCAGTATGATCATAAACCACCTCCAACTTCAGTTTACTCTGGCAGTAACCTCCTACAAAAATAAGGGAGGAAACCTAAGGCTGGTAACTGTTTCATCTCTTAGTATCAGATAAATCCACCTTTGATTACATTTCAAAGTCCCAAAAAACAGAACAGTCAAGAGGTTTATACTAATGCTGTAGGTTGCCATGAATTAACATGAGTCCTTGTACTGAAAAAGGTCACTAACATAACCATTGAACTACACTGCTAATATAAGAGCTAAGAGAGGTCCTCTAAAGTTTATCCAGGCACATGACTTTGAACATTTTCAAAGCTAGCTAGTTCTATTAAATTAATCTATTTTCAAACCTAGGACTAGGACAAGTTTGGATATCTCCATATGGTCCCCAGGAGTGTTGCTATATCCAAGCGATCATTGCTACCACATGAAGTCTCAAACAGTAAAGAGACGAGAGAAGGACACGGTTCCGACTCAAGTGAGAGGTATTTTTTTCATGTCAGACCAACAGATGATTGACTCAGAAGCTATCAATGTCTTTTTGGCATCCAAAGTGGATACACACATACTTACAGTGGCCTTGCTTACTGGTAATTATAGAGAAAACAGCAGGTGGTTACAGTTGAGTTTCTGGTGCAGATTTCACACTGTCAGATTCACGCGAAACAGAGAAGGACATCAGTTTTGAGCAATGGTGTGAACAAGGAGAGGGCTAAACTGTAGATATACCTTGAAAGCAGGAAAATAATACAAAAATAACTCCATAGTGCAGGGGGAAGTGCAACAGAGGATTTAAAAATGAGGGCAAGATATGCTTTGTCTAGAGCATTAGGTAAGGCGTTTGAGGCTGGGAGGTGTGGGAAGACTGGAACAGTGAAGAACTTTCAAAAGAAGAATGATTTGTGATATCTTGAAGGGGTTTGTTTTACAATGCCTGAACCACATTTATGTAGCTGCAATACCACAAAGTCCTGGTGTAGGTGCATCACACTGAGAAGGGAAGATCTCTTGTGGCTTTCACCACACTTGTCCCAGCCTCCTACTTATGGTTTGCACTGACACAACTCCAGGTAGCCCCAAGACATCAAACCTGACACAAGCATCCTGTGCACCCTTCTCATGCCACCCTTCCAAACACCACAGGCAAGCCCTGCTCTTCTCAGTCACATCTGTAATTCTAGGCACTTCCCTGCAGCTAAGGTAAACTCAGAGCAGGTATAGCTGTACAGAGACAAGCAGGATCTGGTGTCTATCACGTAAATCCTGCCTAAAGTCATCCTCTAAACCTTCCATGATACATTTTCTCAATGCTACCTTATTTAAATGAGGACTGAGAGCATGAGAGAATAAGAGGGGGAGTAGAACAAAGCTGGCACACTGGCAAGGGCAGGCATGGAGCCAGCCAGCTCCCTCAGGGCAGGGGAGAAGCCCTGCTCACAGTGCACTGGAAGCCACTCTGCTGGCTATTTGTGTCACAGGCCACTGCTGAAGCCACTCTCTCAGCTATTCTTGTCACAGGCCACTCTGCAGAGCCCCTGCCAGCCTCTGGAGGAGGGCACAGGCACATGATAAGGATAAGCAGGAGCTGAAATAAGATGGCACCAAATGAATTTCCCTCTGCATGACCTATGCAGTAGATTTTCTGGCATCTCAGTAAGCACAAAGAGAAACCCACTGGAGTAAGCAGAGCCCTGTGTCAGCAAAACACCATCTCTCACATGAAACACTCTGGCTGGCAGAGCTGTGAAGGTGAGGATTACTCACTGTTTCCAACACCACACCACATGTTTAATAGATAATTATGAAGGGACCGGGAGAGTATTCATCTCATTTTCCTTTCTTCTTTCTTTAAAATAATTTAGAGTGTACCATTTCTGCCCTCAAAAAATCAATTCAGAGAGAGGGAATCCACTAGTTTATTACAAGGCAACAATTCTACTGTGGAACACTCTGTGAATGACATCATGACTAGCATCAAGAAAGTAAAAACTGAACAAGGAAAGGTTTTATCTTCAGCTAGCCTAAAGCAAATAGTTCAATAAAGAAAAGAAAAACAAATCTTGACAATTGCACTCAGTTAAGAATTAAGGAACATACATCTGAAGCTCAAGGTCACCAAATCTGATCTTCTGTATTTTCCAGCCAATGAAATTTCCTCCACTTACACAGTTTTTATTTGCTGCAAGTTTTTATTAAATATTTCAGCAAACAAAAGGAAATAGCAAAACCAGACGGGATGCAGGACAGTATTTTTCAGGGACAGTGGAAACTAATTCAGAAAAGTGGGTCAAAGGAAATGCTGAAAGATACAAATCCACCCTACAGTTTAACTAAAGTCAGAAATTACAGAAAGTACTAGTCTACACACAGTTATTGCAGCACTTAGTAGATAGCTCAAATTTGCCCTGGAAATTAATAGAGAGAAAGTAGAACAGCCACCCAATATGGGCAAATAGGCCAGCATTTGGGACTTAGGAAAAGGCTATGCTAATAAAATAATATAGTGGCTAACACATGTATTTGCCACAGATCACAGTCCCTTTCCACTCATTTGGAGTAGAAACCTGTTTTCTGTTTGTAATAGATGGTATGGATTAATTCATGCTCCTATGAAATATAAGAGTGATTGTGAAATAACTTATGTTCATAAACAAGCTGTGCATGTATGAAAAATCTCTAAAGGTTTAAAACCCACAAGCAGAGGTTGGGGAGGATTGCTTCACAGGATTGCGAATCCACGAGCAGCAGCAGAGGAGAGCTTAATTTACAAACTAAAAGACGTGGCTCCAATGGAGATGAATCCCTTCCTGGGACTGACTGGGGAACACCTGGGCGATGATCGGCCGACAAGTGCCCACGATGGAGATAACCAGGGTCGTTAGACCTTCGCACCTGAATGCCAGGTTCCCTAACTCGGCATCTGATCTCATCACTGCCCAGAAACGGCTTTGTCCAAATCCAGCACAGAGAAAGGAGACTTCATGAATACATAAAAGCAACAAAGGAATAGGAGAACCTCTGCCCCAGGCGGAAAAANATGATCTGATTTTGGGGACTGGGGGACCCTGCTCCGTTCAGGAGGCACCCTGCCAATTTCAGCAGCCTGGTGGGGCTGGGAGATCTCAAGGAACCAATCAGACATCAAACTAAAAGCCGGAGCCACAGTTAAAGAGGAGATAAAAACGGGCCTAAAGCTCTCAGGGGATCTGGACAGACCCAGGGAGAGGGGTCTCCGGAGCCACTGCGCAATTTTTTTCACTCATAAAATTCTACGTGCACGAAGAACCCACGGGGGAAAACGAACCGTAAGTATCGTGTGGTTGAGTGAGGTTTGACCAAGCATGTCTGTGAGATGTGATATTATCACGGAGCGAGTGCGGACACTGCGACCGCAGTTCCACTCTCCCACAAGCGAAGTGGTCGGGCAAGGGGGAAGCAAACGGAACGTGGTATAAACTCCTTGTCACACAGAAAAACCTGAATCTCAGGGGTTTTGAGGAAGCGGTCATGGGGGAGGATTAAAAAGGGAAAAACTCATTCTCTAGTGTTGGGGATCAGGGGACCTTTTTATCCAGGGTCTGGGAAGCCCAGGAAAGAAAAGAGAGAAGATCAGAATTCCAGCTGAAAATCTCACAGACACAGTTCGCTGTGAGACTCGTAGACTGGTAAGTACCAAAATAAGTGTTTCAAATAAAGACGACACAAAGATGCTTTTGGAGATCTCTGCGCAGAAGTTACGGTAGGGTATTTTTTTGTATTTCTAAAAGATGGGACGAAGGAAAAATAAAGTTTGGGGAAAAACCCCGGAAAAACCTACACAGAAACACTGGGGAAGTTTCCTTCAGATTCCAAGGGATAGCCCTTTGGG
>WBNO01009812.1:0-14515 GCA_013400575.1 Peucedramus taeniatus
TCCCTAGGCTTTTTTGAGGTTTTAAATTTTTTTTGAGATTTGTCATAAATATAATTCAGTCACCTACTTCAAGCCACATGAGCAGCTAAAATAAGAACAGTGAACCAAATATGCTTAACCAACATTCAAAAAGTTTGGGCTGGGGGTTTTTTTAATGGTCTAATCAATAAGGTCCTTTTGTGACAAAGTATTTGTCACCAGATTTAAAGCATCTGGAAACGCTTGCATCAAATTGGCAGGATGGCAAGTAGTATCACCAATTATTTACCAAGGCATGGAGTGAATCCCAAATTCTCAGAAGACTGGGCATAATTGGGGAGTCATTAAAGACCACTTAAAGGCAATTAGGGGCCACATAAAGGGTTGAAAAGAGAAAAGAGTTATCTGCAAGTTGCCAGGTACCCATTTGGAAGATGCATATCAAGAAGGGAGAATAGACAAAGGAAGGAACAACACATTGAGAAGGAAATAGAGTAGAAAGGCAACTGAGTTATTGCTGTCTTTAAAAATAGAATAGCTGCAAAAACAATGGTAGGAAGAAAAGAAGAAAAGAAAAATTGTGAGAAAAGGTCAAAATGGTGCTTATACAGGCTCCCTGTTCCTGCTAACATTGCAGAGATTAGGAAATTAATAGTATCCCCTGAAGACTGGGATGGAGATATTTTGGGTGACCCCAATGACAGCAAACCAGAAGACAATCCTGGTTCCCCACAAAACCTCTTGAATATGAAGATAGAATTGTTGTTAAAGTGGAAACAACTGTGAGACCTTGGGGTGATCATTTGCAACATACTATGCAAACTATCCCCTAGTATTCTTTGTAACTGACAAATTTGCAAAATAAATATAGCAGAAACAAAGGTGAAATTTAAACTGAAAGACCCTCAACAGAAGAATGAATTGTGGAGGAATGCATGAGCCCTAGGCATTCCCAGAGCTGTGATTCAAGGTAGGAGCATATTTCAGCTTCTCTGGCACCAGTCCCCAGAAAGGGAGACAATACCTCCCTCCACCTTAGGGAGGAATTGCAGGGCACGAAGAAAAAAAAACAAGCAATTGGGCCTGCCTGTCCAGAAAGTGGAGGCTTATCAGTGATGTGATGATGGCCCATGCATTTTAATTCCAATTGGTTCTCAGATGCAATTGGTAATGTTTTTAATAGAAATGAGAACACAAATTTCAACACTAGCACAAGATGACAAGAAGCTGGGCATGTGAGATGGACAGCAAAGATTTAAGATTAGTGGTGTGAACAGAAAGAGTGTTGTGTGTCAGACTGCCAAGGTCAATTAAAAGTTCCTGGCCGAGAAGCACATGGCCACTGCTTGCTTTGCAATTAATCATCATGAAAATATTTTAGGTTTTGATGCTTTAAATGGCTGAACCTGGAGCTTGCCAAATGGTGGTGTGTAGTCCTTTGGCTCAGATATTGATCCTAGCCTCAGCAAAAATGGGGAAGCTGCAGTGCATGTACTTTGAGCAGCCCCCTACACTCTGACTCAAAAATTACTGACATACTGTAACATCTAATTTTTGCTGTAGCACAAAATGGAGTTTCTGAAATCATAGCTAATTTGGAGAAATTCAGATCACCTCCAGAACCCACTACCCATATGACTGACCTGTCTGACCAGTTCAGAAGCCACAAGGGAGGTGGCATTTAACAACTGATTATCAGCTCCTGAATGCTGATACAGCCCTGCTAACACCTGCTGTACCAAACATGGCAAAACTCCCTGCTACCTTGCAAGCAGCTGCACACCCATGGATGGCGGTGCTAGATGTAAAATATATGCTCTTCATGGTTCCCTTGCAAAAGGAGGATAAAGAGAGTCTTGCTTTTACTTGGGAGAGAATACAATATACCTTTAACAGGCTCCCTCAGGGGTATAAACATTCACCCACAATTGCTCACACCACACTTGCTGAATTTTTACAGACAGTCTCACTCCCCCCAGATGTGGAACTGTACCAATATATAGATGACATTTTAATTGGAGGGACTTCTCCTGAAAAGGTGGGGAAAGTGGCAGCAGCAGTATGAGAAGCACTAAATAAAGCAGAAATTGAGGTTCCACACAGAAAGCATCAGGGACCAAGTAAAGTTTTTAGGTACTTGGTGGATAGCAGGCAGTGCAGTGATTCCTCCAGATGCCTTAAAAAATTTTGAAGAGGTGAAAATGCCCCAAACAAGGAATGAGTTACAACAATTAATAGGAATTTTAGTATATAGGAGAAAGCATGTACCTGGATTTTCTATAATTTCCTGTCCATTATACTCACTCTTATGGAATGGCCAATCCTGGGAGTGGAAATTAGAACGCAAAGAGGTGGTCACAACTCTAAGTGAAGAATTAAAAACATATTGGTCATTGGGACCAGTACACCCCCACAACCCTATTATAGCTGAATGGGGTTTCACGGAATATGGGCCAAAAAAATTTTATTGTTTAGCTCAACTGCATTTAAAGAAACAGAACAACGATACTCTGAATGGGGAAAAGGACTTATATTTTTAGTCTGAGTGGTTAAACAAGTTGAGAAAATACACCAGGGACAACCTGTGTAAACTAGAGGACCATTTAATTTACTAGAAGCAATCCTAAAGGGGACTGCTCCACCAGAAGAAGTTGCACAAAAACCCACTATCAGGAAATGGTATGCCTACCTAACAGGAGTTGCAGAAAATATGCAATTAACTGAAGGACACACTAAGGTTTCCAAATTGCAGATGCCCATAAACCCAGACCCTTTAGTATTACAACAACCTTTTAAACCTTCACCAATTCTGGATGCACTGCCCCTCACTGAGGGTACACCAACAGAAAACATTTGGTTTATAGATGCTTCAGCAAAAAGGGTAAACAGTAAATGGCAATATAAGGCCATTGCATTAGATATTACCACTGGCAAACAAGTAACAGAAAAAGGTTAAGACAGTGCACAAGTAAGAGAAATAAGAGCAGTTGTCTTGGCAGCACAGAAGGGAGCAAAAATTATATATGTAGACTCTTAAGCTGTGTGGGCTGGTGTCACACAGTGGCTCTGTCAATGGGAAACCTTGAATTGGGAAGTAAATAGATCCCCAGTTTGGAGTAACAAAGATTGGCAATTATTACTAGATATAGCCAAGAAAACACCTTTCAAGATGGGATGGGTAAAAGGTCATGCCATGGATAATCAACCAGCCACAAAGAGGAATCAAAAGGCAGATGAGCTAACTAAAATTAGGATAATTACCTTAAATCCTAAATGGTATCACCTGGGGGAATGGTTGCATCAAAACTTAGGCCACACAGGTAAAAAAATCATTATATTTTGCTGCATAAAGGATGGCATATGAACAGAAAAACTTATGGAACTACTCTTAGAGAATGTCCCCAGCATAGACTGGGGAGAAGCTACCTGGAACAGAGGCTAGACAGTGTTAAAGGAATAAAGTAGGTATTTATTAAAAGGCCTTCAAAGAATACACCTTGGGCAGTACAAGAGCCTGGCCATGGCTCCACCCAAGATGGACCAAGATAGATGGCAAGTCACGAGTTTTCACACTTCTATAAGTTTTGGTCCATTTACATATTGGGATTAATTGTCCAATTACAGCTTCAGGTTATGAAGTCACATCCTCCCAAATTGCTCTCCTCAATTCGCTGTTGTTTATACTTTTTGGGCCTGAAGCTGCAACGGTGTCCTTGGTTTTCAGGCTGGAAAAGGATTGTTTTGTCTAACTAAACTGTGAAGACAACTTACTAACACTTTATATGAAGTTCAGAGTCACACGTTAATGCAGTACAAAATCTGGAAAATGTGAAAGCTAAAGCTTAAGGCATCAAAATTACAAGCAAATCATCCTGCTAAAGCACCACTTCTACATAGCAATGAAGGGAAAACTTTATGATTTACATGGCAAATTGATTACATTGGACCATTCAAATCCTCTGCAGTGCAGATACTGATACATCCTCACAGGAGTGGAAGGTAGTCTCAGCTTACTTATGGTGATTAAGTGTCAGAAAGCTGATGGGTGAAATACAGTGCGGGGGCTATAATTTTGGTTCTCAAATTTACCTACTCCTGATGTTATTCAAAGAGATAATGGCTCACATTTTTCATGGAAGGAAGTGCATGACTGAGCAAACAAGAGGGAATTAAATGGGTATTCCACACCTCATACTTTCCTTATTCAAATCAGATGGCAGAAAAAACTAATGGCTTGGTGAAATGGAATCTAAAACCACATGAGGTTCAATGGGATATGAGACTTCCCAAAGAACTCCATCAATTAACTAATCAAAAAACTTGTGGGATGTGTCTTGAATTACTCAGCTCCTGTTATGTCTTATCAGTTGTTACAATCTAATTATACATTGAGTCAAGATTTATTGCCTACTCCCATTAAAATGAATTTTGCATTGGTGAATAAACTACTACAACACGATGACCTGTGGCAAATGCTAGAACATATGAAAAACAATAGACACAAAATTCTAACCATCATTTATCATGATACCCAAAACACACAAATTAACAAATACCAGTGCTTACCATGAATCTATAAATGCACAAACCATTGATATACTGTTTATGGCACAGAGGCAAGAGGTGATCATGCCACCACTCTGTGAAGCAACAATGAATTTACTATAGTCACAGGGTGGAGTGTGACTGTGTGCTACCCCCCCACATGCACTTAAACTATAACTACCAGCGGGGGTTGTGATGGCTGCATTCAGCTTACTGTGGACACTGGGGAACAAATGGCAACATGGTAGCTAAGGGATGTGTGATAGAGTGACCCAGTCATTTTTCTGGTATACAAACCTGATTATAAGTCAATCATCTTACTTTATAAATAGCAGACAGCCCAGGACCCACTGAACTCTCCTGCATGGCAGCAAGCTGCACGTCAGGTTCTCCCCTTGAGCAGAGACGCCTCTCAAGGTTATTACTCGAGGCTGAGAGATTCCTTGCCACAACAGATCCTCAGTAAGTGATTAATAGCATGATAAACTGAAATGTTAGCTAAGTGATGTAAAGGATTGGTATTTCACTTATAATCCTTTAGACATAAAGCAGTGACCAATGTTGCAGCATGGCAGGGTGGTAGGAATGCTGCAACCTTCTTCGAAACATCTCCTTTAGAAGCCGCTTGGAGTAAGGCCATGAGAACAGCCATTTCAAGTCCATGCACACACACACGCCACAGATAGCTCAGTGGAGGAAAGACAGGACAGATCTTTGTATGATGTATTCCAGCGAAGGTTTATTACATCCACCACGCCAAAGGGATCAGGCGAAACATCTCCTTTAGAAGCCGCTTGGAGTAAGGCCATGAGAACAGCCATTTCAAGTCCATGCACACACACACGCCACAGATAGCTCAGTGGAGGAAAGACAGGACAGATCTTTGTATGATGTATTCCAGCGAAGGTTTATTACATCCACCACGCCAAAGGGATCAGGGACAAAGACAAAACCATGTGGTCTGCACAGACTTAAGTATGGGGTCAGTGACCAATGACCTGATGGTACAGGGGTGGTGCAAAGAGCAGAGCAAAGGGCAGCAATCTGTAGGGGGGATGAGGGATGAATAATTGGGGTGGGCAGTGTCAACTGGCCAATGGGGGAAGCAATCTAATGTAGATTGTCAATAGTGCTGCAGAGCAACATGGGGTAGGTCCTCTCTTTAGCCTAGGTGGGGAAAACTCAATGGTATATTCGTCCAAGGCAAGGCCCTGGGGATTTCTCTGAGGGGGAAGGATTCAGAGGATTCCACAGACCAAGTCTGGAGCTAAGACTGGATCCAGTCACACCTGGATTCCTCTCTGAGAAGGAGTTTAGAAAGCAAGGGGGTCTTTTCTGAACCTTGTGACTCAACAGAAAGGTCTCCCTGACAATTCTGACTGTCTTCTATGCAGAAAATAAGCAAGTGTACCTTGCCATCAAATCTTGTTAAACCACTGTTGCATTTACCTTTGAACTCTGTTAACTCACTATTTATAAAGTATATTGTTGCTTCTTCCTTAAGAGTGAAGTCCATCACTCCATTTGCAACAAAACTAAAAACCTCCATGCGGTTATCATATAAAACAAGGTCATGAAATACATAGATCAAGGAGATACAGTTGAAAACACTACCCAAAACACTGGTATGGAATATATCTCAGGTTCACCAAACACAATTTCTCACATTTCAATAACATTTGTGTAGTTTCCTGCTGTAAATATATTTTTTGTTAAAAATCTCTGCCGCTTCCCATTTACCAGGAGAAAAAAAACCCAAAACTGTCTGTTTACTAATTTTCATGCCCTTTGTCCTAAATTAGGAGCTCCTGCCACCACAACTGTCAGTTACAGATTTCACCCCCCCTTCACTCCTGAGCAGTTTCACCAAATAAGCAGACTGGCAATATGTGGCAGTAGTTTCTAACCACTAGTGAAATGTGATAGAGAGCATTATAAACTAAGCGTACTGCAGAATGCTAGCAAACATCCATTAGTCCACCTCATATCTCTGCAGAGCCCATTAAAAAAAATGGGGATACAGTGCAGGCACATACCAGACTCATTACAGACAGGGTAACTGTAGAGCCACTACAGACAGAATCAAGTACATTTCTGAACTTATTTAGCTGCAGTGCTAAACCAGGAAGCAGTTGTGGTAAGAAAACCCATGGACCAAAAAGATAAGGCAAGTAGACAGACCCAGACTTTTTTTGTTTCCATGCCAGATGTATAAAATGCTGGAAACAATTAGAACTGCCAAACCTTTAAAACAAACAGGAAGAAAAGCCCAAGTCTCAAACTGAAACACTGGAAGCCTTATCACAGAATATGCTGAGTTGGAAGGGACCCTCAAGGACAACTGAGTCCAACCCCTGGCCCTGCACAGAACACCCCAACAATCCCATCCTGTGCCTGAGAGCGTTGTCCAAACACTTGTTGAGCTCTGGCAGCCTCGGTGCCATGACCACTTCCCTGGGGAGCCTGTTCCAGTGCCCAACCACCCTCTGGGTGAAGAATCATTTCCTAATATCTAACCTAAACCTCCCCTGACACAACTTCAGACCATTCCCTCGGGTCCTGTTACTGGTCACCAGAAAAGAGATCAGTGCCTGCCCCTTCTCTTCCCCTCATGAGAAAGTCTCCTCAGTCTCCTCCAGGCTGAACAAGCCAAGTGACCTCAGCCACTCCTCATGAGGCTTCCCCTCAAGGCCCTTCACCATCTTTGTTGCACTCCTTTGGGCACTCTCTAACAGTTTAATATCTCTCATATTTTGGTACCCAAAACCGCCCCCAGGACTTGAGGTGAGGCCACCCCAGAGAAGAGTAGAGAGGGAAAATCAGCTCCCTTGGCTGGCTGGTGATGCTGTGCCTGATGCCCCCCAGGGCACGGTTCGTCCTCCTGGCTGCCAGGGCACTGCTGACTCATATTCAACTTGCTCTTGACCAGGAGCCCCAGGTCCCTTTCTGTGGCACTACTTTCCAGCATCTCGTTCCCCAGTCTGTACGTACATCCAGGATTGCCCCGTCCCAGGTGCAGAATCTGGCACTTGCCCCTGTTAAACTTCATATGGCTGGTGATTACCCAGTCCTCTAATGATCCAACCTTTCTTCATATAATGTCTCCTCCACTGCTCCTGCTAACACAGTGGAACAATAGTAATTTCTTTTACAAATGTCTCCAACCTGGCCTTACCATATCATCAAAAAAACAAAGGACACACAGAGGTCTGGAATAAACTGATTGCACAAAAACTAAAGTGATCACTCCTGCTCCATTATAAAGATGATCCTTTATCCTGAATTTCTTCTAGCTTCACTTTCATTTATCAGATCTTTCTAGCATGTTTTGTTTTCTATAAACAGGTCAAATATGAAAAAATGAGCCTGATTATTAAAGTACAGATTCCAAGAAGGACTGAGGCATATAAGCTAATATGCACTCACATTTAATTGCTCTGATCTTTTGAGACTATTTTCATTTATTTTTCCAATGGTTTGAGTAGTTCCAAATAGAGGAAATGCATTCAGTATCATATTTTAATATATTTAACTATAAATACTATAACATTTTCATTAATCATAATCAAGTGCAAAAACATGTAATCCTACCTTTTATTTTCCCACATCCATACCCATTACAGATTATAGGAGGAATGTGGCTCTTTGCTAGACTCACTCCACTAAGTCCATGTCTTTCTTGTACCAGGGAACCTATAACTGGACACAGCACTCAACATGTGGCCTCACCAGTGCTAAGTAGAGAAGGATGAACTCTCCTCAACCTGTTGGCAACACTCTTCCTAACACAGCCCAGGGTGCTGTTGGCCACCTTTGTTGTGAGGACGCATTGCTGGCTCATGGTCAGCTTGTTGCCCAACAGGACTCCCAGGCCTTTCTCTGCTGAGCTGTTTACCAGCTGGTCAGGTCCCAGCCTGTACTGGCATACGCAGTACTACTCCCCAGATGTAGGACTTCACATTTTCCCCTTTGTGGATATTGACAGCCTGGTCAGAGAGAAAGTCAGATAAACTTTCCCAGGCATTGTCCTGGGGAGTTTTGAGAATGCTCAGAGAATGAACTAAAAACAATTTCTAATCTTTGCAGCTGGTGTTGATGTTACTTGTAAGATGTTTACAAGAAGGGTGGTTCCTAATTAGCCAATGGTGTGAGGGGTGTTGATTAATGACCAATCAGGTCCAACTCTATCGTAACTGTCTATAAAGGGAACATGGTTCTCTAATAAACTCTGCATTGCCTCCTGAAGACCTAGAGTCTATGTGTCGCTTCATTCAGCCATCCCTAACACAACAGTGTCCTGGTTTAGGGCAAATTTGGGAGAAAACCTCCAAAAGGCCCCCCCCAGAAAGCCAACCCACACAGCCCATCCCCTCAACCAGTTCGGGAAAGATTACCTCGGAGAGAAGTGGAAATAACCTGTTTATTTAAACAGGCAAAGCACTCCCCAGCACACAAAATGAACAATACCAGATGACAAAACTCATTTGTCACTCTGAAGAGATGACAAATTCAGAAAATCTCTCCTGGGGGTGGTTGCTCTTATCAGTCCCTCTGGCACTGGGAAAGGCTGCTGCCCAGAGTAGGCCCCGGTAGGCTACAAAGTGTAAGCTCTCGGTGTTCCCCAGGTCCCAGTTCAGAGCAGGTTTGAACAGTTCCAAAAAAAAAGGAAAAGAAAACCAGTCCAGGGAAACTTCTCCGCCTCAGCTAGCTAAACTAACTAAAAAGCAATGGAGTGCCATGTTCTGCCCCGTCCGTGCCCAGACAATACAGTGGAGTTCTGTGTTCCAGTAGAATGTGGAGGAGTGAGAGCAGGTTTATAACAAAACTCCATGCTTCTTCTTCTCCCTACCTTCGCTCTCAGAGCCAGTCTTGAAGGCAGAGAATATAATATCCAGCATAAACAGAACACACGACTGGGGATACAAGCATCATAACGTCACCCTAGGACAAACAGCAACACCCCTTTACTGAACTTCATGAGGATCCTTTGTCCAGGTTCCTCTGAACGGCAACACAAATATCTACTGTATCATCCACTCCTCCCCATCTTGCATTATCTGCAAACTTGCTGAGGGTAAATTCTGCCCTGTGTCCAGGTCATTAATGATGTTAAACAGTACTGGATCCACTATTGAACCCTGGGGGTACAACACTAATGACTTCCTTCAAATGGCTTTTGTGCCACTGATCACAATCCTGACAGGCTGGGCCTGGCCATTTAGCCAGTTTTTGATATACCTCATTGTTCACTTCTCTAACACACTTTATCGGCTTCTCTATGAGTGTGTCAGGGAAGACAGTGTAAAAAGCCTTACTAAAGTCAAGATAACCAACATCCATTGTTACCTTCATCTATCAAGCTAGTCAATTTGCTTTAGAGAGCTACTAGCTTGGTTATGATTTCCCCTTCATAAAACCATGCTGACTGCTCCCACTTA
Source organism: Peucedramus taeniatus (assembly GCA_013400575.1). Lineage (NCBI taxonomy): Eukaryota > Metazoa > Chordata > Aves > Passeriformes > Fringillidae > Peucedramus > Peucedramus taeniatus. The sequence goes on from WBNO01009812.1 coordinate 9,963, forward strand.
CCTTCTTGTCCTTCATATGTTTGGAAATGGTTTCCATGATTACTTGCTCTATCACCTTCCCATGGACCAAAGTAAGACTGACCAACATGCAGTTCCCTGGATCCTAGCCCAGAAAGCTGTCTTCAATATTGTGGTGGTACGTCCCCTCCACCCTGTCATCATCCCCTCCCCCCAGGCCACACTATGATCTGAGACAGATTTCATTACTGTTGGCAAGATACATTTGATAACACTACTTGTCTGAACTACCTACACTAATTTGTCTAACACATTTTAAAATAATGCTAAAACAGAAAAAATCCCTGTCAGCTGAATCCATGTCACCAGAAACTAGACACAAGCAAAAATAGTTTTGCATTTTCAGCTTACATACTTCTCACTCTGTGGATAGCGCAAATTATTTTACATGAAGCAGTTTCCATGACACTAGGCATTTAAGAGATTGGTACAAGATTAAAATAAAAGGTAATATAAACTCAAATAGGTATGAATATTTGAAGCTTGTAAGCAGAGTAGTAAAGTTATTAACAGAAAAAAAGTGAGTTTCAGGACATAAATTCCCAAAGTTAGAAAGGAAATACAAATTCAAATTTCTTGGTGCTCCCTGAAGACCATTTAGAACTTCAGCCTACTGATTTGCTTAGAGAAATACATGAACAGAATGTTAAAAGCATGTGGATATATGTACATATGTAGTTTTCAGAAAATCGAAAATTAACACATATGCATATCTAAGTGGAAAATACCCTATTGTAGCAATGTATCTGAACAACTTAGGCAACATTGTGCCTCAGCCAAACTATCTCTAGTTATTCTTATCAGAGCCCTCTAGAATTCATCAAAGTTACTAAGACATAAACTGTGCTAAATTAAGAAAGAAGAGGATGAGAAACAGAATACCAAGATGGCAAGAACTAGATAACAGAGGGCGGTGAACCACCTGGACTGTAACTCTGAAGAGTGCGTGTGGAACACGTGGACAAGATAGAGGCACCAATGAAGAAATGCGTGACTAGCGTGTGCAGTAGTTTTAGAATGTATAAATAAGTGCATAATGTAAACAATAAACGGCTTCTGCTTAATCATATTGGTTAGTCGTACAGGAGTCCTGTTTCCTGCATTATTGGTGAACCACGACGTGATACCGAGGCGATTACAACGTGATAATGAAGTAGACGGGACCTTTTGGACCCTCTGGACTCTGAAGACGGGTCTACGGAGTGAAAGAGCGGAAAGCCCCAGTCGAAGACCCCCACGGCGGGACCGCAGTGGGGGAAGAGTCGGAGGACGGCTCCACGGAGTCAGAAGACTGCTCCGGAAAAATACACTTACGCTGCAGCGGAACACCGGAAAAGGTGAGCGGCCGGGGGCTGGAAGATGGGGAAGGGACTGTCAAAAAAAGAGCAGGCCACTCTAAAAGTCCTCCAGCATATTCTCTCTAAGAGAGATTAAATATGACCCAGAAGTCCTGAAAATATTATTGAGGTGGGGTCAGGAGAGAGGAATTTTTGCCACCCCCAAAAGCGTATTCGATACCCCCGAGTGGGAAAAGCTCCGAATAGCCCTTTGGGATGCCGTGAGTGACGGGTTAAAAGAAACCAAGGGGCTTACTACAACTTGGAAACTCATGATAACGGTGTTGAAGCAGTTAAAAGCAGAAAGAACAGCTGCGGCAGGGGCGGCAGCAGCCCTAGAGCCAGACGACCCCGCGGCGGCCTTCCCGGCGTTTGCATGAGAGTTTTACGGGGGAGTGAACCCAGTTATACCCCTACCATCTGCACCTGCGGAGGCGGAGCTGCAGGGTCAACAGGCAGTCTCAGACAGTAACAAGGCGGTCCTACAGCCTGCACTGGCTTCGCAGCCTGCGCCGGAACCGGAGAGAATGGAGGTGGATGTGCTGCTCCCTCCTCCGGCACCGGGACTACCCACGGGGTGCCCTGTGGTATCCCCTGAGGAGTTAACAATAGCAGCAGAGGGGCGCGTATTTCCCCCATTACCCCCTTCGCCACCTGACTCACCGCCGTCTAGCCATAGCGGCGGGTATACAAATTCAGAGCGTGGCTATTCAAATGCAAAAAGCTTGTGCCGTTTTGAGGAGAGAGTGCGGCGCGAGCGAGAGGCAGCCCGCGCTGGACGGCTAAACACGGGTCGAGATGTGTCAGAACAAAGGGATGTATTATTAAACTAAAGACTCTGACAAGATTAAATTCTCGATTCGAAGATTTATTACTCTGGGTAATTAAGAACTTCTCTGAACTCTGGGACTGTTGGTGTTTGGCTTTTTGATCTTGCTACTGGGGGAGATAGGGTTGCAGCTGTTTTCCTTTGAAAGTGCCGTGTAATTAATGAGACTTTGTCGAACTGCATAGTTAGCAGTTTTATCTCTGGATTTTCTCCTGCGCAACAGTGGGTGCCATATTTGACCTCCACTGCCGAGCTCACGCCACCTTCGGCCGCTTGTAATTCTACACCGGAGGAGAGGGAAGGAGCCCTGCCCTGAGGGAGGAGGAAGGCTAACTCCAGTGTACTCGTAGCCAGTGATATGGAGCCCATGGGTAACTCCTTCGACCTTATGCACGAATTTAACAGTGTCGGGAATAACAGTCCTGAAAAAGGCAGCAGCCTCCCATAACTTTTAACCAAAAATCAGAGTAAAAACCCATGCGTTCCGGTCCCAAAACCGGAAGGCTGTGCGGATCGCTTACATCATTACTGAGCATGCTCCCTTGGAACAAAATGGCGGCGCCGTACAGTGAGTTGCCGTACAGCAAAATGGTGGCTCCCAACAGGAAATTGCCGTACAACAAGATGGCGGCCCCAATGCCGAGCATGCGCACTGCTGCAGACGCAGTTTTGTGACCCTCGATACTGCCGACCTCCCGCTACAGCGCCATCTCTGGCCGTTTCTATTATTGCAAGGAAAAAGGAAGATTAAAAGTAGTAGAGTTCTATACAGAAATGCAGGCAGAAGAAACAAATCTACAGGATGCAGCTCAACTATATCCAAAGAAATAACCAAATTTATTTCCTCCAGATACCAGAGACTTTTAGAATTTTAGATCAAGTGCTCACTCAGAAAAAGCAATCCTGCAAACCCAACTAGTAGGAAGCCCAGAGGGCACATATACAGAAATAAGACAAGGGATATCCGAGCCAATCATTTCATCCATAGACCACCTCACACAAGCCATTGCTGCAATGTGAACAGAAGCCATCAAAACATGCTTCAAATGTGGGAAGTCTGGACATGTAAACAAATATTGCTCAGAGCCCACAAAAAATATAAAGTAACCTAATCAGTGTCCTAGATGCAAAAAAGGGAAGAGACTATGCAAATCAGTGCCATTCTAAATATGATATAGATGGAAATCTTTTACTGGGAAAAGTATTTCCCAGCAAGTAGAAGCACCATGTGAAGATATAAGTCATAGTAGCAGTGATTTAACCATACGAAATTTCTCAGAAGACAGAACACTTGGGGAACTTCGATGAGATCCTATTCATAAAATCATCAGCTGTTTCCCTTTTCCCTAATAATTAAAAGTTTTAGGGATTACTAATAGTGAGCTTATAACCTCTGTTATTTCTGTTTTCTATAGGTAACACCAATGAGTAGTGACTCATTAATATTAAATGAGTGTTTAAAAATGTTGTCTTAACTTCCTCAGACACTTGCTGCTGATATATTGATTGTATAATGTGAATTCACTGATTTTTGTGATAAGAATAATTTAAAAGATATTGTCATAGTATTTACAGCCGGCTTTAATATGTTTTACCATCTCTTTGTGTGATCACTTATAAGACACATGTTGCTTCAGGATCCTACTTTTGTTCTCTAGCTGCTTATGCATCTCTTAGACCAGGTTAGCTCCCTTCATTAACTCTATGGTTTGACCCAATGCTGTCTCATAATTTTAAGTATTTTTCAGCGTTCTAAGAAAAGATATTTGAGCTTCATTGAAAGCCTCTTCCAGACTGTTAGTCTTTTGGCCTTCCTCAGTTATTATTACAGAAGCACTCCAACAGGGAGTCCAGCCGCAACATTAATTTCTTTTTCTGGGTTTTGTACTGGGTAATCAGTTTCTCATTTGGCTGCACTTCCTCCACCTTCACACTTTCAGTGTCCAGATACAGACTTGCAGTCCTGTCTGTGACCACTTCCAGATTTTTGAAGAAGAGGTTTGCTGTGTTCGAAGCATCTCTATCCTGAAGGAAACTTCGGAAGGGTCCAGCTATTAAATGGTTTGATTAGTCTTTAATCCTAAGGACTTTACTCGTAATTACTATTTTTAAGAGGCTTGTTTTGAAATGTGTTAAGAGACATCCACCAATTAGAGCTTGAACTGTGGCCAGGCCCTGGCTCTACCTGGGTGGGATGTTGGCCAACAAACCCAGATGTTTTCTGCATCAAAACTAGATTCAAGTCGCTTTGGCTTGGCAATTTGACCTTATTAATATGATAACTGAACTTATTTTTAAAGTGAGCTTGGTGAATCGTTATCTGGACGTGATTTTCCAATTCTCTACTGATCTGAGGTTTATCAGCTGTT
>WBNO01009813.1:0-26035 GCA_013400575.1 Peucedramus taeniatus
AGAATAGTGAGGCTTGACTGAATTCATTCAATTCAGTCTTTTTAAGGCAGGGCAAGCATATTAACAAAGCTGTGTGTCTATTCAGTGGGGAAGGAGGAAGAACATAGTGTCATTCATATGTTATATAATTAAAAAATGCAGACAGTTATGAAGATTTCTGGAATGGGTGTCTGGTCAAAGCTGAAAGGAGCTTTCTCGGCAGTTGGGGCAGGACAAGGATGCCCTGGTTATTAAATACAGCTGTGATTGATCAAGGGGAACAGCTTAGCCCAGGGTTTCCCATGCTCATTTTATGTTGTGTTGCTAGGGCTTCTTGTTTGCTTGTTTTGTTGGGGTTTTTATTTGAGTTCACCCCAGTTCAAGAAAACTTGTCTTTTTGCCTTCCACTTTGTACAGTGCAGATTCCCTGCTCAGTACGTTTTGTCTGTGATCCCCTTTCCAAGGTTTGAATTCCAGTCTGGCTGAATGCCTACTCATTGCTTGTGTTCCACTTTGCAGCCGTTCAGAATGCCTTGTGTTACTGACTTGATTTTTTTCCTCACTCACACATGTCCTATCACTTGCAAGGTTTGCTAGACATGGTATTTTATTTCCCCCTGCTTACTAGTGTGTTTGAAGGAAGATGTATGAACAGGAGTATCCTTGTGCCATCCATCTGAAATGTTTCCATACTTGGTCTTATTTTGAGACCGATCAGTACCAGTTCCTTGTAGTTTCTATACAACATCAATATGATTATGTAACTTCTTAGTCATAATGTGCAGAAATTCAGACTTGATTTAATGAATTGTAGCTATGTTATAATGGATGTTTGCATTCACTGTCTGAACTTTCAAATGTGATGGAAAACTCTTACATTAATTTGGCAATGTGTAGTTTTATATGTTATTTTTCTGAGGTTTTATTTAGGAGGGACAAAAAAGGCTGCAGAGCCTAAAATTGTTTTTCATTTTTAAAACTTGCCAGATTTCTCCCCCATCTTCAGAACTGCTTTTTGTTTGTTTGTTTTTTTTTCCCATGTGCTGTCTCAAATTCACCATAAAAAGTGAAGATAATCTGGCAGACTCTCCACAAAAAATCTTTCATGAAAGTGGTGTGGATCTTATGATTTGAAAGAAAATATGAACTAATTTAAAATAACCAGTAACTTCAATTTGCTAACATTTTTGTTAGGGAATTTAGAGGTAAGACAGATACTATCATGGTGTAGACCATGAGACACTTTTGTATCATGGTATTGCTGCTATTACTGCTCTGCTGAAGTGTGCTTTGTGTGACTTTGACATTCAGCCAACCAGTCAGGAACTTCTAAGGGTAGAGAAAGTAGTCTTTTGAAATTCTTGTAATTTGAAAGCCTTTTATGTAATTATATTGATTGTTAATGTAATGACTTTAGAAGCTTAAGTCTTTAAGTCATTAATATAATGACTTTAAGATTTCTACTTTTACTTGTTCCTAGCATAAATCTTGCTCTATGTTTCCATTAGAAAATTACCATGCAGACTTTGCTCAGTGAGTTACTTCATTGTTCTATAATGATGCAGGTTATCCCTGGTTGTATAGATTAGAAAAACTGAGAAGCAGGAATTTTGAATTACTTAATCCAGATCTCAGAACAGATCAGAGACAAAACTGTGAATGGAATCCAACTTTGGTTCTCAGGTATTTTTTGGAGATTTTTTTTTGGTTTTTTTTTTTAACTGTCAGTGTGTGATATCTTGAAGAATGGATGTTGAGGCATTTGAATTAGTTTTGTTCTGTAAGATGCTGGGATAGCAGTAAAGACGTAAAGCTTCCATTAAGGTCTTAAGTCCTGGGAGTGGTTTTAAATGTATTAACACCATGCAGAAATTCACTTTATAGTAGCTTCTGGCACAGATATACAACTAACAAATAGTCTCAAAAAGAATATCACTATAGATTTGCAATCAGTTAAGAACTGGGTAATATGAAAGAGTAGTAACTGTACACAATAAAAAAAAAATCAGTATTTTGGCAAGAAGTGCTGTACTCCTTCTGCCAGTTTTCATATCTTTGTACATTTGGCTTCCTAGAGAACTGAAAAGGTTATTTTTGGCCTAGTGCCCTGGGCTAAAAATGGCTTCTGGAATCTCATAGCTCCGTTTGGTGTTGAGCAGTTCTGTGCAGTAGTAGCAGAACTGCAGTAATTGGTAGTCTCACTGAAGCATTTTAGTTATGCACTTAAATGTTAAGCTGTGGGAGATGTGGCTCTGGGATCCCTCCAGCATGCCATTTATCAGAAAAATTTAAGCCATGTTTATCTATCAAGCATTGGTAGCCTGAAGAAAAAGAGGCTTTTCTACAAGTACTTGTTAAAGGGAAGTAAGAGATGGTGTAAGGTTTAGCCTCTACAGGGAAAGGCTCTAAAATGAAGAAATAAATCAGCGTATTGCTGTGGGAACAGTGAAACTCAGGCATTGCAGTTGAGACTCTACATGTAGGCAATAGAAGGAGTCTGGGAAATTTCCTTGTGCTCCTATCCAGTGTTGCAGGGTTTACCTTTAAAAGGGAAAAAAATCCACCCCGACCTCTAAGAACACTGCCTTTCCCCAAGAAACAAGTGTGCCAATTACTAGATGTGAATGTGTGCTTATTGTAAATGTAAGTTTCTGAATGATTTCTAAATACTCTGGATGGAGTTTGAAATAGTCAGGAGAATAGTGAACAGGCTCGTTAAATCTGAAAAATCTTACACCAATAAAAGGTCTGAAAACTTGCAGAAAAGGCTGGAGGTTGCTTCCCTCTATGTGCCTCACAAATCTGTTAGCTTTTTCCCCAATATTTTATATTGGTCTAAATAGGAATAATGGTGCTGCAAGAAAGTAAAGTTTTCAGGTATAGAATTCATTAAAAAAACACTTTTTTTTTTTTTCTTGTGTGTGAAGTCAACATGGACAAATTCTGCATGGGAATCAGTTTTTCTAGACGTAGCTCATAAACATCCATAGAAACCTCATTTTAAAATAATCCAAGAAATCAATATTGTGTTTTTTGTGTTTAGCTTTGCAGTGTAAGGCTTTGTTAACACAGTAATCTTGAAATATGGCCAAAGTAAAGTGAGTTCTGATCAAATTTGTGAGCACACAAATTTGAGATGATCGGTCTAGTGAATGGCTTTTTCAAAGACAGTTATCAGATTTTGTTACTGGTGCTAAAGCTCTAAAATGAAGAAATAAATAATGGTATTGGTATGGGGGTGGTAAAGCATGAGCATCTTAGAGAGCTATCTATCTCCAAAATTACAGTTTTTAAAATACAAATCCTCTTGTTCTAAACAATTTATGAAAAAGAATAATTCCAGATTAGTTTGTGTCTAAAAACGTTTCTTCTTTGTCTGTTAACAAAACAGTCTTTTTTTTCCAATGTTCTCATCATAGAAATAAAAAAAATTGCAGTCAGGAGGTATTCTTCTGCTTGTAATCGATTCAGCTTGCAAAAAAAGAAAGTATTGCTTTTGCTCAGTCTCAGTGCATTTACATTATGTCATTGTGTTTGTTAAATATACTGAGTGTATTATATATGTAAAAATATTTTACCTGCTCCACTTCATGCATTATAGAGTTCTACTTTTTTATATGTTTCTAAACCCTTCCTTGGTGCATGAAATACTGAAAGCCCAATGAATATGTGTGAAAAAACAGAACATAAGGAGAAATATATTACTTTATTGGTAATTATTAAGATTAAGTTACTAAATCAGGGTTATATGAACATAACTTTGTTTTTTTTCTGTGGAAGAGTGTAAATAAATAATTGGGAAGCAGTCTTGCAGAGAAGAAAATGGTAGAGGGTAATAAGCTGCCAGGGTTTTTTGCTTTATGAACAGAAGCTTCTTGCTTTTAGAAGAATAATATTCAAGGAGTATTTAGTCATTCCTGTTGTTCTTTACCTGATGTCTCACCTTATTTTGTACTGTTGTTTACATTCTGATGCTAGTGGACTATCCTTGCTGGAACATGTTGAAGCAATTAATTTGTCTTAATAAAATAGACTTTAATGTTCATACATTTTGTCCCTCTGCCTAATGCTGGCCATCAATTTCCCTGGCAGAGTCTGTGTATCTAGATCAGAAATTTATGGCTCATGTGTACTGTCTCAATTTTAAAGTATGCCAGTGATAATAGTATGATTGATTATATATTTCCTTTGGAAACAAATAAGAGAAAGCAATTTTGTACTTCAACTTCTGGTCATTTATTCTTTTTTTTCTTCACTAGATTAGCTAATCCACTGTAGCAGGCATTTACTCTTCTGCAGTTGTTTATACACTATTTTTTCCTTTTGTATTCAATAAACTTATGTATTTGGTTAATGAGGGATAATTCAAATTACAGTAATTTAGGATGCCACTGCAGTTGTCCATCTAGCTTCCTACTGAAAGCTACTACTGCCCATGTAAATAGGGTGACAACCTAAATGGTGATGATGGTGGATTTAAACTCCTAGGACAGGCTTGGAATTGTGGCATTAAGGAGCTGGCATGTGATTTTGCCTGCTGTGCCTGTTCTTGGGGACGAAACCACCCTCAGAGCAGTGGGGGCAGAGTTGAGGCTGCTCCTATCTAACACTGCTGAACTAAATTTGCAAGGGCTTATGAGAGAGTCATAAACAGATGAACCTTTGGTGTTCTGCTGTGAAATATGATTTCAGATCCCAAATCTTGCCGTTTCATGAAACTGTACAGATTTTTGGGTGCTTTAACACTTCTCATGTCTTTTGCTTCATTATTAACAACTGGACATAGGAATTTGTGAGTTGCTTTGTAAATACTTTCTTAATGTGTGTTCAGCTTATTTCTCAATCGTCACTGTTAATGCACCCAACTTTCATTTTAGTTATTTGCACCTTAGACATGGTGGGAGCTCATGATTATCATTGTTCCAGGCTTATGCTATCACTTTCCAAGACTCTGATTCTATGATCATATTCTTCCTTGTTGTATTTTTAAGTTTTCATATGACAGAGTTAAATATGACCGTGATTGTGTCTGACCTACTGTGTGCTCCAGGTCTCCGCGTACCTATGACTTGGCCTTGCTGTTACTTATAGCACCATTACCGTCAATCACTCGCAGATTTTATCAGCAATGGCTTTGTATTCTAGGGAGGACAGTCTTGAAAATCCTGACTGATGCTAGGTTGTGAAGAAATAAATAAAACTAATTTCTTGTATGAGACACTTAATGATTTCCTTGAGGGTATTGTTCATTTTCTCTGAGTAGATGTTGGATTAGCATTCTACAACCACATCAAAATGACTGATGTTCTGATGTGCGCCAATAAAAAATCTCTTATGGTAGATAATATATTTGTATGAGGTTGTAGAATATGATTTGTTTCAGTAGTGTACAAATCCTCGCTTATGACCATGTCTTTTTGAAGATATCAAAGTGGACTTTTCTTCTTGTGATAATTTTTCACTTGCATCTCCTTTCATATTTTGCACTATGAATTAGGAACATAAAAATGAAGGTTATGCATAATATTGAGAAAGGTTTTAAATCAAATACAGGTAAAATTGCTTTGTAATTAAGAATTCCTCCCTGAGTATCTGCCTAGAATGGATTGCTTGACAGTTCCATTTATAGAAACAGGATGTTTTGGTTTTATGAATGTAGATTTCTTGGGAACTCATTTTGAGAAAGTGTTTGTCTGCCTCCACCCTTGGTGGAATGCAGATGACATCAGAATTTTTTATGTACTGGTGCTATGGATACAGAAAGACCAGCTTTAGAAGTGTCAGTGACATAAAAGGAATTGCATTCTAAGCAGTCTTACTGTTTAAGGTGAATTGGTGTAGAGATGCCCAGGTGATCAAATCGAAGGCAATAAAGATAGAGCAGTAGGTGGTTTGGATTTTTACCTCTTTCATTTAAAATACTATACATAATTGCAGTGTAGGTTCCAGGTCATTTTGTGATCTAAAACATAACCCTTCAACTGCCTTTCTTGTATGGCAGAGCTGTGCTGTTCACTTGTTTTGGATCTCTTACATGTGTTTTTCTCTCACTTGTGATAATTTTAGGTTCCACTGGCATTTGAGTTGTCCTTTTAAAAATTTTAGGTTAAGATCTAATTACAGCTTCACAAAAACAGCTTCTTTAAGAGAATATTTGTTTGTAAATAAATGGCAAATATCAGTTAAAATATGCAGTTAATTTAATAAAAACTTTATTTTAATGTTGTATCTAAATTTTATAGGATCGCAGGATAACTATGAAGGGACCTAAAATGCTGATGAAGGGACCCCTGTAGGTCATCTAGTTCAACCACCAGTGCAAAGCTGGGCCAAGTCTAAGCTTGTTCAATCTGTTCTTGTCAGCTGAAGCATATTTCATTTAGCTGAGGCATTCCCAAGTATCTTGGAGTCCCAGGTATTCCTTCTGTTATGAATTCCCAGCATTTTTGTGGTGAAAGAATACCCAAGGTGATTAGATATGTTTTACAACCTTGCTTTGCAGCTATGCAGAATACACTATTCAGACACCTTTTGTTTGCTGACATATTTATCCACAGACCTGCTTGTAGAGTTTTGCTCCAGTTGTGTATTGACATAAATTCTGACATGTTTTGCATCTATATTACCAGATGTAGACTCTTATTGTTAGTCTTTTATGGAAATACTGAAGAGAGGACCTAGGTTCATGCATTTTGGAAGTGCTTTTACAACACTTCAAAAGATAATGTGATGTGGTCTTAATTTTAAATCTTGTTCTGTGTACCTTGGGGTTTCTCCATTAGAAAGACGTTAGTGAGGAGCTTGTAGCACTCAAGACTGGACTTCTCAGTAAAAATACTGAGAGACACAGACTTGCTTATATTTAGATAATATGTGGTGTCTTTTTTCCTTTAAGTTCTGATGGCAGCTGGAATACCTGTGTTTAGAATTACTAAACTGTTTAAAGTTGTATGAAAGTAAATTTTACTTTTTTGTACTGGGTTAAGCCCAGTAGGCAGCTAAGACCCACACAGCTGCTCACTCACTCCCCCACAGTGGAATGGAGAAATGAGTCAGAAGGGTTAAAAGTGTGGGTTGAGATAGTGAATTTTAATAGACAAAGGAGAAGCTGTACATGCAAGCAAAGCAAAATAAGTTGTGGGTGGGTTTGTTTGTTTTGAAAATTTGGTATGCAAATGCAGGTAGCATGAAATGTGGGCCTGAGTGAAGTTATTGGCAAAATCCCTTCTGACTGATGTATGTGGGACTTTCCCTGTTCTTATGTTCCAAAACAAATGATACTTTGGACTGGGTTATAGCAGTGTAAGGAAGTTTACCAGTCTTCGTTCATCTGCATAAACCTCAGCACAGGCTTGTTCAACCTACTTTCTGGGCAAGGTCTCCTGTCATGCTGCTGTACTTAGCCTGCTCTCAGCATCCGAGTTTAGTTAGTTCAGCAGGAGCTTGAGTATGTCTGTGTCACCATGACTGTAATAGTTGGTAAATAATGTGACTATAATGCAGATAGAGCTGTTGGAATATAGTTATTCTTGCTCACTAGATAGTGTGTATAGTCTTGCATGTTATGCCTTGGTTTTCATTCTTTCTGTCTTGGAGAATCCACAACAGCAGGAATCTAAACAATAAAAATATTAGGAGAATTTCTTCTTATATTCCAGGATCTAAATGTTAGAAAATTATTCCTGATATTTCTGTTAATGGCCAATATATTTTCAGTGTATGCAGTGTGTCTACTATGTATCTCCATGAAATATGGTTTTAAGATGTGAAAGGTCTCCTCCCACACAGAGGGAGGAACAGAATACATGACAAATACCTGTTTTTCTTAGGTTTCTTGTCTTTGGTTTCTTCTCTTTAGTTTCTTCAACAAATCACCAGAAACTGTAGCTATTAAAAGGAACCTGTTTTCTGTATTTAATCAGATGAAAATCTGCGGGAAAACTCATCTGTGGCAAGATGATACCAGATTATTTTCATGATTCAGCCATGTATTAGTGTGTCATGAAATGCACTGAGGACTGTGCTATTCAGCATCACTATTGTTACATTGGATTTTTTTCATTGGTTTTTGGGGTTTTTTGGTACAATATTTTCTTGAGGAATGCTAATATTTAATCAAATGATGTCTTAGAATGTTATTCTCACAAAACTTTCTTCTATTTATTAAATTTTCTACTTTGTAACGTGGTTACCAATGTTTGTTCCTTGTGAAACATTAAACCAGCATTTAACAGTATTTGAGTTGGTTTTTTTATTTATTCCCATAACAACCACCGAGGACTATAAACTTTCAGAATAGTAGATTTCAACTAGTGAGAGTTTTCCTGTTATAACTGGAGAAGTTGATGAGGAATGGAGAAGGCAGCAGGTGTAGTGGGAAGTGAAAAATTTCTAAATAATGTTTAAATACTGTTAGCCCTCTGAATGCCTTTTTTGTTTGTTTGGTTGTTGTTTGGGTATTTGTGCTTGCTGTTAGCCTTTATAGCTAATGGTAAAGAAACAAGGAGTAACTATTAGGCAAAATAATAGCAAATAGAGTTATGGTTTTACTGTCTTAGGTGCATTGAATGGTTTTGAACTTGTGTGATTAAATTGGAAACTGTCTCCTGTATTGTTCTCATAAAAGTAGTAAGCTGTAAGTTTTAAAGAAAAAGGAAGTACAGTAAGTATAATAACTGAGCTTATATCCCACTATGCTGTATTTCTACAGTTTGATAACGTGTATGTATTTTCTCTGGGGGATTGCACTGTGTTCCTCAATTTTCATTTAAAATGTTTGTCAGTCAGTGTACCTGGCAGTAAATTAACTGGAGGAAGTTAGTGTTTAAATAGAATATTGTTTGACTGTTTCATCTATAAATTTTTGGGGACTTTCCACTGGATTTCTACCGTGGTCGTAGGTAATTTTTTAGACCACAGCTTTTTTTGTTGTTGCTGTTAAAGAAGCTTTTACTTCTGGTCTCATAAAACTACTATGTAAACACTGAGCTATCTTTACACTTTTAGCCATTTTCGTGCAATTTGCTGGTTTGGAAAATTTGTAAGTTATGTAGCATAAATATATTGTTTTGCACAGTGTTTTAATAGCTAACTTGGTGTGACAGAATGAATAGAGCTGTACTGTATATGAGACTAAGATGGCAATGCTGAATTTTAGGATACCACTTGGAATTTTTTTTCTCCTCTCTTTTGGTTTAACCTCTGAGATGAAACCAGTTTGTTCACTGAAAAGATGAGTCTTGGTGCAAATGCTGTCTGGCCTGTGTCTGACACCAAGGAAAAATGAGGGGAACAGAAGATTGAGCCTACCTTCTCTTTTTGCAGAAAAATAAAATGTGAAGTGTAACAGCTTGAAAAGGGCATCCCTTAAGAATTTCACTTTCCTTTTTAGTAGTGCTTCATCAGGTGTAGGCCTCTCTCAGCCTTGGTAGGGTAGGTGAGATACCTTGGTTGGTATCTTTTTTGCCAGATAAAGCTACAGTTAAGCCAGGAGAAGGTATTTTGTTAAAGACTGTTTCCTAGGGTAACTACTCAAATAAAGACCCTTCTGTTTAGAGTTTCATAAGTACATGCAGGCAAAATATTTCAAATCATACTGGCTACTGAAATTACTGATAACCAGAGTTTTGTATGATGCAGTTTGTCAAGCAAGGACGGATTTGAATAAAGAACAGCCCCAGTCTTTGTGCATTGTATTCTCTCATTTGTAGGTTTGTGCAAGCCCATGTCCATAGACATGTGGGACGTGATGTAAACATGTACACACTTCAGGCATATGGACTGAAAATTTTGGCTTTCATTTTCTTGTAGCTGGAAGAAAAAAAAGGCACATTTTTTTGTCCATAATTTTAAAATTAGAGGTAATTAGTGTAATCATTGGAACTTTTCAGGATCAGTTTTAAATTTTTGTGATTTATGCAGAATTTATTAAAGGAAACTGTATATATATTTCATTCTGATTTTGGTTGCTACTCACAATACACACTGTGTTAGTTTACAGTAATTTCTTCATATCTAAACATTTTGTTGTGTTTAGGTAGCAATGTAGCATTAGCTACTTTGTTATGTAACTATATAAATATTATGTAGTAATTTTATGTAAAAGATGCAGCTGATTAATGGTTTAAAATCCCTATTCTGTTTTTACAGATAAAGTAAGTAGTAAAGGAGTGTGAGCATCTCTTAATTCTATCCTACTCTTTTTAATTTTGTGTCCTTGTGCAGTTGTTTTTCTAAGTATGTCTGTCTATAGTTTAGCAAGAAAAAAATATTTCTACTCATGATTTTATGATTTCTGTGGATATGTCCATATAAGTTTTAATCATTATTTACAAGATTGTGTAGGATCTGAGAAGAGTAATATAAGGCTGATACAGGTCTGTCCCTAGCTATAGTGGCAATAAATGCCTAAACTCTCTTTAGACAGTCCTGATGCTGTGGAGCTGCAGAAAGGGGGATCACTAACAGCCAGGGCATCCCTGTGTCTTTGTCAAATCAAGATATATGATGTATATAGACTTGAAAGAATAGATTAAGGTAGGAAAAGTATTTAACAACGCTGTCAGATATGTAACATTCAAGTGTGTGTAAAAATTTATTCAGATGTGACTTATGATTTCTTACTGAAACAAAGGTATGGAAAACCTTTCCCTTTGAGCTTGTGTTGCTGAGAATTCCATGACAGAGAGACTTTCTGTAAGTGTTTTTGGTCTGTTGGAATTGAAGATGAAAGAGATCTTGTTCTGATTTTTCGTTGCAGAAGACATCTTGTACTGATTTTTCACTTTGGACAGTTTTCTCTAGAATAGTGGCTTCCAAATTGAAAAACATTGACTACATAAAAGCTTGAAAGTGGCATCCCAAAACTATTTGCAGATCCTTGACATGAAACCTGAGGATTTTCTGAAGAATGTCCTCTTTCTCTTGTGACTGCTGAAAATACAAGCAGTAGCCAGAAACAAAACAGAATTCTCTGTCAAGCAGTTTTCTAAAGGAGAGTTAAGCAACCTAGTCCAGTGATTCTAGAAAGGATTTTTTTTTTTTGATGCAGCAACTCCAGCTCTCTGGGTATTTTTTTTTTCACTTTATATGAATATTCTAGATTCAGAAAAGATCCTGGATTTAAATATCTGGTTTATATTAAAGTTCAGAATTAGTCTGTGTTAATTTAAAAGTATAGTATATTTTTACAATATATCTAGAAATATTCCAAATTAATTTTTTTATTTGAGAACTAGAAATAAGTTTAAAATTCTCTTCTGGGTTGTATTTTTTTTTATGGTGCCTTATTAGAGTTCTTCTGTGCCTTTATAATTGAGGTGCCAAATTTGCATGACTTTGAACAAAAGAGAGGTAGGAAAGAATGTAGGTTCTTAAAGGTTATGCTGAGGTCCCTGACACTGGCAGTGCTTGTGTGTTCCTTGCAGAATTGTCTGAAATGAATGTGAATGAAGGTGTGACTGTTGGGCAAAGGGGCAAAAGCAAATAAAACCATACAATAAAAAAGATAAGAAAACCTATGAATAACTTAGCAAATTAGTAGCCTGTGGTTGGCCATAATTAAATAGACTAACCACAGTATAGACAGTTTCTGGACTATGTTGATAGTAAATGCTAACGCAGACCTGTTTTTTGACATGCAGTTACTGTGTGATATCTAAATTCTCAGTAGAACTGAGCCTTTTTTATTATTGGATATAGTTGCTATGTAAGAGCACAGCAGAAAAGCAGAGAAGAAAGCATTTGGCTATTTAAATGAATGCCTAGCCTTTGATTCTATATAAAGCACTGCAAATCACTTTTTAATTCTGAAAGAAATAGTGCCTTATTTAAAAATGGTGTGAAAGGGTTGAAACCAATCTTAAAATATAGGATTTTATTCTATCCTTTTATAGGATCATAGGTAAAAATACCTTGAAGGCCATGTATCATTAGACATGGCAAAAGGTATCTTCCATACTGCTTCTCACTTGTGGTCTGCACTCTTACTGTTGTTAAGGCCCCGACACCAGCACAAACCAGAAACCTGGACTTTGCCAATGCAGGCATGTTTGCTGAATCTTAACATTTACATTTAGTAAATGCTGGGCAATGGAACTCTTCAGTCTTCAGCAAAAACAAAAATAAACTGAAAGTGTCTGGGATTCTTCAGGCAAAAGCTGGCTTCCTCTCCTGGTTTTTAAAACTGTATGTGGTAAAGACAGAGAGTCCCTCTCTTTTTCACTCTTTCTCTGCTACTTTCATCAATATTACTGTGCATTTTTTTCTCCTCTGAATCCTTTAACAGCCCCTGTGCCTGATAATTTTCCCTTAGGGAAATAAGATGTCATCTTAGAACATGCATCTAGGGTAAGACAAATCTGACTTTTCTCTATTAGTCTGGCTTTGCTGGCTTGTGTTACTTATTAAATATGGATAATGCAACTCCCACTGCTCTTGAAGCAAGTGATGTGTGGTGTCTTTGAAAAGCTAATTTCAAAGAAGTCACTGTGTCTCCAATTCCTTGTAAAATAGACATAGCAGCAATTTTTATGTACTAGAAGTATGAGAGCAAGTGTAATAAAGAGGGATACACCAATATCTCAGGACTCATTAAAATGTGTCAGCAAGATACAAGAACACGTGCTTGAATGAATAAGGAAAGATGGACAAAATTTTGGAACTAGGAGTGGGGGAAAGATGAGTTGTACTGTAGTAGGAGCCTTGCCCTCACCTGCATCTGTTTTAAGAGTTTGGTATAATATGCAGTTACCTTAAGCTGTCATGAGGTTTTTCTTCTGGCCTCTTATTTTTCAATGACCACAGTATACTGAAAATATATGTGTTTAATCATGCTTATTTGTTAAATCATGTGTAAATGTTTTTAAATAAAACCAGAGCATGACAATACAATAAAAAAGCTAGAATGTTGGTGAAATAGTAACTAAGTTGTCTCAAAAGCTTGTTGCTTTTTGAGGTATGTGTAATGATATCTGATTACCGGCTATTCAGATTGTTAGGTAATGACCAGAGGTATAGTCATAAGGTGTTAAACTGAGTCATTTTATGTGCTAAAATAAAAAAAAAATGCTTCTAAAACGAGCAAAGTTGACCAGAGAAGCCATTATCCCTGTTGCAAAACCTGCTGAGGTGATTCACCCGAAGAAACTCTTTGGAATGCCAGGCAAACTGGGGTTGGGGGCGTAGCTGTTAAAAAAGGTGCATAAGATGTATTAGAGTGGCACTGGGGACAGGGTAAAAGAATTTTGAGATTGTACAGGTCTGATATGGGTTATTTGAGGCAAGGATCAGAAGTGGAAAAGGATCAGAGTGAAGTGTGGAAGAAGGAGTGTGGTAAAAGAAGAGAAAGAAGGGATAAAAGGGGACAGTTACGTTTTAAAGCAGGCTAGTGTGTTTGCCTGGTGAAGCCCTGTTGCCCTATTATCATGGCTTAACCTATGAAACTCTTTCTAAAATTCTTTTTATCTTCTCGTTCCTGTGCCTTGTGAATGTCTGTGGGGTGTGTGCATGATCTTCTATCAGGCTTCAGGCTGGAGTAGCCAGCAAGTAGAATGAGTGAGAGACAGTGGAGTGACAAAAGCTAATAGAGAAAATAGTGAAAGGTTTTTATCTCCTAGTATTGATCCTTAGGAACAGGATGGATCTGTCGGTGGTGTCTGTGTTTGTGTAGGCATTCAGTGTAGTACTGCTCTCTTCTATTCATCTGTGTGTTTGTGGTTAGATGTATCTGCAAAGTGTCTCTCTGTCCTTTGGAATTACTGCTCCATGTCCCTATGCTTGTAAAGGTTCTGGGGGGCAATAGCTCTTATTCACCAGGCCAGGAGAGGAGGGCTTCTGTGAATACCTCAGTATGCCTTATTTGCCTACCCCTAATAAATAAGCTTTTTGCTTCAGTTGTTAGTTTTCTGTGAGGGATCCTTTGCAGGGTTTGATGCTGCCTTCAAGGCAAGTTTTCTGTATCAGGATTGCATCTAACAGCACAGAGCAAAATTTTCTGTGTTGGATGCCTGGTATTCAAAAAATGGTTAACACCCTGAACTCTGCTGGAATTTGATATGTCTTTTGGGTGACTATCACCTCTGAAAGTTAGGGTACTTTCATTTTTGGATTTTAATGCCTGCAGAGTTCTAACAACTTTCTTTCCATAACAGTGAATAAACACTGTTACTGATTTTATATGTACAGTGTGTTTTTTTAGCACATCAGCTAAGTATTCTGGTTTGGTTTAAGTAGTCCTGTTATTGCTATAAAATTATTTAATAGAAACAAAGAAAGTAATAGTGGGGGAGAGAGATTGAATGACTTTTCTTCAAAAGCATATGACAAACGATGCAAAACTGTTTTAACACAAACACTAGTAAAGGCATAAACATGAGTAGTTAAGTGTGTTTTAGGATTACTTCCATTCCTAACCCTTGTTTCCCAATGTTTCCTGAAGTGCTGTTAATATAAAACTCAGTTTCCAGTGTAAACTTCAAGAAATGAATTTTCTGTTGGTTATGCCTGTCTTCCTTGCAATCCCAGTTCAGTTGTCCCTTTTACCACAAGGAAGCCAATTACGTGTGATTAACTCAGCCATCCAAAGGACTGATCTGCTATACAGCTGATTCATTAAGCACCATCTATGTCAGGGGAAAGAAAATCTGCAACATATATTTGGAGGTGAGTTTTCTTAATGGTTTTCATGGTTTTATAGTTGGATTTTCAGAGGCAACTCTGAATATTGGTTTGAAGAGGAACTAGCAGCAGTCATATAATTTCCTTTCATTCATTTTGTTGCCAGCATAACTGAAAATAAAGGACACTGCTTGTGTGAGAGAAGCTTGCCTCCATACTACAGGGTGTGATTAGAAGTAGTGTAGTGGGAGCTTCAGAAAGCTTTGCTGTTTATAATGTTCTGGTTTTATTTTAACAAAAGCTGCCTGGTAGATTTGTGGTCAGTTGTGTTAATAAACACAATGACTGAAGTAGAGAGCTTCTATAACGTGATTTTAATCTCTCAAGCCTGAACAGTTTGTTTTATGCCAGCTTTTATGCCAACCAGCATTCTTAGAAAGCTGGTTCTGAATTCTTAGAATACTTTGATCTTAGTCATCTTCTCTAGCTTGAAATGTAAGGCTGTCCTGCTCCACTTTACTGTTTACTTTCCTTTAGTTGACTGAGAGTTTAACCCATTTGTCATCTTCAGATTCATTCGCTGAATACTGTGAAGGTCATATGTGTGGCATCAGGGTGCTCCTTCTAGTTTTAGATGCTCTGTAATAAACAAAGTGGTACAACTTTACCAAGTACTATTGCCAGACACATGAGTTTTACTAGGTCTAGGTAAGACATAAAACGTTGTTTGTTATGGATTTGACAGAGAGTAATTGTGGTCTAGAAACATTGTAGAAGTATCTGACTGCCAAGATACATAATGTCTTCCTTGCATCCTACTAATTTAAGTTAACTCCTTATAGCAGGGATGGCAGATTTTACAGTAATTTGCCACTTGCACTTCAAAGCAAAGAAATTGAAATTATCAATGTTCCTGCCATTCTGTATGGGGTGTAACTTCATTGTTTGGGTACATTTTACCAACAAGAAGCATGATTGTTTACCCAGGTTTGTATTGCATACTGTCCTGATTGCTGGGTGAAAAGTATGTGCTCCCTAGTGCTAGTAATGACTTTGAAAGACTCTGTGTGTGACTGCAGGTAAAAAAAAAAAAAAAAAAAAAAAGTGAGGGAATTGTATCACCTATCACTTCTGCAGTTAAAATATTGTTTGATGCTGTTAGGTTGAGAAGTTCAACATTTCTTTTCTTTTGCTTTATAGAGTGTGAAAATTTACTAGTCCTATATGATACAGAATTCTTAGGACTTAAAAAGACCAATGTATAAGCCATAGGCTCAATTATAAAGCAGTAGATGCAGTGATTGTTGTAGGCACCCAAAATATAATCCTTACATTAGGAAATGGCCAATGGAAGACAAGCTGTGGTATTGCTGTGGAAGTAACTGCTATCCAGCCAGCTGGCTGAAAAAAAGAGGACCCAAAAAGACAATGAGGAAATAAAAATTTAGGTAAATCTGGCACTGTTGCTATATTAAAAAAAAAAACAACAACTTTTTAGAAAAATGAACTTGACTTTTGACCAGGTTTTTGCACTGGTTAGTTATGGCACTGATGGCCATGGACAATTCAAGCTGTTCCTTTTCTTTTTCTAAAGGATGCACTCACCAGAGCATGCTTTTACCTGAGATTGCAATTTAGCTTTCCTGTAGTTCATGCAGTCACACTGTCCCTCATGGACTGCTTCATGAGCACGCAGCTCATGACTTACAGCCTTGCCTTAGGTTTTCCCCTCTGGAATTTCTCATCTTCTAGCAGGTGTGTAAGCTCAAGATCTGATCTCATTTCTGACTAGGATGGGTCACCCTTTGTTTTCAGAACAGTAGTATTTAACAATAAGGTGTTATAATAGGTCATCCTTTTTCAGATATTAGGTAATCTTGATTTTCAGTTGCCTGTTGGAATTGCAGCCAACAAAATAAAAATAATACAGGCACATCAGAAGCATGATATTGGTGGTGTTGCTTTAAAGGAGGACACTGTTTTTATTTATTATGTGGTGCCACTTTTCCAGACAAGAAAGACTGGAAGTTTTTCAAAACTAAGTTTTCTCCAGTAGTGCTCTCTCCTATTACGTGCTATCAATCTTTATTTGCTTTCTTTTTTGCAAGTCCACAGCATTGCAATACTAACATTGCCATAAAGTCCTATCAAGATCTTCCAAACTTTTTAATAAATGTAGAACAGAAAAAGAAGTCCCCAAAGTGTAAAGAATTATATTTTATCAGACGGAAGAAGATAGGAAGTGAACATGGGGTGCAAAATGTGTGTCTCCTCTGAATTAAGTATGTTGCTTATATTTTGAGGTTATTGAATAACTTAATACAACTAAATCTGGGAGTAATGAATATGAGCTAGAGTAGAGAGGCAGCCCCATTGATGTAACCAAGGGAGTGTGATTGATGGGCTTACTTATCCAGTCTGTCTTACTGACTTGATAGTATGTTTGCACAGATAGTTTCAAAATTCAAAGAATTAGGCAATTTGTTTCCCATTGGCATTTCCTGTGGGTATGTTGCATATATTGCATTTTATTGTGTACATTGTACATTCAGTCTCTTCAAGAGGTTTTTTTTTTTATTGAATACTTGGCAAAGACAATCAATAATAGAAAAAACAACTGTATTGACCTTTTAGAAATAAATTATGTGAGTAGCTTGTAGCTTGTTCAGTTGTACTTAGAAAACACTTAAAATTCTAATAAATGGGTGACTCTAGTTTTCCTCTCTCAGCAATCCGATCTATAACACTCTCCATGTGTTTGGAATACTCATACTGTTATCATGTTATCATTTTTACAAGAGAGAAGTTTGTTGACTCAGATGGAATTTCAGAATCAGAATTTACTGGCACAAAAATCTAAGCTTTATTTTGCCAGAATACAGTTGGTTTTACTTTTGTATGCGCCAGAATTTTAAAAAGCATCATTGAATTTGATTAAGTCACATTTTCATTAGAAGTTAAAAAAAACCAAAACATCATCTGCAGCCTGTAAGGCACTCTAGAAACAAATTTTTTGGTATGTAAATAGTATGTGTCAGTGGCATACCAAAGGTTCTTTGACTTGTCTCTCTAATGAGGTAATAAAACGGGGAATTTTTAAGGAATTGCAAAAAAATATTTTTTCTGAATAGCTACTGACCACTTCAGATTTTTATGAAATTGATTTCAAAGAACTTTGTTCATAACAATAAAAGAAATCACTTTTGCCATTTATAATGATTGTTAGGAATTCCCTTACAGTAAATCTTGCTATTTCTGCTTTTCAGTGTTCCCTTTTTTTTTTTTTTCCTCCATTGAAAACTCTTATTGTCTGCAACTGGCAGGAGCCGTTTTTATCTAAGTTTCAGGGCTGAAAATGCAAATCACTAATGAATTTGATTCTTGTTTAATATTTAGCATCCTTCTATTTCTAACAGTTTTAAAAACATTGATGAATCTTTATGGTACTATATTTACTTTTTAAAAATAAATTATTCAGTTTTGTTTACAGTTCTCTTAACTGAAGTTGTTCTTGTACTGTGGTACAAGAATTCCACAACTTAATTACATTCCTCAGGAAATGAGCGCCTTATACTTGGAATACTGTCAAACACAAAAAAACCGAAATCATGACTTTCATCAACTTCTTTTACCTCACACAAATCCTAGAATTTCAAAGCCTTAAGTATTTTGTATTTTTGTTGTACAGCTATATTTGACCATGAAGAAATGGACTTTGTTTGGCTGGATTTTTTAGCTAGCACTGGCATTGAGACTGTTAGGTAAATATTTATAAAAAGTTTGCTGGGAGCCAGTTGCACTAGTTGGAAAGAGCTCAAGGAAGAAGATTTGTAGTTGTGCCATTCATACCCCAACAGTGAATCATAAAATACTGCTTATATGTTTTAATGGATTATGCACCTAGATTTTATGTGCTTCTTATGGATTTGCAAAGTAGTTATGTATATAATAGATCATTTAAATACTGGACTTTTTGGGCAGTAGAAATGACTTTCTGCAGGGTTTTTCCAATTAATTCTTTACTCCAGTCATTATTTGAGAATACAAATGTGTAAACTGTTAGTAGCTTATGGTAGCTGCTCACTTTCTTTTAGTTTCTTTAGTTTAACCAGTCTGATGTAAAACTTGGAGGTACCTCCTTATGTCTGCCTTAAATGATTTTGTCCCCCTGCCCTTTGGTCTTCATGTTAGAAATTCAGGCATAGCTTTTTCTGGAAGGATTTTGAAACAGCTGAGTGTATAGGATTGTAATGTTAGAAGTGCAAAAAGGGAATTCAGAAGGGAGTTGGGTTGTTTTTCAAGTCTCAGTAATTTAAAATTTTTGCATCAGAGAAATTATTAGACAGCTTTTTGTTAAAAGTTGTGCATTTCAAAGAAACTGCCTGATGGAATGTTAGGTGGGGTTCAACACTGCTTGTACCAGAAGATGCAAAGCCAATTTAAATTTGGGCTTATTTATTTTTCTGCTCCTTTAGTTTTGTTTTTAAGATGGACCACACAGGACAAACTACCAAAAACATTGATAACTTCTGTAACTATATGGTCACGTGCCATCTCTTTCTTAAGATCAGGATTTGTTCCTGCGAGTCATGATTTTTTGGTTTTTGCATATAGTTTTAAACTCACTCTGTTTCTGCCAGGCACTTCTGAGGTAGATGACTGTGAGGAACAAAGCCTTGTTTGATCTGGGGTGTGGACTGTGCATCAGTCTGCCTTGCTTACAATGCCTAGCTTCCATTTGTGAAGGTGATAATTGGGTAAAGGTGTTATTAAGTATCATGTCCTTCTTCTATAAACAGAAGTTTTTTCATGTTCTATTTTCTTGATATTATGTGTATAATGAAGTAGTTCTTCAGGGCAGAGACATTTTGATTCAGGAAACCTGAAGCCATCTGGCCAGACTGAGGCTTCGCTTTCACAGTTAAAAGAGAAAAATAGTAGTGGGAGTGGCATGGGCTCAAATTTTTTTAACCATGGTAACTGTGCGTGGGCAGTGCTGGCAAAACAGTGAGGATAAGTATTTCTGTTTTACTGAGGTAAACTTGCTGAGGCAAGATCTGTATTTCTGAGACTGACCTTGTGTTTCGTTCCCTAGAGGTAAAAATTTTGCTGCCTTACTCAGCAGCGTTGAACAAACCTGAAAACTTGAGGCTGTAAAACCAGTTTGGAATTAAGTTGTTAAAATGCAAGTGGTTTGAACTGTGCCTGTTTGTTTGTATATGAGCTGTTACTCTGCAGTGTGAAGTTTCATGGTTGCTGTATCGTCATTTTCAACATATTTTTCCTTTCATTTTAGAACTGTTTTTAACTAACATGCATATGTATGAGATTTCTGATTATGCTGGATGTAATGTCATGCTGTGAAAACAGACTAGCATAAGATTCTAAGACTCAACTGATGGAGAGGTCCACCTTGAATTTCATCAGAATTGAAGGAATTTGGAGAGTTTAGAAAGGTACTGAATGCCTCTTCTGGTTTGTATTTCTCGGTCCAAGTCTAGTTGAAGGATGTATCTTAAGTTAAATGGATGCAGCTGAGTAATAAATCATCTCAGAGGAAATGTTTGGGTTTTTCTTTTTTCCTACAAAAAAAGCATGTTTGGTCTGTATTATCTATGGGCAGCTGCTAAGAAACAATAGAAATTAATGTAAAGATTGATATATTCAAAGACTTGTATTGCTGACTGTTGCAGGGAAAAAATGCTCAGATCATGTAGTTTAAACTACTAAAAGCAGTTTACTGACTTATTAATACAATGTAAACAGCAGTCAGGAAACTGTATACTTCGGACTGATATGAGGAATACAACAGATAAACCAGAGTGTCAGACCATTAGAAAAATTAATAAACATCTACAAATATCTAAACACTCTTGATAACTTTCCATGCAAAGTTCTAATCCCTTTCTTGCCCCGCACAGTTATTTGCACACAGGCTCCATGGCCAGTATGGGTTACAAGCAGCACTTGTTCTTCCAGGAATGTGAGTTCACCTAATTGCACACACCTCTTCCTGGCTGCACGGATGTTCCAACTTCATGGCAGGGCCATCCAATCTGCTAAGCTGTAGGCTGGCAGTAAAGTGTATTCCCCATCCCAAGTCACACAGCCCACCCAAGCCATGGACTCTCCACTTCCTGCCCTCACAACTGCCACTGTGCTGATTGGAGTGTGGCTGCCCATGTCACTCTGTGGGGAGGCTGCTCCCCAAGGCATTGAGGAGGGTGTGATGCATTGGGAAGGATGTGGAGTGATTTCTTCATCCTCTGGTCAGGCTTTGGTGATTCTCTCTTGCCACTATGGAAGTTCCTCTCCTCCACTATAAACAAAGCACAAATGTTTGTCCTTCTTTTCAAGATGACTCTTTGTTTTAAGCACTTATCTTGTGGTTATTTTATACCCAAGATTTTCAATAGTGTAAAATCTGGGACATGGTTCTGGCTCTGTTAAAATGGTTTAATCTGCTTTGCTTTTCTAGAAATGCTTTTACAGCAAACTGATTTGAGAACATCTTAATAAAGCAGCTGCTTTTGTGTCCTTTCAATGTTGTAGTTTGGTAATGAATTACTGAAGTAATCTAATGGGGTTTCTCTTCCCCTGTGCCTTAATATGCAGAGTGTTCTAACATGCTGAATTAAATTGAGTTTCCTCTTGATTTGAAAGCCTTTAGGACTGTTATTTATATAATAATTGCTTATATATGTAGGTGGACTTTTTCAAAGCACCAGCTTTCTTAGTGATTTTAGACTTTGAAATCACTGAAGGTGGAATTTGGTCTCCTAAAGTATCTAGGCACATATCTTTAAATGTTTTGACATTTATTAAAATCAGTCTTTATATGTGACATACATTCTATCTGCATCTCTTAGGCAGCATCATGTGTTTTTTTGAGTAAAAAATCCCTTGATGTCTAGTTTGCACTTATTTTTTTCCAGGTTGACCAAGTTCCATTCCAGGTGGAATTAGTTTTACTCTGTCAGTCTGCATAAAAGTAATTCTATATAAAAATTAATATCATAGGTATAAGCTAGGCAATGTTTTACATAAAAATAGATTTAACAACAATTGAATTTAAATTATTTCAGATCTTGTCAGTAGGTGATCTTGCTGAAAGCTGTTCCTGATTTTAATTGAAATTTTTACCAGCCCTGTTTTCTTGAAAAGCTTTACAAAATTCATCACCCTTCATAGATCCATTGTGAGGTTTGCATTTTTGTCACCTGCTGCTGAAAAAATAAATTGTTGCAGGGGTTTGATTGATTTTGCCCAGAATTACCAAGCAACCATTTTTCTGTCTAACCAGTTTATTTTATTTAGGTCATGATTTTCTTAGAAGAGCATAGTGTGACAGAAGAGCATAATGTTCAAGCCAAAGGGGGAAGCAGATGGGAATAGTTCCACTTGAACTCTCTCACGTTTGCAGAATGGTGAATATATTATTAATGTGGTTGCTGTGAAATACTGTAATTGAGAGTCAAATATTTGGCATAATAAATTCAATGTACCTTTGGTTTTTGATAGGAACTCAGTTTCCTGTGTTAAGCTCACTGTCACCATTGTGCTTGTAAACCAGTGTCCACAAAGGTGTTAGATGCATGTTACACCTTCTTAGGTGTAATTGCTGGATTAATAGAATGAAACATGTTTTGCTTTATCACATATAATTTATGGAGAGTTTTGGAGAAAGCATCTCAACTGGCCAACCAGATTCAAGCAATGGGGTTTTTTGTCTCAACTTCACTCCTATTCTGAAATCTCACAAAGCGGGGAAATTTCGGCGTGTAACTTCATGAGCCTTATGAGGAGCGGCTGAGGGAGCTGGGGGCGTTCAGCCTCTAGAAGAGGAGGCTCAGGTCCCTACAAATGCCTGAAACGAGGGTGCAGCCAGGTTGGCCTCTTCTGTCTGGCAGCCAGCAACAGGACAAGGGGACACTATCTGAAGCTGTGCCAGGGGAGGTTTAGGTTGGACATCAGAAAGAATTTCTTCATAGAAAGGGTGATGAGATACTGGAATGGATGCTCCAGGAGGTGATGGAGTCATCCCTGGAGATATATAAGGAAAGACTAGATGTGGTCCTTAGTGCCATGGTCTAGTTGACAGGGTGGTGTTTGGTCATAGGTTGGACTTGATGATCTCAGAGTTCTTTTCTGACCTAATTGATGCTGTAATTCATTTTTTGTCACATGTGAAGTCCTATCAGAAAGGTGTCTTATTTAGCACTTTTTGTTGCCTGCCCTTTATCTTTTGGTAAAAATAATTCTAACAGGGATCTGCCAGTTTTTGTGAAGGAAAGCAGGTGGGTTACATTTCCTTATTTTGTTATATTTCTAGTTGTCTGCTGGTAAAACCAGTACTGTGCAACTTAGTGACATTCTGAATGAAATGCTGTATGATGTGGATGAGTATTACTGCAAAGCATAGTTCATGTAGAACTTAGGTCTACTGACAGCTTCGCCTGTAATCTTATGCATATGACCCATCTTCAGTGTGTAGTTGTCTATGTCTAGATTTGATAACTTTTCAGAAAAGAGATGATTTTCTTTGTGTAACACACATTCGTTATTTGTATAAAGTTAACAACTCTCCTATAGAGCTTGTAGGGTTTATTTACATTTATAATTTATTTATTACATTACATTTATTTATTATTATATATTATAATATATTTATCTACATTTATTTATAGAGCTTTTTTTATACTGCTGTGCCCCTAAAACAATACTGTTTATAATCTTACTAAAGGAGTATATTGCTGGGATGTGAAGAAGCTCTTTTCCAGTCTGTTTTTAGGAGAGTACATACATATTCCATTCAAACTGATAAACCATCATTACAGTGGCTGCAACCATTTTTTGTTAAAAGTCTTATTTTCATTTGTCTGTCAACTTAAAATATCAAGCAGTCATGCATACAGAACTTAGGGTTGAAAGTCTTGAAGTATGTTGAGGCATATTAAATGTCTGCTTTAACCTTAAAGTAATTGACATTGAAGTAAAAAGTGCTGTATAGGAGGTTTGCAGTGCAGGTGGTGCAGTGAAATGACAGAAGTATGATTTGGGCAGTAAAACAGAGACCAATAGCTTTGCTGTCCATTGTTGTGCAGCAAAGGGACTACAGTAAATCAGTGAACTCTGCAGTCATTAATCATAATGTATGACTGTCAATTGGCAGTTTTAACAAAGCCATTTCTCTGAATTTTTGCAGGCTTTAACTTCATCTGAGCTTTTTGTATGCTGATGAAAAAGAAGAGCTTGTAGCAGTAGGTGTTGCTTTGCCCAGGAGCATGTCTCAGTGGCCCACCGTATGTGCCTGGAGAAGGGAAGTGATTTGCCAGGCATGTGTTTTTCCCCCTCCTCTCCCCCAGAAAATATGGCCTATTTTCAAAAATTTGCAGCTGAGGGACTTCATGAGGCAGAAGTGTCACCTTTGAGTCCTTGGTGGCTATTTCTTTCAGAAAGTTTGTGTTATTCCTTTTTGAATTCCAGTAAATTCTTGTAAGGAATTCCATGCCTTGTTTTGGTTTGTTTTTTTTCTTGTATTACAGAGACAGAGCGATAGTTGAATTACCATTCCCTACTGACTGAGTTGGTTCCATTCCTGACTTTGACTCTCATTTCTCTTCCACCAGATTGTTTGGGATGGAGACAATCTTACACAGCTCAGTCTTCCTTTTCATGGAAATTGTTCTGATACTTTGTTTTTTTCTCTTCTTTGGCCTTTTTCTTTTGGCCATATTCTTTTGGTACAGCATCTGCTAGAACCATATACAGTCTTGAAAATAGATCCATAGCTCTGTGGACTTATTTGGGACATAGTCATTTGCATTTAGTCTGTTTATGCATTGTTCCTTGCTTACTTTGCCAAATTTTTTAATTACTTTTACAATTCATAATGAGCACTGCTGAGGCTGCTCTTTGATAATCCTATATAACTCAAAATCTATCCTCTGAAGTACCATACAGTGAAGAAGAAGGGGGCAAAAGTGCTATCCAGCTTTGTGTACTGGATGCAAAGGATTTCTGGGATTTGGAAAAGTATTAAACACACCAGAATACTGCAAGTCTTCTATCAGCACTTTGCATTTTTTTGGGGGACCTTTGTATGTCACTCTAATATGCTGCACTGGATGAAGATTTATTTCCCCATGCCTTGAATCCCATGATTTGATGTGTTAAATCAGTTTTCCACCTGCCATATGCATTATTTTTATGCTCCATTCATCTTCGCGTGTGGCACTGGTTGTGCAGTGTTCGCGTCATTTGACAACACTTCATTTGACTTTTGTCTTCGCAGGCGTGAGAAGTGTAGTATTATCACTTGTGAGGTTGGAATGGTTAACAAGGTCATGATCTGGCAGGCTACTGTTTGACTAACAGAATGCAAGCAGCATTACTGACTTACCAAGAATATAGAGAAATGTGTGTATGGACACTTGAACAGCTGCTCTCCATTTCTCCCTTTAGTCAGGGTAGAATTACTTTACAGTTGCAAAATAAATGTTAAAAGCTGAGCTCATTTAGAAAGATAACAGCTTATAAAACTGCTTTGATCTGGCCCTGATAATTTTATCATACCTTCTTCGCATTCCTTCCTCTAATGTCCTTTTTTCATCTTGTAGCTCTAGAGGAATAAAACCAAAGGCCTTGTGGTTTGCTCTTTTACTGGCTTGCATGTATGAACACAAGAGCCTCTTACCCATTTCCCCTTAGTTGATTTCAAATAAGGGGAACGTTGGGGCAGTCCTAACTTCTAAAAATTCTGAAACTAAATTCATGGAGGATAAACAGCCTCTTTAATATAATGGTAAAAGACATTGCTGAAGATCATACAGGTGAGAACTTTTCAACTGTAAGATCAGACTAAGATGGAATAGTAAGAAAAAGCTATAACATGCAATTTCTTCTCATAACATTAATTTAAAGTTTATTTTATTTCTTAATTTAGATTCTTAAATTTCTGCAGAGAAATTTGTATTAGATTTCTGTGATGTTAATTTTAATTTCTGTTTAAGCTGTTTAAGTTTGTTTTACATAGACATTTATAGTAACTCAGACATTTTTTTTGGAACTCCCAGTTAAAGTAGTTTGAATGGTTGGGCATGTTTGATGTCAATGTAATGTGAGTTCATTCAGCTGGATATAGCTGTAGTGAGTATTATGTCTGAACAACTTATCACCTCCTGACAGCAAGGGTAGGGACACTTAAGGCTTTTTTTCCATAGGGAACAATAGTACATTAGAGTTTTTAAGAAGTTCTTTGTTCAGTGTAGAGTAAAATGCAGTATCTTTTGGATGTACACAGTACACTTTACTAAATTAATTGTAGTACTGTGAAGACATCAGTATAAAATAAAGCTAAACTTCTATTGTGTCTTATGAAGTTCCAGATATGGTTTTTCTCTTTTTTTTTTTTTTTTTTTTTTTTTTTTTTTTTTTTTTT
>WBNO01009813.1:26041-57169 GCA_013400575.1 Peucedramus taeniatus
TTTTTACTTTGTCTCTACTGAATTAAAGCAGTTGTCAGGAGCTTCTGTCTTCTTTACTTGTGTTGAGTTGTTGATTTGCTGTGTTTGCTATAGTTCATATGCTTAAGCATTCAAAACAACATTTGAGAAAGTTCAGTTGTCTGGGAATAAATGAATTTGCAGTATTACTAGTAATAGCACAGTCAATACTTTTCCCTCATGAATTCACCACTTTGAATAGATTTGGACAATAACTTCAGAAGGTTAAATGGAAAACTACATATCATAATGATCTTGTTTTCATTCCTGTCTGCTGGTAGTCACAAGCTACTGATTGCAGTCTACAGTGAAGATGTTTAAACTCCTTCAGAATTTTGTACATTATGTTCATATGGACAGCCACTTTGATCTGTCTGTAATTTAGCTATTCCTGGAGCCATAAAATAGTATGTTTGTGAAGCTTTATTTTAAAGATGCTGATTATTTTTTCTTGATTTTTTTTTTATTTTGGGCAATCGTTCTGGTCTTCAGACTTAGTTTGCAGTGTTCTAGGAAAATATTCATGGACTATATTGCTCTCTTGAAGATATCTAAGTAATCATTGGTGAGTTAAAAAACTGTCTTGAAGAGGAGTCAGAACAGTGCTGGTATGGAATAGAAAGTGGAGTGCTGTAATTTGCTGTCACATGTATATCAAAATGTAGATTTTGTGTAGACCAAGAGCATGATAAAGTCCTATGACCTCTTGCTCTTGTATGTGTGTCCCTGAATGCCAGGGTCATATCAGAGTTCCAGACCTAATTACAAAGTAATTATAAAAAATAAATCCTGTAAGCCCTACACATTGAGTTTGAAGAGGATACCTTAATCTTTACAGTTCCTTGGCCATTCCAAACTACTTCAGTCATTTGGTGTTTTTTTTTTTTTTAACTGCACATGTCTAAAACTCCTGGTAAGAAAATTAAAAAAAAAATTCTTTGAATAATTCAATAAAGAAAAATATTAAAATGCTATTTTTCTTGCTGATAGGATGGGTAATTCTTTGTAGAAAATAAGCCAAAAGTTTTGTGAGAAATTAAAATGAAATTAATGAATTATATTAATAGTGGTTCAGGAAGCTGATAGGAAAATCTTATGGAATCAAAGTCTCTGGCTTGTGTATTTGGGAATTTGCCATGGCAGGATAGTATTAGGGGTCACATAACCTCGGTTGAGATGGTTCAGCCAAGGAATGGAGCCAAAACAAACTAGAGAGGATTTGTGTAGAAATTTGAATGAGAAACACTGTGGATGGTTTAACTGAATTTATAAACTTTTTTTTAATTCTGAAAGACAATGTGAAACAATGCTTTCTTTCTGACTGAAGTGTACTAGGTTGCTGATTAGAATGTTTTTTACCTCATCCATTTCCTCCAAAGAGGATAATCACCAACTTCGCTCTATCATGCTGTAAGGAGAATAATTTAGAGCAGAGTCTAAAATCAGGAGGATTTTCTCTGTTGCTTCATGAATTTTTTGATTGAATTAATAATCTGAATACTGTATGGGTTACCTGTGTGTTCCTTCTCATATTTACAATACCCAGACAGTGATTTGGTTAAATTCTTAGTGAACTTGACAGTTCATTGACCATTGCAGTGGAGTTAGGGGAACTTTATAGCTCACTGAACTTAGAACTCTGAAAAATTATGATTTATAGTTAGTATATAAGTTATTTGAAAACTATTTTCCTAAGTCAGTGCACGATTAGTCATGTTTCAAAGTCAACATTGGAAACCCATGTGAAGGCAAAGAATATATAGTTTCTTGTACAGCTGGATTTTCTTGAAAGTACTTAAGACCAGAAAATTTCTAGGAACAACTAAAAAGTTAATATGAAAGTCTGGAAATAAATTTTGAAGAGTTCTGATAAACTTTCAGCAGCTGCTTTTGTAGTGCCATCTTATGTATAGAAACTGGAGTTCATTTATCAGATACAAGTTTTTTGTTGTAAGACTTCTTAAAATCAGTATGTAACTTACTGAAAATATATGGAGGACTCATGGGGGTCTCAAAAGGCACTTTACGTTGCTGCTTAATTAGTTTTAAGCAAACTTTGAGGCCTAAAAGGGGCTTTTAGCTGTCAGAATTGGGCAGTGAAAGCTGCTAAAGCTCAATGAATGAAAGCTACTGAGTTGTTTGCTTTGGCTGTTAAGGAAAGGCTGTATTTCTTGTTTGTTATACCTTTTAATGACTGGGAGGGAGGTTTTGCATGTTTGGTTGTGGTTTTTGGAAGGTACTGTTGCTTGGTAGCCAAGTTTCAGTAAGCTGTACAGAAAGCTGTTATATGTTGGTGCAAAACAGTAAGTACCAAAGAGCAGCTGAAAATGACATGAGTCTACCACATGCAAATAATTTGACAATCTGTATACAGAGAATGCAGAAGCAATTTAAAAAATGTAGACTGCTCCTGCTGGCAGTAAATTCCCCTGTCTACATCTAGAAGCAGCTTGAGGCAATTCAGTGATACGCTTTTTATCAGTTGCTTTATGTTCAAGTGCCAAAAGAAAAAAATGAAATATGTATTAAGAGAGTTCAAGTAATTACTTCTGTGCTCAAGGAGATTTTTTTCATGCTGTCACTTAAATACATATAATATTACATGTGTAATAATAATACTTGGACTATTGAAGTCTAGTATGTCAGTGACATTTGTGCATTTGAGAGGGTTTTTTTATCTATGCTTATTTATGAGTGTAGTATATGCAAGGATTGAAATTTCCTCCTTCCCTATCTTCCTGTTCCAGTCAATGACAGACTGTTCCTATAGCAGTCATGCAATGTCTGAATTGAAATTTACTTCCTTTTAAAGAAATCCAAAGCCATTTGGATACATTTAGACTATGATGATGTCTACTGAGGATCAAGTATGATAATTACAATGTTTAAAAAGCTCCCTGCACCTTAGACCAGCCTTTTTTATATTTCCTTAAAATAATGCAGTCTTATCTATAGAAGGATTTTATTTCCTCTAAGGCATGCATCTATGTTGGAATCTTAATTTGCTCAGGTTTTACCTAAACCAGATGCATTTTACATGGTGATCCCAGACTATCCTCTTACTAATTAATTATCCTAGAAGGAAAATTCTGCTTTCAGCTTTGACATTGTCTTTAAGCATTCAAGAGCTGATAAATGGATGGCAGTGACTAAATTTTATTTTTCCTCTTCACTATCAGTAGCATGACACAATACAGGAGGATAAACTCTTAACCTACTGTAGCAGAAGCAAGTAGTCTGTATGTATTGCTCATCTGAAGCAGAACTGCAGTTAGAGGTGAAAATGCTCATTCTCTGTTATTATCTTGTAACTTTTACATTTGAAAAAATTGAGAAAAATAATCTCTGCTTTTATGTGCTTGGAAAAACAAAGACAAGTGGGTTGTTGAATACAGTCTACCTTGGCTATTCATGTGCTGAAAGGCAGCAGAAGTCTGGCTCTGCCTTCCCTTCCTTTCTGTCAAGGGCAGTGATCTCACAGATCTGTTAATGCCTCTGATTGAATCATTCTTTAATTCATGGCCCTGAAATGTTTTTAAGTGTTGTGTCCTACATGGTGCTGAAGATCACTTCAGCATCACTTGTTCACTGGAACTAAGCAAATAAGGGTTTTCCATCTTGGGTGCTGTTATTCTCTCTCCCTAGTTTGTCTCCAATGTATGCAAATGAGACTCCAGCAGGACTAGGCTGTATTTTTTGTTGCCATGTTGCCTGAGGAAGAGGATGCTGGTCCAGGTCTGTGCCAGCTTGTCCCTGCTCCTGCCAATGTCCTCTTGGACAGTCACTGTGTTCGTTGCTCTTGGACAGGCACTGTGCCCACATTGCCCAGTTTCTGTGCCACAGTCACTAATGACACTTTGCTCATCATGCCTGAAGGAAAGGCTGAGTTCCCTCCTTCTCTGTGCATGCTAGTATTTGTTTTCCTCTTTGAAAAATATTTGCATATAAATCCAGTGTATATATAGTTTATAAATAATGCTCTTGGAATTTGGTTACAATGTCCAGACTTGTAAGTTACCTTGCCTCCTTGAAGCATTTTTTCTTGTTTTTCAATAAGTAATGAATTGTGGGATAAAAAATGAGTCTTCCTTGATGGGAGTTGTTGAGGTTGTTTGCATGGATTCTGTCACATTGGAAAAGATGCAACATGAAATAGAAATGCTAGTGCATACCTCTGAGTTGTTAATGTTGATGGGGAGTTGCCAATGTCATTTCACATCAGCAGACTGACCCATGTGTGTAGTGTACTTTATTAGTTTACAAAGTGCATTTATAAATTATATGTGCTTTATATAAAGAAGTATTTCTTAATAACATGTGCATACTTTATTAAAATGTTTAATCTGTTCATATTTGGTTCAAGCATTTTTTTATGTCGTGAAAGAGATTTGTTTTAATAAACATTGCTTTAGACCTTTATTAACCTCTAAAACAAACCTTAAAGTAAGGCTAAAAAAACTTGTCTTCTCTTTTAGAGGTTTATTTAACCTCTGAAATGCTCTTTGCTAGTGGAAAATGTCAAAAACATGTTTTTTGTTTCATGGTTAAGATATGGCTGATGTATTGGTGGGAAGGAAGCACGAGGGCAAGATTGTCTTAAGATGTTTGAGAAAAGCAGACCTAGCGATACTTAGTAACAAATGGCAATACACGTTTTCAACTAATCTATTGACAAACCACTGGTTTGGCTATTGGCATAGTTTACTAAACGATCACAGCTTTTATCTTTGGAGTTACAACTGAGATTTGTAATGCCAGATATGCTTGCAGATACTTGCCAAAGACTCTGTTGTTACAAACTTGTAGTAGAAAATGCTGTGGTTTACAGTCTACTTGTGAGTAAAAATGTTTGGTGGCACTTTTTCCCTTCTTTATTTTTAGGGTGTTCGTTGTTTCTGTTTTCTTTAATTTCAGCTGAAGTAGGTAACTTAGTTCTGTGACCTGAAGCTTTGTTATAGAAACAAAGTATTTTCTACTATCAGGATTTGGGGTTTTGTTTTTCCCCATCTAGTATTTTGTTTTGTAAGCACTTCTACTTCTTTATGGTGAGAACACTGATTTATGACAACACTCAAGGTACATTTAGCACTGAAAACATTCATTGTTCTGTGAAGAATGCTCCAGAAGAAAATTTAAAGGGTCACAAAATGAAGTGGCTGCTCTAAGTTATGATTTCATCACTGATAAGTAGTAAAGGAAGAAAGCCTGAATATGATACTTGTAAAGATGGTCACAAGCCACCAGTATAATAAATCGTAACCATCTGATTTTGTCTTGAAGCTTTATCAGATGATGTGTTTCAATGCAGGTTAGAAATTCTTCATGATTTTATGCATGGCAATGGTGTAGCATAAAACTTCTACAGTAGTTTCTATCCCATTCATGTTCAACGAAGATGACTTGAGACTGGAAAAGGTGCAGAAAAGAACTTGAATGGTCAGGAAAACTGTGGCAAGAGGAAACTAGAAGAAGCCAGCTTGCTTATTAGTCTTTTAGGAGAATGGGAGAAAATAATGTTCTCATGAATATCACTGGGAAAAAGTGAGGGGAGGAGTTGTTAAAAGGACAGTCTTTGTCCTTAGTGTTACATATCTATGTGGGTGGTTGTGTAGCAAGTGAGCTGTAGAATCAAGAAAAAAGCCTCCTGCATGTCAGGCATTGGAAAAAGCTGTAGGAGAATTTGTTATTCACAAATGCTTCTGGCAGAAGATTTCAGATGATACAGCAGACCTTGACAGAATATATCTTATGCTTCCTGGCATTTAAAATCTTGAGATGCTTGATTTGAAAGCATAAATTAACCTTTTAACAAAGTTTTAGAACCTTTTAATCTTTTCCACTTGTTACATGACCATGGTATAAAATAGATATTTCTGTCCTCAGTCAAGAGTTAAAATTAGATTTCTCTGAAATCAAACCTTGTTGTGTACAGAAAACAGAGCAACTGACAGTTTATAGCACAACAGTTGTCTCCTATCTTGCATAGAGTATATAACTCTGGAATAATAGTCTCAAATAACACCTTCAGTATATCTGCAGGTGTGCTGGCAGAGAACTCAGCACAAGCCACATTAGAAGCTTTTTGTGTTAGAGTTGATTTTCTGCTATCTGCTAATCTGGAATAAACAAACTTCAGAGATGAGACTTTCATTAAGTAAGCATAGGAAACACATGGGGGTATGTGATATTGTCATCTCTGCAGAGAAAAAAATGCTGGTTGAAATGATTCATAATTTCTGCATAATCAGAGCCTTTTTTTCTAAAGGAAAATGCATTTATAATTGTACATTTGCTGGTGAATCTCATTAGAAGTTCTTCCCAAAATAATGAATTTCGTATCTAAAAGTTTTGATGACGCAGAGGGAAGAGGGGATGTGAGCTGAGGAGAGTATGTGTCAGTCACAAGGATTACGCAGTTTTGGAAAAGTCCAAATAGAAATTTTAGATCCTCTAGTGAACTCTTCTCTCCCTGTCCCTCTCCTTCTTTCTCCTCTTTTTATTTTCTGTAAAAAGAGGCTGAATTCGGAGTGAGTTAGATAAAAATGTGAGACTGTTTTTTGAATGCAGAAAAGAAATTGTAATGTGAGAATGCCAGCCGTTTTTTCAATTTTCAGTTTTCTCAGTAGCTGTAATCTCTTCTTCCTAGGCATGACTGAACTACTTGACATTGAGATATTGAGTCATGAGAATTGATTTGGTAAGATGCAAAGTCCTGACAGGATGACTTTTAGTGTTGTCTGAAAAGTCAGGATCTCTTTACCTGTAAATTAATGAACTTCTTGGGGGTACATTTGAAATAGCAGTTATTGAGTCAGAATATGTAGAGGGTACCATTAAAAGTATGTTATTAAACCAGTGAGTTTTGCAGTGCATTAATGACTTAAAAATTGAATTAACTCAAAATTGCATATTTGGAATGATATTAGCATGATATGATTGATAATATCAGTAGAAGTTTAGCCACTGAGTAATAGTAATGGTAGTATAAGGTTAGCAGGTTCAGCGCCTCCTCCGGTGGCAAACTTAAAAGCTGGCGGTTCATCTCATAGTAAAGATTTTAAAATGTATATGCTGGATAAACAAATCAAGCCAAAAAGTCCTTAACCTCTTAACTGCTGCCACAGTTTAAGGTATGTTCCCCAAATCTTTCACATTTTAGGCCTGAAGCTTTTAGCCTTAGTCCGTTTTTCATAAAACCTGACCTGGATTTGCAGCAGCGTATGTATCAAAATGTTACTTGTCACTGATGTGAGCAGGTTCAGAGCTTGCATAATGAAGACATTTGTCTTCTGACAAGGGTAATTTAACCCCAACTGTTTCATTAAAGCATTATTATATTTTATCACCAGGAAGGAAGCAGATTGAGTAAAAGGTTGGAGTTTTGTGTTGGTTTTTTTTTTTTTAAAATATAACAACAATGTTATAACATTGCAGTTACTGGACCTCTTAAATCTAAGATCTGTTAAGTCTTGCTTAGACTTTGCTGTCTACCCATCAGGCAACGATAACTGAAGGGAAATAATGCTGTCCATCAGCTCTTCACAGGACTCCTCATTATCCACCTGCAGGGGTCTCATCTGGGCATAAATAAATGAGCTGATGTTGCCTCTTCAGGATAAGACTTCTGAGTCTATAGTTTCATACATTTTGTTTTAATTATTGGCAGGGATGGCATTGTGAATTAACACGTTCCTGCCCCTTCCCTGCTTTCATGCAACCCGTTCTGTGTCTGTGATAAGCCACTGTTGCCACAGTGAGAGCACACGAGCCATCAAACTAAAAGGCATGTGAGAGGTAAGATACGAATAAAAGCAAAAGCACAACAGAATTCCTTCAGAAAGACGAAGCCTTTCCTTTCAGCCCGAAATCATTCTTACAGAAAAATATCATGATAATACTTATTCTGTAAGGTAGAACTTTGACCTCATGAAAGGTCATTTGAAAGGAAAATGAATAAGAAAGTAGAAAGGAATCTACACCAGAAGAAGAAATTTTAGGCCAGGCTTAGTAGGCTACACTGACGAATGTTAAATTATTCTGTGCATTTCAGAAGACTGTCTGTGAAGTGTACCTCCCAAAAAAACACCAAATGGAAGAAATTAGACCAGTAGAAGACTTTCTTTTGTCTCTTCAAAATACGCATTGCCATGCAGTGTTAAACAGAAATAGCACTGATACTTACCTGGGACTTCAGGCTATCCACAAGTGCCATTGGTGCCTGTTGGCTCATTCCCACTTGTATCCCCCAGCAAGAATTATGGCGAACATTAGGTGGTTTCTGCCTGCCTAGTCACAGGCACTGGATTGTTTATAAGTAGAGGTTGTGTGTGAATTTTACTTCCCCCTCCCAAGTCTTTTTGGAGTCTGTGTATCTGATGAGTCTCATCTTGTAAAGCTGTTAGATTAAAATCCTGTTGTAAACTATGGCTTGTTAAAACAAGTTAAAAAAAGTTGCACATGTTATCCATCCAACCCACCCCCCCAACCGACAAGCAGCATGCTGGATATCTATTTTAGTTTTGTTTTCCCTAAAGAAGGAAAGGTTCTTTAATTATGAAGGAAATAAAAATTAGAAGGTTGAGAAACATTGTCTTAAACTTAAGGAAGAGCCGTGGGAACAGTTACATAGGCTAGAGATCTTAGTACAAAAATTACAGGTCTGTAGTTCTAGTGGTTCCAGCTACGTGGTTTTTAGTTTGTTTGAGGTTTTTTAAAGGATGGATAAAATATGTACTGTGCTGATTTTGCTTTCAGTTGAAGGAAGTATTTTTAGTATTTTTTCCTTTTTTTTCCTCTATCTAGGAATAGGCATCTCATTTTTGATTATTTATTACAACTTAATTTGTTTATTCCAGGATTTGTCTCTCTTGATACCTTTTTGATAATGTTTTCATGGATTTCTGTTCTGTTTAGAAGTCTGAAATAGTTCTTAGCCATTCTTTCAGATGTTGTACCTCCTGTGTAACAGCCATATAATTACTTCATTGTTTAAGGTTGTACTCAATAGTGTAAGTCAGCTTTCATGGCACAAAACAGATTTGTATTGATAAACTGTTACAATTATGTTGTGCTGACTTCAAGAACCGTTTGGGGAGAAGGAGATGAATAATGTAGATAAGGGAGATTAACCCTGACATCTGTGGGAGATGGGCAGACAGAAAGGGAAGCGATTAGATGAGTAATACTCTGCTTTCCATGCCACTGTAAATTAGCATCAGGTAGCTTTCTCATGTCTTTGCCCTCATGCCTTTGATGTACTTAAAGATCAAATAACTTTTGCTCATTTCCATGATTGTGGCAAATTTTCTTACAGAACAGTGAGACTGTTCATGTGTAAAATGAATTTAAAATAAGCAAATGTAGCATTTAAGTCTTGTCAGGTGTGAAAAATAATTATCCTCAAAGTGCGGGCAAGTGAGCTACTTCACAGAAATTGGTTTATGTGCTACTTATACCAGATGGTAAATGTGAGGTAACTCCTCTTTGAGCAGGTCACTGAGGCAGATAATGCTTAGCATAAACAGTGTCCGCTTTTCACAGCTTGAGAGGAAAAAAAAATAATAGCTATTAAAAGAGAGAATGGAGTGAAAATCAAACCTGGACTTTGCATTCAGCTTGTTTCTTCTTAGTAGTGCTGTCTGTGGGCTGGAAAAGGTTCTAGACCAGTAGATTACATCCTGCTGTTTTTGAGAACATCATGTGGAATTCCCCCATGGAGGTGGAAGGTGTTGACTTCCAAAGTAGAAAGCTTAAAGAAAGATGATCTCTGTGGCTAAAACAAGAGATTTGTACTAGAAGGTAATGGAAGAGGATGTCTGTCCACTGCCACCTTTGGGATAGAATGTAATTCCTGGTTTTCACATCTTTTCCAGTTCTCAAATAGGTAGAAGTTGCTTGAATGAAATAAGCTTGTGTGCATGCACATTTATATACATGCAAATGAAATTTACATATTTTTCAACTTTTCTTTTGAATTTGATGGAAGTAGTGGTCACTGTTCATCTTTCAGAAAAGAATTTCATAATCCAAGTCTTACTTCTGTTAGACATCTCTAATACACCTGGAAGTCCCCTTTTAGCCTGCAGTTTTACCTGATGTCTCATCATTCCATGCTAATATTTAAAGTGTATCTGTGGTGGCTGAAGCTAATCTTGAGGACTTTTCAGTATCAAGACATACCTTTTGTTTCCACAAAAACAAAAGCCCTGCCCTCATTTGTGGGTGTTCACTGTGAAATTTTCTTTCATGTGCCAATAGGAGCAGTTCAGGCAGATGACAGAAATGTAGTTTCATACAGTAGAGGGGGGATTCAGCTGGACAGGGTATGATGTAAACACTTCAGTTATTTTCCCCAGTGCTCTGAGTGAACCTACTATAAAAGTTAAAATGGGAGATAGATGGCAGTTTTTAAAGGTTTTAGAGTTGAATGAAGATTTCTTCTTACTGCTATGTGTCTGAAAAAGCACCTGAAATATTTGACCTGCTCAGGCTGATGCATACAATACTGGCGTGATACAATCCACTGATCCCTTCTTAGGGCTGGTTGTTTATTGAGGAGTGAAAATTAATGACTTGTATCCTCCCTCTTGTGCGGAAGGCGTGGGAGAAGAAGGAATTCTTCATGAGCCATGAAGTGGGTTTCATACCACATGTTTGTTGTGTTGATGGAACATGTTTGTTGCCAGATACTTTTTTTTTTTTCCATCTCATAATACAATTGTTTGGGTGCCTATATGAGGTTCACGTGGCAAGAGGACCCACAGGAGCAGTTCTTGAAGTACAACAGTCTGTGAAAAGGACCTGTATTGGAGAAGTTAATGAAGGACTGTAACCCATGGGATCCATCTGTCCTGGAGTAGGGGAAGAGTAAGGGGAGAAAGGAGTGGCAGAAATTAAGTGTTTATGGACTGACCACAACTCCCATTCTCTGTTCCCCTGCACCACTGAGGGATATGGAGGCTTGGGGGAGAAATAGGAGAATCATTAGAGAGGTTTGGTCTGGAAAAGGAGTATAAGGGAAAGGTGATTTTAGTTGCTATTGTTTCTCATTACCCTACTCTCTTATTAATCAGCAGTAAATCCAATTCCTCAAGCTGAGTCTGTTTTTTGCCCATGACTGATTGGTAAGTGATCTCTCCTGTCCTTTTCTTGATCTATGAGCTTTTGCTTTGTGTTTTCTCCCTCTGTCCTGCTGAGGATGGGAGTGATAGAGGCATTGGGTGGGCACCTCTTGGCCAGCTAGGGTCAGTCCACTGCAGTCCACATCTGTTTGTACCCACATGGAGGTCTGCAGGAATAATCCTGTTGTCTTACTGTATGTTTCTAAGGAGATTCATCAACAGGCTTTTTTTCTGGTTTTTAGGACAATAAACCATTGTTGTCCTAAAGGGGAAGAAATAGGAGATAAAGAAGGAATTTAAATGTTATATGTCGTCACCTAAAAGCAGATACAATAATGAAGCAGACTACTATAATAATCTTCATTTCTTTTATTCCTTCAGACTTGTGATAATCTTTTAAACATGTTTCTTGCAGAGAAATTTAGTTTTGTGTCCTTGGAACTGGAGTGTGCCATGGAGATAATAATAAGAATATGCTAGCCTTTTGCTCCCCCCTTCCCCTCTTACTTCATACAGAGGAAACAAAAAACTCTGAAGTGATGTTTGCACAAAATTTTGGGATCACTGGGAGAGCCAATTTAAGCTGCTAGATTGCTCCAGGCTAGTTAGTGCACTACCTGAGAAAAAACATAGGATGCATATTTCTTATGTTAGCTGTGCTTTATTGGAGGTTACTGTGGAAAAGTAAGCTGTGTATTCCGTTGTGGAGTGATGGATGGCATAGAGTAAATAAGGATGGCAGGGCTGGAATGCAAGGAGGGTCATTGTCAAATGTATCATCATTTTGGCCAAACGTTGCTATTGCTGTACTACAGAGGGTTCAGGGATGCCTTATATTCTTGGATCATCTGAATGAAGGTTAGAGAAAAGTACTTCAGTGTGACTATTTCAGAATAAACTTTCTTTTTAAGCCCTATTGGAAATCAATGTATATATTTGCTTCCTGCAGTAATGGTTGCAACTGAGCAGCCACATTTGTAGTCTTTTAAAAACTGTGGTGGGTGA
This sequence comes from Peucedramus taeniatus, assembly GCA_013400575.1. NCBI lineage: Eukaryota > Metazoa > Chordata > Aves > Passeriformes > Fringillidae > Peucedramus > Peucedramus taeniatus. Next base: position 38,185 of record WBNO01009813.1, read on the forward strand.
CAGGTTCTCAGGAGTGCCCAAGGGTGGTTTTAAAGTGAACCTTCCTGTTTCTCCCCACCGCATCCGCTGGGGATGGGCTCTGAAAGAAGCAAAAGGAGAAGCACCCTTGCAGGCTGTTGGCCAAGTCTGTGAGGTGGGGGCCCCCTCTAGTGGTGGCATCTCTGCCAGGCTCTACGATTTCCTGCTCTCAGCCTGTTTTTATTCAGTGCGAGTTTTTTTTCCCCTTTCCTCTAAATCTCGCATTTAGTTCCTCTCTGTATTAGGCCTTTAACTTGCCCGCGTATTATACGCAGTGGTGAAAAAGAAAATTTTGATATGTTAAATCTAGTGATTAAAAGAAAAGTGGATACAAAAGTAGATGTATGATCACTTTGAAATTTCCTACATCTCTACCATATTCTTAACTTAACTGTAGCTTTGAGGTGGAGATTTTTAATATTGGTTCTTAAATTAATGAATGGGAGACAGGTGGAAATGTGCTGCATGCTGACAGTGCTCAAAAGTAGTGCTTACCAAGTGTATGAGATGGCAGAGTTGCTTCATAATCTCTTCAAAGTGCTTGTCTTGCAAGGTCTGTATGTCTTTCTGCCTGAGACAGATGCACTTACTACATATTTTGAGTCAGCAGCTGTTCATCTGGATTCAGTGTTGACCAACGTTCAGATGCTGTTGTTGCATACTATGGGATCAATAATGATGACTTTGCTAGGAATCAACTTTAGAGCTACCCTTTTTTCAATCTGATACAAGTTGTACTTTCAGAAGGAAAAACTTTGAGCCTGTACATTACTATGTCATGTTTTTTTCTAACAGGGAAGCAGAATTGTTTTTACTTTACTGGATATTTTTGTCTTCTGTTATTTGTTATTCTATTTGCTAAGTAACTGAGATAGAAATGTCTCTTAGTGAAGAAATGCCATGCATTTTTTTGGTGTAACTGTCATGAGTAAATGCATTTGATGCCAGAGGCAGTGGAGTCTTTGCCTCTTTTTCACTCGTGTAGCATCCCTGTCCTAGAAGTTGCTGACTGCAGTAAAAGCTGGCTGTACACCCAGGACATTATTCATAAATTCTGGTGGAGGGCGAGGGCGAGTAGGTGTCCTGCCATGAGTATGGAGATAATGACAGCTTGTAGGGCATGTCTTAAAAGTATGTAACACTTCATAGTTCCGTTAGTGTTTTCATGACTAATGGATAGCATTTGTATCTGGAATGGTGGATCTTCCTACCATTCGGGGGGAAGGCTAGAACAAAGTAGTTGCTTCATTAGAGAGCATTGACGTTTGATTGATTCTCATAGGTACAATTATATTGTTAGTAGATGACTTGCCTTCTTTGCCAAAGTTGGGGACAGCATTGCCAAAGATCTGAAGTGCACTTTAAGCAGATATTCCAAAAGTGGTCCAAGATACAGTGCCATCATTTGTGGCTTCAGTTCCCAATGAAGTTGTACCTTGCTAATGAGGAAATACAGGCTTCCTCAAAGCCTGATAAAGCTATGGGAAGCTTACAATATAAAAGGAAGAGATCTGTGTGGTTATGCCTTTATAGACTTCTTTATGTATTTTGTAACGTTCTTATTTCCATTATCAAGTTCGGTTGAACTTACTGGGGTTTTTTTTAGGCTTTTACAGTGAATTGTTTGAATTCCTTGTCAAATGCATTTCAGTCATCTCATCTGAATATCTTGAATGGTATCTTGGTGCAAATGCAAATAGCTTCTTCAAATGATTCCTGTCTTTTATTCAGTAAATGCTGAATCCTACAGAAAAAAAGGAACTTAGTGGGCTGGAATTAAGGTTGTTTGGGCGACTTTTTCCCGTTGCAAGTTCTTGATTTCAGAACTTCATAGCAAATACATATATTTCATATATATATATATATATTTCTTTTTTTTCCTTTTCAGTGGTGGATAGATGCTTATAGCACAATTTCAGTTTTTGTCTATTGCAGGTTTATGTGCTAGAAACATAAACTTAGAGTGAATTTGTCTAACATCTGAAATGTGTAAATCACTTCTTTTTAATAAACAGCTCTCTCTGAAGCTCTTTGTCAAGATTTATGATGTAGTAGTGCATATGCATATTTGTTTAAGGAATTACTTTTACAATTTGAAGTCTTAAGTTGTTTAGCTCTCCCATGAATAGTGTGCAATTTTAATTTAATAATGTACTAATAACTGATGTTTAATAATATATTAATCACTGGAAAGTAGTAAAAGTGGAGCGCTTCAGTAGCTTTAGTGAAAGAAATGTAGCTATTTGACTTCTAATATTATTTTGGATATTTTGACAAAACCATTTTGGTTCCTGCAGTGCAGTTTTTTATTTATATACATATAGTGGCACTTGTTTGGCTGGCAATTGTGAAGTCAGGAAGGTCCTACTCAGTGGTGGCGCTTCATTGTGGTGGAGGTTGTCAGAGCCGTAGGAATGAAAAGGTTTTGCCGCAGGGATGGGGGCCAGTAATTGCTGCTGTAATGGCAGCGTGGTTCCTGGCTGTGCAGTGTGCCAGTTACCAAACAAGGCTTGGAGTCTCCTGTTAAATGCTTATTTACCAGTGTGAACTTTTTTGCTTTTTATTGTTCACTCCCAGCTAAGGAAGTGCTTATTTTGTGTAGTTCCTGTCTGGCTTCCAACATAGTAACACTTCTCATACAAAGGCCGTGTCATTGCGCCAGAATTCTGCTGACTCTTTTAAAGATCAAGATTCCATCTAATATTTTTCTAAACTGGCTTGCTTATTTTTTTGTGTTCCGTTACTTTATTTTAGAGTTTTAACAAACTTGTTCTTGGCAGGAAAAGATGAAATTAAGCCAGATGTAGTTTGAAAATGTCTCGGCGTCACAAATAATGAATGAATGGTGTATTTCATTTAAAACAGGAAGCTCACTGTATTGCATGGACTCCCCTGCCCCATTGTTTCATATTTGTGTCACCCATTTAATAATGGAAGTCACAGGAAATAGTAACCTCAGGTGAAACCTACCTATACTGTCTTGGCAAACATGAAATGTTCTCCTGCTATCATAAATTGATTAATTTATTAGATCTGCCTTGTGTTGCATAGTCTAAGCAAATTGTTCAAAATTCTTTTAAACACCAACAAATTCCATCCCTCTGTTGATTTCCATTTCTGTAGCAAAAGCCAGTCTGTACAGTAACTTCATTATTAGTAATTACCATGAAGTGTTATTCTTCAAATTCACTAATTTGAAGAGACATAAGGGGGTGTGTGTAGCTTAGAAATTTGGGAAGTGTAGAGTTAAAGAATTGCAAGAAGAAACTAGAGGTTTGCCAATTAGTTGTTTCTGTACTTTAAAAGCATTGTCACAAATGGTTTAAAAGTGTAGTTTGTGTGTTCTTCCTTTTCCCTAAGTAACCTTAGCAAAAAAATTTTCAGAAAGTTTTTGACCAAGCCAAGATAGAGGCATACTGTTTTTCTCAGTATGCTCAAATGGTTCTGCAGTTTCCTGAAGTCTTAACCCTTGAATTTTATGCTAAAACTTGTATTTCAAGTTAACTCTGAGTTTTATACAGACTTACTGTAAGATGCAGAAATTTGAGGCAAAAGTACCTTTGTATAAAATAGTATGATAATTATGTAACTTCAGAGGTTTCTCTACATGTTTGTATGGGCTTATAAGGAACAGTAGCAAACTGTTATGCAGGCTGTTTTCCTTTTAGTTTCTTACAACATGTGCTCTCCTGTGTGGAATTTTCAGAAAGCTGCTAAGCGTTCTTCACAGCTGCATCACATTCAGAGGCTCACATTCATTCTAAGATTGTACAAAAGCAATCTGTTTTCTTCTTTAGCTTCCATATGATCAGGGAGGTCTATTTTTTGGCAAAAGTTATACCACTGCTTAAAAATGTGATGGGCATTCTGTATGTCAGATTCCATTCCAGTACTGTGTTCCACAAAGACATTCAGTTTTCCTGTTAGTGATGCCTTCTATCAGTAAATTACAGTGACAAACTTCTGCTTTTTCTATGAAGTTACGTTACAACAGTGTAAATAAAATGTGCAGTTTTTATTCCTCTGCCCTATACTGTGAATAGATTAGATTTTTTAAAAATTGTTTTTATTGTCATCATAATCATTATTTAGGAAGCAACAGTAGATACAAGTGTTGAAATTATCTTACTGTGATAACTACCCAGCAACAAATAATTGACTTCCTTTGTTGTGCATGTAGTATGTCCTATAACCCATGGTCCTGTGGATGACAGGAAGGGATTTGTGTGTGATGATCTGTGTTGTTTTTGTTTTTCTTTCATCAGTTTAACAGAGTCAAAACCTTGAGAACAAAAGATAGCAATAAATAATGAAAAAAGGCATTTAACTGTTTTCGTAATGTCTGTTTTAGGAGTGGAGTCAATCTAGTTGCTATTTTGCTTTTTTGAGATGCTAGAACTTTTCAAGAGTGAGTCAAATATTGTGGCAACAGTCTTATTTGATGTGAAGATAAATGAGAACAGGCATGAAGAGGGAGTTAAGGCAGGCTGCAGCTTTAGGAGCTTGAGAAGAAATAACCTTTTAGCATTCACAGGTTTTGATCTGGTATCACTGGAGAGGGATCAGGTGAAGGATGGGTTGTTACTCTCCATCTAGTGCCATACAGGTTGTTTTCACCCTAGATAAGAGAGTTCACCTCAGTCGTCTGGATTTTGCTGCTCCTTCCACTTTAAAGGAGAAAGTGAGTAGGACATTCCTGGCAATGTCACCACAGAAAAGCATGATTTTAAAAAAGTGAGGTTTTCTTTGCACTTGAATTGTAAAATATGAATAGCCCCTGCGTGATTAGAAAAGTTACAGTATGACAGTCTTCCATTAATATCTGATAATAAACGTAGCTAGAAAGGCAGCAGAATTCTTTTGGAATGCCATGCTGGTAAACAAGTGCTCTCAGGATAAATAGAAGACAGTAGAGAATTAAAGCACTAAATCAGAGGAACAATGAAGAGCTTTCTCCTGCTTTGAAACAGTAGTAAGTCACTCAACAGGAAATGCTTTAGTTTGATGTCAGAAATGAAAGGAAGCAGAAGGTGAGGCAATGCTGTATCTAACCACCATCAAAGCTTGTTAAGAGAAAGCAGAGCAATTGGAGTTGCTGTTGTAGACTAACTTAGAAGTAAATAATTTTGGTTGCTTAATTCAATCTTGCTACCATTAGGGTCAGCAGAGCTGCTCTCAGTTACTGTGCCTGTAGACCATTACAGTTGCCTAGGTAGGGGATGGAATAATGAAACCAAGTTCTTGTTGGAAGCAATGATGTGAAGCCAAGTGGAGGCCGACAAGAATAGAATGGGCAGAATTTTAACTCGCGTTGCAGGAGACAAGAACAAAACTAATAAGTCCTGGCTGGTGATAGGTTTGAATTCAAGCTGTGCTTCTGCACAGCCAACTTCAAATGAAGTTAAAAAATTCTTCAGACTTTTGCCTGTTTGTTCACAAAAAGCAAAAGTATGATTTATGACCCAAAAGACAGGGCCGTGGAAATAATCCATACTTTGGCTGCTTGTTTCTTTTTTTTTTAAGTAAGCTTTGAAGGATCAGGCGCTAGGCTTAAAATAGCAGCAGTGAAGTGGGGAGATTATTAAGATATATTTTTTCCTTTCCATCAGACATTTCACTTTTGCGTAGGTGCATTCCTGTTCTTTCCACAGGTGACCATTCTTCAGGTCAGGTTAGGTTATCAGGCTGGTGACATGGGAAGGTAGCATTTGTGTAGTTTCTGAGGATAAGATATTTGTTCTGCAGCACTACTTAAACAATGATTTGAACCCAGTTGATTCAGTAGAATGCTGGCATGCATTATTATTTTATGACTTGAGTTCACATCAGTACTATGGTGCCTCATTCTTCATACAGTGGTAGTTAAATAACAAAGCTCAGTAACATCTTTTTCCTCCTTATTTTCCTATGTGTGCTTAGAATGGCAAATGAAGAATGAATAACTGATCAAAAGTCAAAAGCTTTTGTTCTGTGGGTACAAGCAGTGTCTTTGGGGTTGCAATCCATCACTGTTGTCTTGTATGTACTTATATGAAGTCCATTCTTGAAGATCACCACTGTTTCTTTGGGTAGCATTCATTTATAAATGGTTTAGACTCAGGAAAATACAGGCCAGTTTGAAGAATTACCTGATTTATTTATTTAACTATTTAAATAAATTAAAGATGTAATCCTGGTTGCTTGTTTTTTCTCAATGCTGTCATTATTTGCAGATGTCTGTGTATTGGCTAGATCTTTGGGTATATTATATGAGCTTTGGAATATGTTTGCAACTATTTCCTCAGCATATTGAGTCCTGCAAATAATTACTTTTTATTAGACCAAATAAATCCTAATTGAATGTTTGCTCTTTTATATGCAGCCTGTTCCATTTCAAAATTGTAAAAGTTTGCACTAGATTTACTTTGCATAATAAAGACACTGATCTAATTTGCTGTCTCCCTGTAAATTATATTTATTTACTTACTTTAATAAAGTGCAGCTTTTCGAAGTACATCTTTCTAATGATTCAAAAAATAATGCTTTCTCTTTTTCCTCTTTTCAGATTTATCCAAGAATAGGTTAACTGAAGTTCCTACGGACTTGTGCCATTTTGTGTCACTGGAAACACTAAATCTATACCACAATTGCATCAAAGTTATACCAGATGCCATAGTAAACTTACAAATGCTAACTTATTTAAATTTGAGGTAAGTTTATCTTTGCCACATTTTTTTGTTTATTTGCAAATATGTAAAGCTTTTTTGTCTGCACTTTATAATGTTATGGAACAACTGGCTGCATTTTTTCATGTTACTGAAAAGGGTAATGCAAAAGCTCACTGGCTGCAGAGACAGCACTGTATGAAGGCATCCTAAATGCCAAAATGTAAAAATGATTATTAAAGGAAATTCAAGAAAATTAATCTAGTTCTGTGCCTTAATCTTCTAACAAATCAAGAATGCTAATCACATCCACACAGTTGTATTCTTTTAATTCACTTCTGATGACAAATTTTTTAAAGCTTGACATACATTTTGCAGTTAAAAAGATGGAGGGACAGAGGATTTATATTTTTCACCATGGGGAATGAAATGGAAGAGTGTGATACTATATCTATCACTAGCATTATGAAAGAAATACTGCTGCTGCCTTTCTGAGGAGAAAGTGGCAAAGAATTAGACATCTTTGCCTCCTTTCCAGGAAAAATCTGTGTGAATACTAATCAGTACAGAGAATTGCTGCTAGTTGAAGTGCAGATGAATGCACATGTGCTCTTGATGAAGGGCAGGTGAGCCCTTTTTCAGTTGGGGCAAGGTATGGAGTTTTCTTTGTAGTTTAATGTATAAAAACTGTAATAGTGAAGATATATCAGTTTGCTCTTTGTGAGAATGAGGTCTGAGTAGAAGATGAAGTGGCTCTTGGTCTTTTAAATTCAGGGAATGAAGTCCTGATCATCAGTTTTATCAACACTGAAGTTCTTTCTCAAGTCTTATTTTCTCAAGTCTATATTATTACTATACTGCAGTTTTGGCCACTGGAACACTATTTCTTCTTAAAAATTTAAGTGGAATAGTGTGTCCTGAGTATCTGCACACCTACAAGAAATAGGACTTGGGATTTTGAACTAGTGTTTGTTAGATATACATTAAGAACTAAAAACTGGATTAAGTTATTAAATATACATAAAATGTCATGGTAAATTTAGGAATTAGAATTAACTTGGTTAGAATTCAATGTCATAAAACAGTGAATTAGAACTCTGTGTAGTGATAGAATTTGTCTGAGTCATCACAAAACTATAATAGATTTTATATCACATATGACAGTAAATTGGACAAAATATAAGCAGTTTTTCATTTGATTAAGGTCATTTCTCTCAGTTTAAAATGCCCCCTTCACTTGGATGTGCCCTTCCCCATGTTAGTTGAAAGTATTGAAGTGTCTGAAGAAGGAAGTACATCCTTGACTTTCTAACCATGTTGCTTCTTGGCAAGAAATACACAATAGATTTAAAATGCATATTTTTCTGCCTCTTACCAGCAGAACCCATATGTTGAATAGCATTAGAAAGTAATGCCAAGAGATCTATATATAGTTTTTGGGCCTTTGTGGATACTGTTCATGTTTTATTTAAAGAAATTCCTTTGAAACTAATGATGATTTATTACTCACTTGCCCTGGTTATGTTCTGTTCCTTATCTCTTACTAGGTTGCTTCAGAGTTTTGTGGAGCTTAAAAATTGCTTTTACTTATTTTTTTTATCTGTGTCTAATCTGTAGCATAGGGTTACTGTTTTAGAGTCTAGGCTTCCTCCATTTGAGTTCTTTAGAACTTGAAAAAATTCTTCCAAGTAACTTCAAAAAAGTTGTGTTATGGTCTTCTGTAAGGACATTAGAATTAAGAAAACTGGCTCCACAATAAGCATTCATACTTTTTTTCAGCTTCTGCTGGTTAACAGTTGGAGTTCTCATTTTTATTTTCTTTGGGTTTGTTACTTGATATCTGTCTGTATCCTGGCATGCACAACTGATAGGATGGTAGTTTGCTTTGTACAACATTTTGAGACTGTTTTGTAGAGCATGAATATACATCTCTATATGCAGCTTTGTAGCACGCTGCTGGTCTGGCTCTTAAAGAAATGCTTTGCAACTTGTGGAATTTTGATTTTTGCTTGTCTTTGTTTCATGTCAATATTGCAACTCCTACTGAAATTACACAGGACAATTTTTACCATGTGTTCCAGAGTGTAGTCGTACATCTTTGCTTTCTGAAGCCTTAACATGTAGGCAGGAGCTAATAAAAATGGTTTATACTGGGGTACCACTTCAAGTTACTGTTACTGGCTTTACTACATGTTAATAATCATAAGAAAGAAAATGTTGTATTTTAAGGAAATTTTAAAATATTCCACAGGAGAGTAACTACTATGTTATTCTGATAAGCATGAAGTGTCTTCTGGGAATTGAGCCACCAATTACTATTTATAATCTTGTGGACATCACAAAGGTCAGGGCATTTGTCATCTTTAGGCTCTAGCTTAGGAATCTTGGGAAGAAATGAACCATTGATAGTCCCATAAATTTTTGCTGTATTTACCTGGGTTAATAGCACAGAACCATAGAACAAGACGTACCAAGTAATCTTCAACTATAAATGTGCTTTAAATTAATTGAGAAAATAACCATTTTGTCTGTGATTTATATATTTGTCTTTCAGCTGGAACAAAAGGCATCCATTTTAGTGGCACATAAACCACAGGAATGTTTAAATATTTGCAAAATACTGTCTCAGTTGACTTTCCTGTATTCATTACGAAGGGAAACAGCTGTTCTTTGTGACAAACAGATTTGGTACAATGTTGTTAAACTGATACAATGCATTTTTTCCACAGTGATAAATTCTGCAATATTGTTAGTCAATGATCAGATGTTTCTAATGTGCAAGTGTCTTATTAATTATTGCCTTTCGAAAATTTCAATTTTTTGTGCATAAAATATGACCCTTGAAAATGAATACATTTTGCAACTCTCAGAGTTTGTGAGTATACAGTAGAACATCACCAATGGTTTTAATATTTTTTGTTTTGTTTTGTTGCAGTCGAAATCAGCTTTCTTCTTTGCCAGCTTGCCTGTGTGGTCTTCCTCTAAAAGTCTTAATTGCAAGTAACAATAAGCTAGGTTCCCTTCCAGAAGAGATAGGTCAGCTAAAACAGTTAATGGAATTGGTATGTTACTGATCTTTTTTTTTCACTTTTTATTTTGACTTCTTTTGAACTTAAATAGAAACAGTAAAATTCACTTTTCGCATATATTTGAACAAGTGCTTAATACTATAATGTATTTGCAGAACTTAAGTTTTTAACTTCTCAAGGGTGTTGGATAATAGCACAATAGGAGTTTCCTTTATGTTCTTCAGGATTCTTTTAAACAAATCACTGCCTTTGGTTCATTCAAAACTCAGTTTCAAAGTTCCTCATCTTTACCCGTTTTGCTCACTGCCTGTCCTGGCTCCCTGTTTCACTGTGTCAAGTCCTTAAGTTCTGGCATCAGGCTCTGCAAGGTTGTACCCCCTGTAGCACACTCCCCTCCTGCTTCCTTTCTGTATTTCTACTATCTGCTTACCACATTGCATTCCTCTTGTGATACTGGTCTTATCAGTCCATTTCCATTTTATTTCACTACATTTGTCATGCAACCTTCCTTTCCTGGAACATCCATCTAAACAGATCTACAAAGTGATTATACTCCATGTTTTCAAAGCTGTCTACACAAGTACTATTTCTACAAGCAGTAGATCATTTAGAATATATTGTCCAGTCAATGACAATCTGAAAAAGCAAAACTTACTTGGTACTATAGCATAAAATTAATTTAATTGCACATTTTTGTGGAAAATATATATGAGAATGCTTCCCTTTCTCTCCCTTTATCTTCCTCTGCTATATATTGTAGGCTGAGACTCTGAATTCTTTATGACATAAGTCTTCTGGTTATTTCTATTCGTTTTGACCTTTTGAGCTACAAATTGACTACAGAGACAGCACTGTATGAACGCATCCTAAATGCCAAAATGTAAAAATAATTATTAAAGGTAAACCAAGAAAATTAATCCAGTTCTGTCCCTTAATCTTGTAACAAAACTGTGTTTTGACACTGCTAATTTATGCATAGTAAAACAATCAGATTTGAACTTCCTTCCAGCTGCTATCTGGAATGTCAATGGTATCTCCATTGATGAGGTTGGGCTTGCATTGCTTTTCTGTACCTGAAAGTGCCTTATTATCATATTCGTATTTTTATAATAGTAGTTCCTCCAATAAATTACGTTATAGAAATTAATAACATTGCTTGAGGCCCCAACCCTGCTATTGATTCTTCATAGGTGGTATGAAGGGGCAACTGTGGGGCTTTTTCCTTCTGATATTCTTGAACAGCATCCTGTGGTATCAGGCTTCTGTTATATATTACAATTGATGTGGCTGTTGATGATGATGGTGGGGATAGTTACCTTTTCCTTTCTGAGTTATGACTGAGTTCAAGACTACCAAGTTTGTTTTCTTTGGTGAGCATTATTAATTTATCTTATCAAATATTTTAAATTTTTGTGTGTGTGTGGTGGGTTTAGTGAGATTTACACAGATGGTTCTGATTTAATTATTCTTAAAAATATGTTAGGTTATAGCACTGTTTTTGTTGTGCTTAAAATAGACACAATAGAAGGTGATGGTTCCAGTTTTATAAATAATTTAAGTTAAATTTAGTAATAAGTTTAGTAAAAACTATAAGCTTGAAATCAATGTTGATTATACCCAAAGGAGATTTGGTTTGTTTAGTTCAAGCATATAATGTGTTTAAATACTGGAATTCTGGATTTTCATATTATTTTCCAGTTATAATATAGTTTGTGTTACTCTTTGTCATGAAGAGCAAAACAATTCTTGCTCTAAAAGTATTTCATATGAGAGCTCTAGCTACATGTCACTTTGGTAGCTTGGAAGATACATGAAAACTGAAAAAGTTCTGATGCTTGTTCTTTGTGATTTAGAAGGCATTGGTGGGGGGGGGAGGGCTGAATGAAAAACAAGTTTTTGTTAAATTGAGCATGAATCTGTTCAGATGACCTGATTACACAGTTTGATGCCAGCATGTGTGTTTGGTACATTTCTAGTGAAATGAACTGCACTATTTAACTGGAAATGACATAACTGTGATGTATTGGGAGAAGCAAATAGTGGTCGGATTGAGAGTGGAGAATCTGTGTTGGCATGTAAACTGTAAAGCAGTTTAGATAATAAGGTGATCATTGTTCTAAAATGAGTAAAAGAAACAAACAAAAAACATTAAGTCATATTGCAGTTGTTGCACAAAAAGTTCAGCTGTGTGAGAGCAATGCCAGCCTGAATAGCATGGGATTCAAGCAGAAGCATCACCCAGCCCTCTGGCAGGGAGTGCTGTTGTTTTGGTGTGTACACAGTGCTGGTGCTGGCCTGGGCCAGGGAATAGACCCTGATGCCACCTGGCTCTGTGCAGTTCTCACATCCATAGGACATTTCTGAGCAGCCTCAGGTTCCCCAGATGTTTCACAAGCTGCAAGCAGTGAGATCTGTATGTACATAGCAAAGGATTCTTTTTATCTACCTTTTTAATACAAAATTTGCCCCTGTAGTCACTGTAGAATGATACAAGCATAATTTGCTGCAAATTAGATGTTTCCAATAAAGTCAGCATTTTCCCTTCTATCCTGCAAAATGGGGTAGGTAATGGTTTTCCTATTACAGGTATGTATTTTTATGAATTTTAAACCTGTACGTAGAATAACTTTGATATTACATGCAGAAAACTTTCAGGTATTATTTAAAATTTAGGATTCTGACTGCCAACTTAATTTTGTGCTTGTAATATAAGTTTTTCTCTCTGCAGAATACACTGCCATTATTTGGCAAAAAATGAGATGAGGTTGGGAAGTTTATTTTCTACAAAAAAAAATCTTTAACTCAGTCATGCCTCTACTGTCAGCCAGGAGAGTGCAAAATTAGAGAGAAGATAATCTAAAACTTTCTTTCTGCCAAGGAAAAGTAATTAGGCAGAAATGGCTCAGTAGTTGTACCCAAAACTATCAGATGTACAGTAAAATTCTATTCTCCATCCTATCAGGCAGTACTGCACTTCTGCCTTCTTCAGATAACAGACCTCTCCATCTCTGGGATGCTCCTGTTTCATGTTGGAAGCCTTCAAATTTCTCACCTGGGATTTATGTCCTTTTCCTCATTCATCTAATCAGAGACAGCAGCCTGACCATGTGGGACTTGCTGCCTGCTGTTTCCTAAAAGGGTCTGTGTGCTCATATACTGTGTAACTTCTTTCTATTCTTCAGTATGGCTTCTGTGTCACAAGCTCTGACTGAACCCAGGTGCCTTTTAGGAATAATGGCTCAGTCAGGAGTCCCGAGTTTAAAGTTATGTAAGGAGGAAGTTCACCTCAATTTGAATGGTTTGGATAAACTTCTGTGTGTGTATGAATAAATATGTTAATATGGAGTCATTATTGTTTTTTCTGTTTATCTTGCTCAACATATATGCTGAATTTGATTGGTTTAAGGCCATTTAAACGTTACCATAAACAGAGGGAAAGAGTTGATGATTTTGCTTTCATGCCACTGAGCTTCATGCCACAGAAATTAATGTTAGATTTCCTTAATTTAATAAATGTTAAATAAAACCCTTACATTTCTCTGATTTTGACAAATTGCCTTGTCATGGCAGGACATGGTCTGTCTGGTGAGAACAAAATAGAATTAATACAAGAAGTCAGACCTCAGCAAATACTAGTTCCCCATGGAACTTGAGTGTTTGCACTTCAGTTACCTGCAAATGTCCCTGAAGCCGAGTTCCAAACTGCTGGTTGCATAATTCCTGAAAAAATTACTAGCTTGGAAACCATAGGTGTTTGATAGTATTGCTTCCATTACTGCCAAAGTAACGAGAAAGTTTAACACTGTCTCTGTCACATACACACTGATGAAGTCTAATAATAGTCAAGAGCCTAACTACGAATGAATGTTACAAGTCTTTGTTTTCCATGGCTATTCAAACAAAGTAATAAAAAAAAGCAAGTTGGACTACAGTGTTTAGTGGCTAAAGGATACTAGAGACTGCTGTCTCTAGAGATCTTGTGAATGCTGACATGCTGTCACAACAGATCAGTCTTATTGAGGATGTTTTGAAAGGCTGTAAGTGGAAGTGGACTTTGTTTTTGAGGTTACACACTGCCAGCTTTCTTTTTCTTTTTTTGATGCTTCCTCTAGAATTCTCTGTATCTTAGTGTGTGCCTAAGTACACTTGGTCTAGAGTTTCTTTGCCACAAGGTGACTTTAAATTCTGTGCTCTAAAAATCAACTATCTAATTATGAAGTAATTTGAAGATTGTAAATTAAAAATGGGACAGTAAAGCTTTAAAAATAAATGATCAGGGAACAGTGCAATTAACCAAACTTTATGACAACTTGGGCAAAAATGCTCTCATTAGCTGGGATTTTTAATTTCCTTGTCTAAAAGCTACAGTAATTTCCTGACTATGTTTTGAGAAGGGAAGGAAGTCTTGGCAGCAGTAGGATTCTATTACAAGAAGAAGCTTGTCAGATACAGGGAACAGCATTGCCAGATCACATTTTGGTTTTACTATCATTTTTTGTTAAGTAGATTTTAGGCTAAAAGATAGGGAGTTAATATAATGCTTTTGACTGGTTTTAAAGCAAGCATCTTCGAAGACATGACTTGGAAATCTGGCTTCTCAAACTTTTATAGTCTAAGAGCTCCCAGATACTTTATAAATCCATTTGAAACAGGTGAGAGAGTAGGAGTATTCAGTCGGCTTTTCAGGAAAATTGGGCATTATCCCATTTAGCTTTCATACTGTGAAATACTATTTCCTTCTTTTAGTACTGAAATGACAGCGTAACTGGGACATTAATGAAGTTTGCAGGTTGCCTGGGATGTGAGCAGATGTTTCAATGTCCATTTGGCAGCAAAGATGATAGCTAGTATTTAACAATTGTCTCATCACAGACTGACTTAATCCAAGAAGTTGATCTTACATACACATTCATAGCAGTTTCTTGCTTGAAATAGTTAAGTAATGCCAAACAAACTCTGTCTCTTTTCATTATGGCCTACTACGTGCCATTATGATCAAATATATGCCTTTTCTGAGCATCATTACAGATTGCTGTTGCTGTATTATTATTATTATATTTTATTTTGCTTAAATATTCCATCTAAAATAAAAAGAACCTTTTTAAAAACTCAGATCCACACACCAGGGTTTTTACATTTGATCCTAACATATTTGGTTATATAATCACGATATTGAATACTTCATATGAAGAAAAGAGCAAAAACCTAGAACTTGTTAAGTAAGTAGTTTTGGATATTTCTATAGAAATTAAGTTAACTTTCAAAATTAACTTGTTCTTTAAATAAGAATTTCCCCTGGTTTTAAGTAATGTGCGAATGTTTATCCATGTATCTTTTTTTTTTGTTGTGACTACAGGCCATAGATTATTGCATTTTTTCAAGTTAATAAAATGTCATAATGATAATAGCATAGTAGTTATGTTTGTATTATGGAACATGTAGGAACTGAAAGTTCATTATTATTTGTTATTACTGTTTTACTGTAGGATGTCAGCTGTAATGAAATCACAGCTTTGCCACAGCAGATAGGCCAGCTGAAATCTTTAAAAGAACTGAATGTCAGAAGGAATTACCTCGAAGTTTTACCCCAAGGTAAAAGCAAATGAACAAAAAAATATCTTTATAGTAGCTCTTCTTATTATAATTTTGAAAGTATTTTTAATAATATAAATATATATTATTAAAAAGTAGCTATTACCTTGTGTTCAAATTTATTCCATTTGGGTCCACAGAATATAACATTCAGTGGTATGCACTGAAAAACAGTGTGTGAGGTTTCTTCAATGTACCTTTATGATTCTAGGCAACTTTTAAGTTAAACGAGTGTCTGAATGCCATATGGGAACTGTCAGCTGAGTTTCAGGAAAAAAAATTTTGAAGTATTTGTTTTAGAATTTATTGCCACTTGTATAACAACCCTCTTTTATTTCCCAGTATAAAATAGAGTAAATGTTGAACTTATTCCTCCCTGAGTTAGTATTTTTCCTGAGTGCAGAAGAAGGGTTATTGAGAAATATTTTATTATTTTATGCCAGAAATAAAAACAGATATAACAACTTCTCTCCTTTTTATTACTTTTAGAACTAGTACAGCTTCCCTTGGTAAAGTTTGACTTTTCCTGCAATAAAGTGCTTGTGATTCCAATTTGTTTTAGAAAGATGGTGCAGTTACAAGTATTACTGCTTGAGAATAATCCTTTGCAATCTCCACCAGCACAAGTAAGTAACAGCTATAATTTAAGTGTGCCTTAATATTGGATGGCTGCTAACACAATTTGGAGTATAAAATGTCACCTTCTGCAATTGCAGGCTTCTGAATGTCAATCACCACAGACTGTTGATAGTTGTTGATATTTAAATAAGACATAGGATGTATCTAAATAAGACGTAAAAAATATCCTCTGTTCTCAATATGAATTTGTACAGCACTTAAACCAACGCCCACCTAGAAGATGTTCATTCTGTTAGCTGTTAATTTTTGTGCTTTCTATCTGCATATGAAAGTTAATTTTGGAATATGTGTATAATTTTGAAAAAGAGTAGTGACAAACTTCCTGGGCAATTTTTCTTTCTGTTAAGATGAATCCAGTTCTAGAAGGTTCTACAGTGATTTGCTAACTTTAACTTTAAAAATATGCCTAAATGGTCTAAGACAAAATCCATGTGAAATCTATTTCACTTCATAGTGTAAGTTGATAGATTGTGATTCACAAGGAAATAAAACTCCTCTTTGGAACTGTAGGCTGCCCTGAGTAATAAGGATAAATGTTGTGTTTGCTGTGATTGCTTCTTAAGGACAATTTTGTTGTTGTTAACTTATTGGACAGTAGATTCAAACTGCATCTCTGAAGGCTGAAAGTGTTTTGGCTCAACAGTTGTTGAAATACTCAAGAATTTTTATTACATTGGAGAAATGCTTTTCATAATCACAAGTGATGCTGCCTTTAAAATGAAAAATACAAAGCAAGAGTTGTGCACTTAAAGAAAAAGAAAATTCTAAAATGAAGGTGAATTGCATCATAAGTATGCTTCGACACTGTTAAAAACAATGCGACCAAGAATATAAAGAGCACACTGGTTAATTAAATGTTATTATACACTAATTTTTAAAATAATTAATTACTCAATTTGTAGTTAGAATTAGGCCATATCATATATTTTATTGTAATTTTTTTCGAGTTAGAAGCTCATTTGGAATTTTTTAAGTAGAATACATTATTTTCTTGCTTTCTGTTAGTCTCTGAGGGTATTTATGCCGGTACACACAAATAATTGAGTATATAATTTAAGTACTTAGTAATTAAAAAAATGTCTTTTCCTTTAAGTGAAATTTATGATATTAGTTGAATTTCAGGGAGGTTGATACTAAATAAGATTGGAATAAATTGCTTTTTTTATTCTAGATATAAACCTAATTTTCTTCTTGTCCCACAGATTTGTACAAAGGGTAAGGTGCATATATTCAAATATCTGACTGTACAAGCCTGTCAGATTAAAACAGCAGACTCGCTGTATCTTAATGCCATTGAACCACAGCATTTGCCACAACCTGTGGAAGAGAGGTATGTATACAAGTCTCACTTATTTTTTCATGTAATGTTTGCAAACAATTAAATAGTATTTATATTTCGGTTCCACAGTTTTGTTTCTTTAGATGCTATTCAGAGTGTGCTTTTTTGCACAGAGATTTCATTTGCTTTTATTCTAATTAAATCCCCGTAAGAGTTCAGAAAATTAAAAATAAATTCTGATTAAAGTTAACAGCACATTAGTTAAGAGTTTAAAAGTGAACCTTAGTTTAAATCTAATCTCTTTCTAGTGGACTCCTAGAATACATTGAAAATAATCAGATGGTAGTTACATTAGGTGTTGGCTGATCTGTCTATCTACACATTAAATAAATTTTACTTTCATATGTTGTTTGGTAATTTTTGTGACGTGCTTTATGATTTATATGTGATTTGTATGTTTGCACTTTCATGACATCTTAGTATTTTTAATTCATCTGTCCAACACAGGGAACTGCATGAATGTTGAGATGCTTTTAAAATTAAGTGTGCTGATTTGTTAGCAAAATGAGGCAAAATCTTCTGTCTTGTATCAGACTTGTAGGAAATGGCATCTGGTTTAAGGACAGGAACCAGATACAAAGCAGCTCCCTCCTATGAGAATCTCCATAGTTGGTTGGAAATCAGCTTTTAGCCCAGTCTTTCTTTGCTGACAAGGGCAGTGTAAGAGAACCAATCACAGAAAGCATGATATCTTTGAAGAGAAGTACTCAATGAAAACAAAGTGTTGTTACGTATAATAGTAGAGTGTTACTGCTAAAACCCTGGGAGGAAAAAAACCAAGAGCTGTTGTGGAATTCCCTTTTCAGTCATCTCAATAAGATTTGAATCAAATTGTTTTCATCCATCTGCCTTTGGAGATCCCTTTGTGAATTTCTATCAGATAAATGTGAAAGGTGAGAAGAATCCAGGATGAAGAGTAGGTGTTTCATTTGGGAAACTCTTACTGGTTTTCTGCTTTAGTATACAAGAAGGTTGACAGGAATGTCATGTCCTGTCTAGTATTTTGGTCATATTTAAAAATACAGGCTAGGATAAGGCCATGGTACAGAGTAGATTTCCAAAGGCAGTTTCTGCAGAACAATCTTCAGTGTTTACTGGTAAGAGGTAATTTAAGATAAGGATTAATGAATCAGATACCTTATTCATGTGAAGACTGATAAAGCTCCTTTCTTAAAATGCTGTGTCAATCTGATTTCATTGTCACAGCTTTCAGGGTAGCAAATAAAGGGATAAGAAGGTACATTTTTAAAAAAAGTTAGCTGATGAGAGATTAGATTGCATCTAATAGTGCACTTTAAATGAGTAGAGGTTATATTGGGTAATGAAACCAGAATAGAGAGCATTTGCTGTTATTACAGTAATATTCTCAAAAACCTAAATTCCAAAGTCTATTTTAAGGCACCAAAAGGAGGTTTCTGTGTTAATAATTACTTAAAGCCTGAGGGAGATAGGAGTTCTATTTTAATGGATCAGTGGTTACAATAGTATCAATTGACTCCACTTTGAGTTTTACTATTTTGGTTTCTTCTCCCATGGCTAAATTGTTTCGATCCTGTGCTGCTTAGCTAGTAACTAACCAGTTTTGCCTAGTGTACGGAAAAAAGCAAGCTGATAGCAGATGATTTCTGTTGTTTCATTAATCCTTAGGCTAACTAGCCATTCAGTCTGATCTATTTTACCATCACCAGATTAGATGTTTGGTGTTTTACTGTACTAAGCTATTT
>WBNO01009815.1:5533-38757 GCA_013400575.1 Peucedramus taeniatus
ACCTAGATCAGCTGCCCTTCTCAGTAACTCCCCCCAGTTTATACACTGGGGATGATGTTCTACGGTGTGGAATACTCCTTTTGCCAGTTTAAGTCACCTGTTCCAGTTATGTTCCCTCCCAGTTTCTTTTGTGCTTCTAGTCACTATCAGAGCATGAGAAGCTGAATAAGTCCTTGAATCAGGATGAACACAACTTAGTAGAAAACCAAAACATCAGTGTGTTATCTACACCATTTTCATTCTGAATCCAAGGCACAGCACTGTAACAGCTGCTGAGAAGAAATTACCTCTATCCCAGCTGAAACCAAAACAGAAAATTATTTCTTTTTAAAGGATGACAAAACCCAGCAATCCATGAACTGCACTGCCACTGAGGGTAGTAACAAGCATTCAGCCCCTCAGGGTTCCAATGTGGCAAGCTGCCTGAGAGTCTCTTATGATTGCCATGTAATCAACTCCTCAGTATAATTTTACATTACTACAGCTCCTAGTAATGATTTTTCTCTTTCAATAAAATATAACTAACCCTCTGAAAAAATTCCACTTGAAAATCCTTGGACAGACATCTCTTTACTTAAGCTTTAAAAGCTTCATTGTTCAGATATTGATGTCATTCTTCAAGTTTCTTCAGGGAAAAAGAGGCAAAACCCAAGAGTTTTATTCATCAATTAAGATGTAAATCAAATAATTTGATTTGAGGACTATGTTAGTTGCTTAGTCCTGTATAGACACATATTTACTGTGGATATTTTCAATCTCACTTCAGAGTGACCTTGGAAAGACTGTGTCAAACATCTAAGCCTACACAGTATCTGTTACATGCAATCTCCTTCCCATCAGTTTCCCCTGACAGTGGCATCTCAGGAACCCACATACATTATGTTTTTTCCGTTCATGTGCTTGCAGTTATAAATGACAGATAACTCAATTAATGTTTTACATATACAGATCTATTACTTCATCATTTTACAATAACACATCACACCTCAGCTACTGTCAAACTCAAAAGTCCTCTGAAATTATTGTGATTTCCTCTGCCTCTGCTTTCATTTGAAACAGGCCCTACATTGCTGCGACTCTCTCTCAGAGCAGTACACAGGAAAACTTCCTAATGCCTGGCATGGCTTTCTCCCCCTTTTATGGTCAGATATTAGTTACATGGACATTTAATTACATATATTTACAGCTGTTCTCTATTCAAAAATAGACTAGAAAAACAGGAGAAGGACGAAATCCAGCAGTGAGTGAGGGAAGCCAAGAACCTAGGAATGACTGTGACTGGATGGTCCTAATATGCTTAATTGTCAGAAAGGCTGAACTGTTCAACAGGTTTGTGAGAAGGGCCTAGAAAATAGAATGCAGTGGAGCTGATGGGCTCAGAAAAGCATTTTTGAAAGTGGGGAACTACAGAAACAGCACACAGCTGAGTCAGTAGGGCATAAGTGGAACAAAGTCTGCTTAAAACCAGGGGAAAGAAGCAAGGAGATAACAGTTTAAAGAAAAGGAAATTTTAGAAGGTGTCAGAAGTTTCTAAAGTAGATGAATTTCCCATTATTCTCAGAGAAAGAAGAGGTTAGAGATGAGTTTTCAATGAGCCAGAAATGATGAGGTGACAAAAGAACAAACATGCCTCTGTGAAAGTCTACACAAAATTTGGAGTGTTGTAATATTCCATTTTCGCATTGAAGCTTAGAGTTCTCCAGAGATGGGTGTTTTAAGTAATAGGCCTCTTTGGGCTCAAGAATGATTACTGCAGAAAACTCACTCGATGAAAAGTGAGTGCACTTACTATTCTACCATCTTCTCTCAAATGTTGTGCTTGTCACTTCTCTGATGCTTTGCAAACCTGAGCTCAGAAAACTTACAATTAAATAACAGGAAGCTCAAAGTGAGATCAGCCTTTTCCACATGGATACAAGCCAGTTTCAAGCCCTTCTTTCTAGAGTGTTTCTCATCACAGTAAGTACACTCTAGCTGTGTGAAGAGATATTGTGGTAGACAAAACAAACAAACAAACAAACACTCATCCAGGAAGTAAAGAAGTTGACAAAGTAAAAATTAATTCCAACTCTGAAAAACATTTCCAGTCATCCCTCTATTTTTAATTATTCAAAATTTTAAATTATTTTTTGGAAACCAGGTGACACAAGAACTGGGGAAAATATGAGACAACAAAACTAAATATATACATCTATGAGAGATTCACAATGAGAAACGGAGGAATCAAATTTTCAACATTGGTGGGAGTTATTACACATTTTTCTGGACATGCATATTGTTAAAATGTCGTCTGAAAGCTGATTTTAAAATTAAGCCTTTGCCACTGTCTGTTAGGAAAAAATATAACTTTAAACAAATTAGTTGATTGGCAGCAATGAGCCTATCATATGTCAGTTGTGTACCACATAATAATTTTGGCAAGTTGGGAAGTTCAAACACAGAACACTAACAAAAATGAGTGATGGTCTCAGCCATCATATGGAAAACCAAAGTGTGTTCTGAATAAACTGTCTCAGAAAATAATAGTTGCATGGAAAATGGTTTTAAATGGTACAGAGGTTTTAATTTCCCACTGTTTTGAATTTTGTATTTCAGGTCCACTTTCCAGGCTTTCTTAATTGCAGCCATCTTTTACCTTTGGACTGGTGAGAAATTTTATGTACTTCTGTGTATTCCCAGAGGACACAGTACTGAAAATCCTACTGGAGTATGACAGTCCTCAGCTCATGAACAGTGTTTAGGTTCTTGTTTTGCAAAGACAGCTTTGAAATTGGGTGCTCCACTTGTGGTCAAGCCCTCACTCCCATCCCACCCCACACTGTGTCCCATGGCTCTTTTCCCTATACCTCTTCCTCCTTGTGGCACCCCTTTTCTTCTTGTCCCCCAGAGGGAAAGCAGTCAACTGGGAGGCAGC
The DNA here is from genome assembly GCA_013400575.1 of Peucedramus taeniatus. NCBI lineage: Eukaryota > Metazoa > Chordata > Aves > Passeriformes > Fringillidae > Peucedramus > Peucedramus taeniatus. The sequence continues at coordinate 8,448 of WBNO01009815.1, forward strand.
AACACACTCTGGCCTCTGAGGAGAGAGACAAGGAAACACAGGGAAGCACAGAGGTGAGAACAGAAAAGAGACAGAAAAGTGTCAGAGAGAGAATGGAGAGAGGAACAGGGAAGCTCCCATTCCATGGATGTTGGGGAGAGGAGCGAGCCCACTGATCTTTGGAAAGCTCCTTCACAAAAGGGTCAGAGCAGACATGAAGGACAGAAAAGAGGTTTGAAAATCTTAAAAAGATGCCACAGACTTAAAGAAATATCTGCCGAAACCACAAACACTTCTGTAGGAGGAGGCGTCCACACCTTCCGTGCTTGGAGATGCACTCCTCCTGCCTCCCCACCTTCTTACTCCTCAGGAGAAGATTGATGCTCAGAAGCTTTCACAACATATGCTACAACATATGTCAGTATGTCACCAATGCCATATGGATCATTACAGTCTCACAGTGTAAACAGCAGGGAGGGGATTTTTCAGATCTGAGTAGTAAATGATGACTAGAAACAGCTTAAAAGCATACATTTGATGGGTTAGTGGTTAGGATCCTTCAGTCTGAAGATTTCAAACTTCTTTTCAATTGTAGCATTCATCTATTGAGAGCATATCATTACAATAAACTCCATGGCATAAAGCTCTACATTTCCTCCAGAATTCCAGTGGATTGCTGCTTTGTCCTTGACTAGAGCTGAAATCCAGAGGAATAGGCAGTACTTCTACCTAGAGTTGTAGGCATACTTCAGGATACTTTAGGATACTTTATTACTGATGGATGAGCAGTACAAAACTGTCACATGGACCTCTCAGCCCAGGGAATGTTTCTCATTCAATCCTGCATGCCCCATGTCATCATTGCTGGTTGTTTGCTGTTTTCTGAAATTATTTTCTTTCCTGACATATGTTTGTGTAAGAATCATAGGATGCCAATGCTCTAGCAGACTGAAGCAACCTTAAAGCCATTTTTAAGTAGAAAAATGCTGATGAGGAAGGTACATTTGAAAAAAACCTTGGCTGATGGCAAAGACCACCACAGCTCACAAGCCTAAACCCTGTGGGAATCTGACAAGCTTACCCAGGGAACACTGCTGGTACACGCTTCGGGAAGGGTGCAAATCCCATTTCAGCATCAGACATACAAGACTCTGGATTCTGACCTCTCTGGCCATTCTGGCCTTGTGTGCCAGGATGCAAAGTGCTTGATGATGAGCATGTAAAAGTTGCCTGTAAGTGAGACATGCTAGAAAAGCTGTCCCCAAACTCTTCTAATACATTCACAGTACCATGGCAGTTCTGAGCTTGGTCAATTCTGTTGTTGTTGCACCCAAACTCCTTGGGAGTGGAACTACAGGGCAGCCCTGGTGCCAGCATGATTGAAATGCCTAGGCAGGAGTGTTGGAGTGGGTGATCTTCAGAGGTCCCTTCCAATCCTAATAATTCTATGATTCTGTGAGCTGTAGAAATGCGTACAGGAATAGAAACAAAGCCTGTCTCTGCAGATGCCCTTTCCCTTCTTTAGACTTTACAGGCAGGTTTTAGCTATTCAAGAACACATTGCAACTCAAGTAGATGAAATGAAAAAAAATAAACTTTATCCTTTAAGACTCTTAGAGTTTATATGAGAAAAAATAGCATAGATTATGATCACACTAACTAGAAGTGTCAGACTGGTTAATGTAGCCCCTTTTTTTGTTAAATAATATTGTTAAATTGGCTTGTTCTGTATTTCCAGTGAGACAAAGGAATAGTATAAAGTGTTTACATTATTTACATTAGTAAATAAATTACAAATGTATTATTTACATTATTTACATTAGTATAATGTAAATATTTACATTAGTATTGTTTATGTTATTTGTAACTTTTTATTAACAGACAGCACTTGGAATTTGTGTACTGTTTTCTTTTTTGTGTCCAGTCTGCTGGGCATTCAGACCAATTTCATAACCTGAATATTTTCCATAGCTGCACATACACAGTCTGTGGAGGTATTTTCATATACAAAATATGTGACTTCAGTGGTGGGTCCATTTTGGAGCTTGCTGTGTCTGACATGGGGACAAGCCCTTGTTTCTTCTCGCAGAGGTCAAACATGCAGCTCCCCATCACCAAAACCTTGCCACATAAAAACAATATCCGACTTCCCGTGTGCTTGTGTGCTGAAGTGCTCCAGCAAGAGCAGCTCCATAACTTCTGACTGATTTCAGAGGAGCCCTAATGGCAGCACCTATATTGTTTACAGTGGAGATTTAGCACAGAGCCATTGGCCAGTCCTAGACCCAATGTGGTACAGAGCTGAAGAAGCTAGTGCAAAATCAAGATATTCTTTCACTTTTGGTCATTATCAAGCTGACTAATTATAAATTAAGCAAACAAAACCTCCAAACGAAATTGCCTCCCAATCTCTCCCTTTACAAACACTTATGAAAAGTTTGTCTTTGTTGACAGTTTTTTGGCCCCACAGGTGCTGCCAGGAACATCATGGGAGACGTATGTGCTCAATCCTGGTCTGCCTAGACTTGTGAAGAGACCAGAGCTAAGACTGGTTAAAACAAAATACTAACCCTGAATAATCTCACTGATTCTAGAGCAATATATGAGTCTCTTCAGAAGACAAATGTATATACAACTCAACTATCAACCCACCGAGAGGCAGTGTTTTTTCTGTTGTTTGAACAAAGTCCCACGGGCCTATCTCTGATAATAAAAGAGACCTTTGTCTCTTATACATTGCCAGCAATGGAACTGACCCGTACAGACCTAGCAGTGGGCCACTAAATCTTGTCAATAGCAGGAGATTATCTGATTGCAGCATATGGTTTTACCAGCAGTTGAGGACTACACTGCACAAATAATATACAAGTGTAACACATTCATACTCTTGTTTAGGAAAAGAGGCCTGGTCGTATTTGTATTGTGGTCTATATTATATCATTAGTGGCTGCTTAATTTGTACTTACTTTATGGTGGTGCTTCTGTGATTACTATTGCATGCACCAGTGTCTGTTGTTGCCTTGAGCTCTACACATGTTCTTTCGTTTGCTCCATAAAAATTGGATCAAAAGCTCTCTGTAGTTTGGTCTATTTCCATAATGTAGACTAAAAAGGAGGTTAATGACTGTTCATTGTCCCTGATAGAGTAATATACTCAGAATTATACCTATTGTGTTTTAGAACATGTTTTGCCAGAAACAGTGCTATCAGACAGAATAGGTACCATTAACATAGTCTTATTTTGTCACAATCAGGAAAAAGACATTTAGTAGCAGGTGTTTTGGTGTTTTGATTTTTGTTTCTTTATTTTTTCCTGTGGCATTGTTGTAGTTTAAACCCAGATGGAAATTAGGCACCACAGAGCCACTTACTTGCTCAACCCCTAATCTCACCCACTGCCATCCTGGTGGAATGGGGAGGACAACCAAAGTAAAGCTGTAGGCTGAGATAAAAACAGCTTAATAATTGCAAATAAAGTAAAATGCAATCATAATGATAAATAATGATCATCATAAAAAAAAAAAGAAAAAACAAATGATGCACTGTGGGAGGTCAAGAACGAGATACCGAAGCAGGGATGACTTGGGAAGACTCTCCCATGTAGTTTAGGTTGAGGGACTTGGATTTTTCCAAGAGCCCTCTGTTTCTTCTATGTAAAACAGCCCTGCCACTCATAAGATGTGTAATTCCCAAATTCTAGAAAGTTCTGTATCCCTTGTCTACTCATTGGCATCTGCCACAGACCACTCCCCTCTCCCTTCCCCATTGGTTGCAATTATATCACCCCATTCTAGCTCCTCCCTTCTTCCCCAACCCTATTGGCTTGTTTGTATCCTAACCCCTCCTACCCTTCCCCAGTTGTATATCCAGTCCCCTCCCCTGTTGGGGGTGTGTGTGTGCGCGTGTACGCGTGTGTGTGAGCCTGCGCGTGTGTGAGCATGTGTGAGCTCTCACTGCCTTGAGCCTGTGTGCCTGCAGCTCCTGAGAGAGAGATCAGCACCCTCTCTCTCTTTGGCTTCTTGACCCTGAAACCCTTCAGCTGTGGCTGTGGACCTTCTTGCCTGCCCTGTCTCTTGCCTCCCCCTCACCCTACCTTCCCTGGACCTTTCACTGTTCCTTCAATAAAACCCAGTTGGATCCTTCTCGTCAAGAGCTCTCTTTCAGCCTCTGGTCATGTGTGCTTACTCCATCCAGGCCTGAGTGCAAGTTGGGCTGGGGGAGCTGGTTGTCCGGACCAGGAGGGGATCGCTCTCAGGAAGGCGGTCGCCCCGACAGCACCTGCACAGGGGTTCCTGCAATGCACAATACAATCAATCACAACCCATTGATGGATGCCAGACCCTGTTCCTACACACAGATCAGCTGCCCTTCCTGGTGACTCCCCCAGTTTATACACTGATGTTCTGTGGTGTAGAATACCCCTTTGGTGAGTTTAGGCTACCTATCCCAGCTGTGCTCCCTCCCAGTTTCTTTTGTGTATGTCCTAACTGGTAGAGCATGAGACAAGAAACAAAAGTCCTTGACTCAGGATAAGCATGACTTAGCAGAAACCCAAAACATCATCTATACCATTCTTATTGTGTTATCTATACCATTCTTATTCTGACTCTAAAACACAGCACTCTAACAGCTGCTGGGAAGAAATTAGCTCTACCCTAGTTGAAACCATGTCAGGCATGTAAGCATAAAAGGGTCTTCCAAGAATTCTAAATGAGATCACTTTTACAAAGTCAACAGAGTTCTCAGTGTCACCATAATAGTTCCTCAGTCACTTGTATCAGCACCTTAGGATTCAACCTTCTCTCTCTGAAATGTCTATATTTGCAAAGATAATCCACAAGTGGAAGATTTCTTGTATTTTGAAAACTGGTTTCTTCCACCCCCCCTACTAAAATAAACCAGGAGGAGAATTAACATTCTTCTCTGCTTTGAACAGCACTATCAAGTTTGGTTCAATGGAAGCTTTCTTTGGTAGATTCATGCTTGTCACATAATGTGGTGTTGTGTTTGTTTTTTTTTTTTTTTTTTTTTTTTTTTACTACTAGTGCAGCTAAGTCAAATAGTTCTCAGGTATTGGGCTATCTCTCTCTTTGATGGCTAATGAGTAAACTACCTGACTGGGTTTGTGTGGAACTATAACAAACATATCTGGGAAAGCATAAAGCATGGAAAGAATGCAGCTCACCAACTGCAGCCACCTAATGCAGTTTTAGTTGGGAGTCAAAGACATTGAAAAATACTTTTTTGCCTAAGCACATGCAAGTGAGCCTAGTGCAGAAGCCATTTTTGCCTGATGTCTGTGTTGCAGGATTTTGGGAGATGTTTGCACAGACCAAAGACCTTGTCTCAGAGAAGAAATAAATCTAGATGCAGCTGAAAGCACCTATTGCTATTTTAGGGATTATTTAAAGAATAAGGAGGGGGTGAAGGTAACTTCTAATGCAGAAACAAATTTGGTACATTTTTAGCATCCTATTGATGAATCCTTAAAGATCTGTGAAGAACAAGGTCTTTCTAGATTGGAATACCAATGGTTAGATGAAAAATTATATTTTTATAGTTATTGCAATATACTGAGATGTGGAAAAGACATTTCTTCCTCTTGGCATGAATATTTTGAAGGAATTTTAGGGAGCAATCTTTATGGAAAGAAATTCTACTTCTATTTAAAGTCTAGCATTTCCCTGTTAAAAAAATATAGAGAAAATACTATGGTGGATAAGACCAACATTTTAGTTTTTTCCTTTTGACCATTATTTGGCAAAGTCTTCTTTGGAAGTAGTCAGGTTGAGGTGACTAGGACAGAAATACACTTTTTGAAACTAGATGAAATTAGCTTTGGAGAATATGCTCTCTTTCATGCCCAGTGAAAATGCTTTTATGAACAATTTTCCAGAAGAGGGAGCCTTTTCAAAGCTGGGTAGTGGTAGTGATACCTTAAATTTTATCTTTCATATTTTTCAGATTCTTTGTTGCCTTTGTGTGTAACTCTGAATTTCATATTAAGTGTTAGTAAGTTCTCTTCACAGGGTAGTAGACAAAACAATCCTTTTCCAGCTTGAGATCAAGGACAAATGTTACAAGCCTCAGGCCCAAAAGCATAAACGGTAAATTGAAGAGCTCAAACAAGGAGGATGGGACCTCATAACCTGAAGCTGTAATTGGACAATTAACCCCAATATGTAAATAGACCAAAACTTATAGAAGTGTGAGACCTTGTGACCGGTTGTCCATTTTGTGACCATTTTGGGTCCATCTTGGGTGTAGCTCTGGCCAGGCTCTTGTGCTGCGCAAGGTGCATCCATTGAGGCCTTTTAATAAATACCTACTTTATTCTTTTAGCTCTGTCTAGTCTCTGTTCCAGGTCAGCCTCTCAAGGCTAGTGAGAGCAAGCCCACCACCCATCCTGTACTGCTCCCAAGGGCTTCAGTTCATTTTGTTGACAAACATACACACCAGGCTTTGCAGAATGACACAAGGAAATATGAAGAAAAGCCAATGCAAGAAAGCCAAATCTATCTAAACTTTCAACAGTACATTGTTGTTGAAGGGCTTTGAGCCCTTCAAGTTTTTTGAGAATGTTTTTTGGATGGTTCCTGAAGGATAAGTGCTCTTATCTTCTATATGCCTTTCCTGAAGTTCCCAATAATACAGTCATAGATCTGACAGATGAAGAACAGCCCAAAGTCAGTAGCTGCTGTTTCATGTTGCTAGATGAAACCTTTCACAGTTGGAGTGAAAGAAATGGTCAGACCTTCTTATTTAGGTATTGAGAATACTATACCCATCCAATCTCTTTTAAGGAGCCTTTTAAATTCTGTTGAAGCTCTTGCAACTCACTGTGAACAGGTTACTGCTCTGCAAAGTGGATTACTTTGCTGTATTTAGAAGTAAGCATTTAAGCTCTTAAATAGTGGCTCTAGTACCTCTGGAAGGCAGGGAAGGCTCATTGTTCTTCCCTCTTCCTTGTAAATAAAGAGATTGCCAGACACTACCACAATCAATACTCCAGAAACAAGCCATTTACTTGAGTAAATGAGTACATCTCATAAGGCTGTCTTGTCATTGTTTTCTCCACAATGAGTTTCCCTCTCCTTTCCAAGGATACCATTTTCTAGGACTTCTACTCAAGGTTATTAGTATTATTAGTATGTTTGTCTGAACCCTCTCTCCCATCCCAGCGAGATGATTGCTCTTGCTCCCCCTTAGCTCTACGAGGCAACTAAGGAAAACTATATTGTTGCCTGGAATAAAACACGTATCTTTCCCAAACAGCATTAAGATGACTATATATATGCAAATTCTTAATTGAAAGGCTTTCAAGGTGCACAATATGGAAATATGCACACATAGTGTTTCTGCAGTTTTTTTAGGGTTAGTTGATTTGTATACCTATCAAATATTGTCCAATTAGAAGAACAGTTCATTAGGTAATTTCCCCCTGTGTTCTGCCCCACTGGAGTTATTCCAGGGGCTTTCTTGCTATGTCTTTTAAGTTCTTGTGGAAAACAAAGTGTCCTTGCTGGTTTTAAAAGCAAAACTAAGCAGAATTCCAAGAAGCCAGCATAGTATCTTGGAAAGTGCAGCTACTATGTTAAAGTGACAAAGACTTAGAAACTGTACAGCAATACATTAAAATCTTTAAAACTACAGATATACACAAAATGCAAAAATCATTAGGCATCAATATCAGCTTGTGAGAAGCCTTATTGTGTCTAGCAATCCTGAAGGCAGAGGACAAGCTGAGAGCTGGACTGGTGCTGGGGATTACAATAAAATAGACTTTAGAACTATTATTGCTGTTGCTATTCTAGGCCATGCATAATTTTTAGAAACCATTAGCCCCTTATTACCTGCAGGTAAATAGAATGAGGATTTTGTAGCAGGATACACAACTGCCCTCTTCACACCTCCATCCATTGCAAATTCTTTCAGCATCCAAATTTTATGTATTTCATAATTCATTCTACTATTTTCTCTAAGGTTACTACAGACAGGCACTAACAGCCTTCATCAGAACCTGTAAAAGTGATAAGAAATGTAGGGGAACCAGTAGACATCATTTTAGGAAAAGATGATCTTCAGGAACACCTATGTGGCACTCTGGGAAGTGGAGCTGTAAGGTGCTTAGAGTGGCCCCTTAAAAGCAAACCATCTTAGCCAAAGCATACCATATTTTTAATATGAAAAAAAAAGATCCTGAAAACAGGGTAAAAAAAAGTATTTTAAGTGAAATTTTGATCAACAAAACCCCCAAGTGGCCCACATAATAAGTAAAAATGCTAGATACTTGTATCTCTACCGATTTTTTCGGGAAGAGGTTTTACTGAGTCTCTTCTGCCATCTAGTGACCCAACAAAGGAAAAATTCCAGCATTGCCGTGATGGTGTGTGAAATCAAAATAAAGGTGATAGAAATTTGCAAGTATAGAAAGGAAGATGGGAAGAGTGCTTCTGTAAAGTCATGGAATGATCAGAGGAAAAAAGGATGAAGAGAGGGAAGCAAGATGCTTGGGAATTCAACAGTTACCTGGGAAATGAAACCTGACCTGAAATCTCAGTCTGGTCTCTGCTGTGGTTTTATTATAGCAGTTTAGCATAAGGGGCAAAGTGACAGTCATGGGGAGATCTCTTATTTTTCCTACATCTGGTTTCAGGTGAAGCCAGGTCCCATAATCACTTGTGAATGGAAAATATGCATAGTACAGAGGGTACCTTAGCTGACTTCATCTGAGCTGTCTGCAAGAATAGCACATAGCTGCAAGGATCAGTTCCTTTTTTGAAATGCCTGAGCATGATTATTCAAAAAACTGTGGAGGATGGATGTCTTCTATGTGGTATTCTGATCTGAAAATAGAGAAAGGTTTTTTTTTTTTTTAGTGGTTCCTTGGGGGAGTACCTGTAACAAAGAAAGTATTCCAAATAAAGAGGCAAGATACTTCAGAGACTTTCCCTATGTAATAATTATTATAATATGGCCGCATAGTCAGCTAGAGTTAAATGACAGTTTTGTAAGACAATTTCAGTCAGCAGTTAATGAAACTTGGATTATTTAGGGCTATGAACCATGTAGAAGATAGGTGGGATTGTGCGATGTAACAGTAATTGTGTAGTATGGACACAAAATTTGTGCCCCTGGTGTTGCTTGAGCTAAGATGCTGCAGCAGTGTGAGAGTTTTTCTTCAGAGAGAGGAAATAACACTGGTATGAACCTATCCATGGTCTTGTTTCGGAACCAGAAACCAGAGCTGTTAGCTAGGGCAAAGTACCATGCTGGTGAAATTATATCTCTTTCAATCCATGTATAAGAGACAGAAACTAGGCATGTAATGTATAGTTTATCCTTGTTTTCCAGCATAGAATCAGACAGATGGATTTCCCGGGTATATAATCCCACACCTGCAAAAGTCCCACTCTCTCATTTCTGCTAATAACTTTTGCTTTAACACAACTTCCAGCAATACACCCAGGTTGCTGCTTCATTTTACAGATCAGGAACAGAGATGAGAAACTTTCCCAAGTGAACATGGGATACAGAACTCCCAACTGGACACAAACCCATGTTTATTATACTAGATATGGGGCTATTCTCCCTAAAATGGGGACTCCAAACATTGTAATGCAATTGGCGCTGAGGTAAGAAAACTTCCCTAGCAGGTGAAAAACAAATAAACAAGAAAACCCAAATTTGATATTTCTTACCTATATTTAATTCTGGTAGCAAGCAAGATTTTGCATGTAGAAATTCAAAATGTTCCCATTTCATCTAGACAAATGTGAACTTTAGCTGCCATCTATATATGTTGTCAGGGAACAAGCAGATTGTCATGTTGGGTGCTCCCATCTCCCTCATATTTCTAGCCACCTGACATCAAAAGCATCAATCAATATAGCAAAAATAAAATATTCACTGTGGCAACCATGGCAACATATGCATTCTGATCAATGCCTTATGATGTAATGCACTGGTTGCTACAGTGAATCCCTACGCTGCAGAATACCATAGCAACAAAAAAAGCTTTGATTTTCCCCCCTCTAGAAAACCATTAAGAGCTAAAGAGTGAACTGGTTTTCACCAGTTAGTTTTCTAGTTTTGTGTTCTCATGCTTCAGATGCATAGCTTCACAAAACAAAATAGAAGCATGTGTACAGTTGTACACATACAATACACAATCCTCTACTAAATTAAGTACTTTCACTGGGGAAACAACTCCTGTCTGATTTACGTTGTCATAAGTGTATGATAACTCCAGCTTCAGTGAAGATCCACCAAGTTCAGACTGATGCAAATGAGAAGAGAATTTGATTCAGCCTCTCATATATGAAAGTTTTGTGATCTAACACTTGTTTTGTTGATACCAGAAAACAGCCTAGGGTTGCAGCACACCTAAATATTTTGCAGGTCTGCTTGCAGAATTGAGATGGTCCCACATGGATGAACTGTGGGCACAGTTGTCACACACTAGCTGCTTCCTGGGCTAATCCAGCTGTGCTGGTGACTGCCAAGCAGGGCTGTGCTTGGCAGCCCTGTACCATGCCATGTACCCCACAAGGACAGAGAGCTTCTCTTGCCCTGCGCCAATGCCCTTGCCACACACTTGTCTTCTAGTCACTGATCTACAGACTCACAGCTTTTGGGAATTATGAATTTATGGCACTGCATAGTGAGAAGTAGACTGACCACTGCCTAGCAAAAACAGTTTCAGTCTGTAGAATAACTGGAATTAATATTCTGTATCCTTGGCATCTTGCCTCTCTCTATTCATGCCTTTTGTAAGAAAGAGGTGGTACCTATTTTGGAGAACACTGATTTGGCTTCATAATTTGCTGTGTATGACATGCCTCTTTGTGTCCTTGTTTTGGCTGGGATAGGGTTATTTCTCTTCCTAGTAGGTGGTAAAGTGCTGTGTTTTGGATTTAGGATGAAAATTATGTTGATAACACACTGATGTTTTAATTGTTTTTAAATAGTACTTAGCCTAAGTCAAGGACCTTAGCTTCTCATACCACCCCAACAGTGAATAGGCTGGAGGGGAGCACAAGAATCTGGGAGAAAACAGTCCTGGTTCCAGACAGAAGAGGGTTCATCTTTGCTGTAGCCAGAAGAGGGTGTGGCCAGGACCTAGCGGTTGCTCTATACCAACCTATTCTTCTTGCTCTATACCAACTTATTCTTCTGTACCACCTCGTTATTCTATACCACCTCACATCACTGCTGAGGGACAGACGAAGGGAGTCTCTGCTGAGGTGTTGAGTAAGCATGGGAGTAAGTGAGGATTGTTGATTTCCACACAGAGGGAAAATTTGGGTGGTTCTGGTTCTCACGGAGCAGTTGGGGTGGTGTGGCTGCAGTCAGGTCAGGTTCTGTGGTGACAGCATTTTTGCATGTGAATCACTTCCTCTCTTTTGTGCATTTTTGCTCTTCATATTGATGCTGTTACTGTTTGTTTTCTTATCTCATTGTTGTTTCCAGTAAGTTGTTCTTATCTCAACCTGTGATCTTCACCTTTTGTGACTCTAGTATTCTATGTCATATGGTGTCATGCTCAGTTTATAAACTGTGGGGGGAGGCTGGCTGGGGGCTGCAGCCTAGAGACTGAGTGGGCAGTAGACAGTGAATAGAAAACAACTGTCTTACGTATCACTTCTTCAGTAGATTATTATTATTATAATTATAATTATTATTGCCTTAAACTCACTTTACCTCAACCCACAAATTTTACTTTTTTTCTTTTGCTTGGAATTCTCTTCCCTGTCCCAGGTAGCAGCAGGGAATGAGCAGGTGACTGGGTGGTATTTCGCTGCCTACCAGTAAAATCACAACATATAGTCAGCTACTCACTTGTTCACAAAGGTATATAGGTTGCAATGGCTGCTGTGATATGTAGAATTAGAAAAATGTTGGTTTTAAAATGTCCCTTGTTTTTTCCATCTGCCTCTCATCTTAGCCAATTAAAATAGAAATATTCCTGTTACCTGCCAGACATCCCTAATTTACATATTTCAGTACTTTTCTAAATTGGGTTGAGAGAGAACTCAGTCGTACTTTAAGGGTAATTTTCATTGATCGTACATGTTCTGAGCCTGATAAAGGCTATACAGTAGATTTCCTGGAACTGTTGCACACAAAACTGCGTAGAAGTTTTCCTGGAATTATTACCAGTGACTTTTAGTGACTAACACCCTGTGAAAGCTACAGCACAAAGCTATTAGATATGTACTGACATCCAGTGGGTAGCTTGTGAGGGTGAGAAATTGAGTCATGCCACTAATGCTTCATTCACTTGTCACCTTCATTAGTTCCAACTTATTGTGCACTGCCATTCTGATAACTTTGAAGAAAGTTAAACTCTCTTTTTTGCAAGACCTTTGAAACAGAGCTACCTCCACACAGATTTCATCTGTTATTTATGAATTGATAAAATGTTAATTTACATCTTTGAGCCTGTAGGTGTAGAGTGTGTAGTGGGTTTATGAGGCCATGTTTTGGTAGTTGAGGGGGAGAGGGGAGTATGCTGCAGGGTGGCTTTTTTGAGAAGTTACTGGAAGCTTCCTCCATGTCCAATGGAGCCAATGCCAACTGGCTCAAAGATGGACTTGCCACTGGATGAAGCTGAGCCCATCAATGATGGTGGTAGTGCCTCTGTGATAACTATTTAAGAAACGGGAAAAAATCTGCTGCAGAAGAAGCAGCCAAAAGACAAGAGTGAGAAAACTCAAGAGGAAAAATCTCCCAGGTCAGTGGAGAAAGAGGGGCAGGAGCTGGTCCAGGTAGAGAGCTGCGTCCTGTGGTACAGCCCATGGTGAGGCAGCTGTGTCCCTGCAGCCCATGGAGGTCCATGGGGATGCAGAGATCCACCTGCAGCTTGCAGAAAAAACCCACCCAAGACCAGGTGGATGTTCAAAGGAAGTTGTGATCCTGTAGGAAGCCCACATTGGAGGGCTCCTGGCAAGACCCATGGCAACCGGAGTTGGTGCAGGAGCACTGTCCTGGTAGGCCTGTGGAGAGAGAAGCCCACACTGGAGTAGGTTTGCTGGCAGGGTGATCCTGTTGGGGACTAACACTGAAACAGCCTGTTCCTGAAGGACTGCAGCTGTCCCATGGAAGGGACACATGCTGGAGCAGTTAATAAACTGCAGCTCATGGAATGACTCAAAGGACTCAATTGGAGAAGTTTGTGGAGGACTGTCTTCTACAGTAGGGATGCCACAGTGGAACAGGGAGGACCATGAGGATTCCTCTTCCTGAGGAAGAAGGAAGAGTAGAGACAGCATGTGATGAACTGACCACAACCCCAATTCTTCATCACTCTTGGCTGCTGGGTGGTGGGGATGGAGGTAGAGAAAATCATGAGTAAAACTGATCGCAAGGCACAGAGGGAGGTTGGGGAGAGTGATTTTAAGGTTTGGTTGTTTTTCCCAATTTGCCCTAAAACCACGATACCTACTCTGAATTGATCAGCAATAAATTAAGTTAATCTTCCCCAAGCTGAGTCAGTTTTGCCTATGATGGTATGTGGTGAGCGAGCTTTCCCTGTCCTTATCTCAAGCCATAAGCCTTTCGTTGGATCTTCTCTCGCCTGTAACGCAGAGGAGAGGGGTAGTGCAACTTTGGTGGCACCTGGCATCCATCCCACCACAAGGTCAACCCCTCTCATGTGCTAGCAAGCATTGGATTAAATCAAATGTTTCTTTTGAGGTCTGTGATGCAGATTTGTTGCCACTGGTATTGTCAGAAATGTGTTCCTGGGCACTGATATTTCAGGGTCCAAGCTGCCAGGGTAACTCCAAGCTGGTGAAATGCACTATTCCACTTTTGTGTACAAAGAGTATCTACACTGGACTCCTAGCACCATCACAAGGAGAGAGGGAAAATAGTCACCAGAACACATTATGGTATTTGGTAGAAATCCTCTCCTGCTTCCACTGCTGTTTTTGCTGCACTTAAGATGTAATGTCTCACATATGCTGTCTTTTGATTAAGCCATTATCAAACCAAGTGGGCAATCTCTTTGAGCAGGTGTAGAGAAATATCATATATACTCTTCAAAAACTGCCTTCCATCTAATCCAGCTACAGAGGAGTCTTAAAAAGGAAAACACCGCATCTCTTCTGCAGGAGGAAGGCTGCTACCTTCAGCTGTATGAAAGGCTCTTTTAGTGGTTTATGCATGAGTTACTAGCCCAAGCAACCCTTTTACACAGCATACAATTGTGAAATGGAAAGAGCAGCTGCTTCAAAAGATCAATATTAAATAGTGCATGGTAGGGAGTAGCAAAGAAGGAGAGTGCCAGTGATGATTTGTAAACAGAGCACGTGGGGTGTGCTCTTCTTGACAGTGAGAACTAATGTTTCTGATTAATTCTCCTTGAAACAATGTATTACTCTGTTTCAGACTCTCAACTTATTTAAAGTCCAAAGCCTGCTATAACCCACATGCTGGATAAAACTCATGGATCAAATCTATGCATTTTCTTTAGGATGGGTTCGCATTAAATATATAAGCATATATCTGTCCTAATTAACATTACCAACATCCTTTAAAACCACTGAAAATTGAGGATTACATACCTAGGTGGATAAGGCCAAAGAAAAACACCCAACAATATAAAACAAGAGATAAAAAATTACAAGTAGTAGCAATACTGACATTTATAACTTTTCTGGTGATTAAGTTAATAAACTGAGCTTTACAGGAACCTAGCACTTTCACAGTAAGTTCAAATAAATACCCCCTGGAAATAACTGTACTGGCAGCTGTCTGAGTTAATGAACTTGGACTTCCTGGAAAAGATTCTGCAGTAATTAATGGAAGATTGAAAAGTTAGTAATTGCTTTCCCTGAATAGACCATCTGCACAATTTTTATTTGCAGAATGTGTCAGAATTTTCCAATGTTCCTGTACTTTAGTTCTGACCTTTTTTCCCAAGCCTTGAGCATTAACGATGTCATAGGATAGTAATCACTCTCTCTCTCCCCCTCTCTCTCTCCCTGTCTCTGCACAGAACTTACCAGTTTTCGAGTCTGTGAAAGTTCTGAAGCTTAAAACCATAACACACCTTCTTCTTCAAGGGTAGAGGTAGAGGTCTGTAGAGGTCTCCTCCACAGGAGACCTGTAGAGGTCTCCTACATTAAGCTTGCTTGACAGGGAATAGTCATGCTATGGACCTGATTTTTCCTGCATTTGATAGAGGTCAAATGTGTGTAAAAGTTCCCTGTTGGTGACTCCAGGATCAATTTTTGCAATGGCTAAAAACATAGTTTTAGAAGAATTAATACAGGAAACTTTACTTGCAGGCTGGACATTGTCATTCATATGAGTTAACTGTAAACAGTGACCAGCTTCCTGCACTCTCCTGTGGGCAGGAGGACTGTGGCAGAGTGGTTAGCCCCCAGTTTGGGTGCTTCAGTGGCCAAGCTGATAAGGTAGGAGAGGTTTGCAGCTCAGTTCATGTGCAGCTATAGCTACCTAGCTATACGTAGTAATATATATATACTTATATATCTAGATATGTGTACATATATAATTATCTCTGCAGAAAATGCAGATTTCTCTGCAGGAAAGTAATTCCTCTGCATTTTCTTTTGCAGAAAAGTCATTTATCTTTATGCAGTAAAGACTTCTTTGCCATCAAAAAGGGCAGAAATGGTATTAGAAATTGATGGTAACTCCGAATATTATTTCTAGTTCATAGCTTTCTGTAAGTGGCAGCTAAATCTTCTGAATCTGTTTTTCTTCATGCTTATAGCAGTTTAATCTGGCAAATGAGTCAGTTTCAGGGTAGAAATAAAAGCAGGAGAATCAGGCTTAGAAATGTTCTTCTATTCTGATTTGTAGTAGGAGAAGAATTCTGCAGCAAGAGGTATCTTCCATTTGTGCCAGTTTAATTTATAAATAATTCCAAGCAAGTCAGAGGAATTGGGCTGGTAAGAGATGAAAAATAAAGATTGCATGGGGGAAATTCACACTCATTGTAGCAAAGCAAATTTTTTATTTCCTTTCTTCCAATGAACACAGTTCTTTATTATCTATCGTGTCAAAAAAATTTAAAACTTAACCTAAGTGCAATGAAAAACAGGTTGACCTAGTATTTGGCAACATACTTTCCAGGAACTCAGACTGTAGTTTCCTCCAGGAAAGATCTCCGAATTATTTGCACTGGGGGAGGAAATAAAGCAGAAATCAGATAAAATTCCTTTTCACAGAATCACAGAATTTTGTCATGAGAATCTCTCTCTGCAGTATATATACACACACACATGGCAACACACACTTTCTCCAAAGCAACTTTAGATGTTAAAATTTTCATGAGAAATAAAACAGAAGACTTTCCAAACTCCAGCCAAGTGCCACATCCAGATATTCTCCTTTTTATCAGGATAACTTCTGGTTTCTGTATGAAGTCCTCATGCTTCTGGTACATTCCCCTAGATAACTGAAATGACTGAGGGTTTCACTTCCCTATTCAATATTTTTACATTTTCAAAGCACCTGTTTAACTTTGATTCTGCTGAAAATAGAGCAGGTTCTTGTCTTTGTTAGAATTGAAATTAGTGTGATGAGCAAAAGTTGGAGTAATGAAGAAATAAGAATGATTGAATGTACCCAGAGATTATTTTCGCTGTGTAAGTTCTTCTATTTTCAATAGTAAGGAAAAAGGATGAATTAAGAGTATTTATTTATAAAGTAATTAGTTTTGAAAATAGAAAAAAAAAAAAAAAGAAAGCACATTAGGACAAATTGGAAAGGTTCTTGCTGTAACCTTAATAAACAGACCTTTTGTTCTTTGTGAGATAGTGTTAAGTATATCTGAAAATATTCCTTATTTAATATCAGTATTTCTTTCTTGTCTGCCTTGGATAGAGAGCTGTGAAATACAATTTATCTTGAAATATTTTTTCTACTTTAAATGCATGTAAAATTTTCAATGTAAACAGGCCTGATTACTATTATCTTTAGTCACATTACAGACAGAAGAGGGAAGAGAGGGAAAGGCTCCTGACTTTTTTTCAGCTATTGCTATCCTCAAATACTATGTTAACATTATATTAGTTCAAATATTTGATTTATTTTTTGTTACTATTTGAGATAAACCAAGAATCATTGAGGGCCAACTCCTGGCCCTGCATAGGATCATCCCCAAGAGTCACACCGTGTACCTAAAAGCACTGCCACTGCCCAAATGCTTCTTGAACTCTGTCAGGCTGGTGCTGTGACCACTGCCCTGGGGAGCCTGTTCCAGTGCCCAACCACCCTCTGGGGGAAGAACCTCCTTCTAATATCAAACCTTAACCTCCCCTGATGGAATTTCAGGCCATTCCCTCAGGTCCTCTGACTTGTCACCACAGAGGAGAGATCAGTGCTTGACCCTCCTCTCATGAGGAGGTTTCAACAAAGATATTTTGGAATGTCTCTTGGTTCTGAAGTTATTTGTCATGCAATGGAAAAATGCCCCAAGAAGAGGACCACAATTCAACAGCACTAAAATAGCCATTCCTCTAAAATACACTAGTTCACTGAAAGCAGATGCCTAAGAAAAAAAGCCAAATACAAAAATTAAAAATAACATTAGGTTTTCAGAGAAGATATGAGCTCCCTAAATTTTACTCTCAGAGGATAAAGGGTTCTCAATACCTGGTGAAGAGTTGCTGGCAGCATTCAACTAGCTCTGCGCTGTTGGCAGGGAAATCTGTGAAGTTGGAAGCATTTCCCAATAAGATGTGGCAAGGAACTTCCAGACTAGGTACAGTCAGCATTCCTGTGAAGTAAGTTACAATTTTCTTAATGAATAATGAAGAGGAAGATAAGATTTGAGAATGTGAGTCATGAAGTCATGACCATTAACCATCCTGGCTGACGCAAAATCACCAGTTGAGGTGGTTATGTAAAGGTACAAGGTCAAAACCTTTGAACTGTGGGACTTCTAATCTGAATCATTTTAAAAAACTGAATTAAGGAGTAACCACAACAATTTATTTACTTTTTATATGTAGAAATTAAGCTACAGCAACCTGTTACACTTGGATAGTTTTGGTTTTCTGCCTCTTTTAACGATATTGTGTAGTAATGCCTTTCTCACTACTGGGTCAGTGTGTTTTCATTAACTAAAATGAAACTATGCTGCATTTATAGAGGTGGAAGTAAATACAGAACCTCTTATTTTGTCTTAATTTGAGTCTGCTTTGCTATATATTCCCTAAAATTCCCTACAAAAACTAATGTCATCAGTCACTGGAGTAATGGAGACACAAAAGTAAGAAAGTGATAGCTCCTTCTATATGTAACGTAGAACTTGGACACATTTTTAATATGTTCTTTTCTTAACTGGGACAATAGAAATTGCTTGGCTTTTCTACTTTCTCCTGAGCATAAGGAAAGCATTTACCATGGCAGG
Source organism: Peucedramus taeniatus (assembly GCA_013400575.1). Classification (NCBI taxonomy): domain Eukaryota; kingdom Metazoa; phylum Chordata; class Aves; order Passeriformes; family Fringillidae; genus Peucedramus; species Peucedramus taeniatus. The sequence goes on from WBNO01009815.1 coordinate 26,821, forward strand.
AGTAGGTGGAATGCAATTTTCTTTCCAAAGCAGATTCTATTATTCTGGAGAGATTTTCTCAGTGGCTGTTCACAATATTATTCTTAAGATCAGTATTGTGAAATGACACATTTTAGTAGGGCTTCCTGGTTCCTCAGTTATGTAGAATAGTGTCATGTAATAAAATATTATGGATGGCTGTGAGACTAATGTTATTTCAAGTGTGCTGGTTCTGTAGCTTTCAGAAAATAGTGTGGGCTTATCTTTAAAATGTGTGTGTTTCTACCATGAACACCAAGGCATAGAGAAGTTGTGGTAGAAACGGACATAGTGGTTTTAGCTACACAGAGTACCAAGATCTTTCTTCACTGTTGAAATATGAGTGCTTTAACCTTCCTCATACCACGTCATACCAATTTTGTGTACCACATGCTTAGGAAAGAGAGCTGGAAAAGGGATTGTGAAATACTAAAAATAAATTTTTATCCTACTGAAACATATCAATTAATTAGTCTTTTGAATAATTAATTTATTCTTTTTAACTTACTCCCTACCTAAAATGACTGTTGCATTGTAATTTTTCACTCAAATTGAAGCTGAAATTTTGAAAATAAGGATCAGCTCTGGAGTCCCATTTTAGGACTATTTCACAAGCCTAAGTGCTCTGTGGAAATAATATGCCCTCAAAATATTGACTTAACATTATGACAAAGTTATTCAGATTCTCTGTCACTGTTACTCTTTTATACTCTTTCATTCCACTTTTCTATTTCTTTTTCAAAATTAGTTCTCTATTTCTGTATCTAGTGGTGTAGAGGAGGGATTGCAATTCACCTATAACTTGCTTTGTTTATGAGTCAAATGTTCTGCACAGACAAAGAAAGTAACTAAAAAAACCCAACAAAAAACTGCCCCATTAAAACACCATACCCTTCTAAAAACATAGGCATAATGGAAGAACTAAAACATTTACATCTTTTCAAATTCTCCTTTTCAAGAACCTTTTGTCTCATATCAACTTTTAATCCTGCCAAGCACAGAAATACTTATGTTCGAGCGAGAGGGGCAGCCTAGGTGGATATAGTATGTTGCTGGTGCCCTGCCACGTGGTGGTCACTGACTGTAGGGGACACCAAACCCGAGCACTGTACCTGCGACACAGGCCGTCATGAAGCAGGCCACAGTTCCTGCAATCATTGCTCTGAAAGCACTGTCAGCTATTTCCTTCTTTTTTGAGGGAGCAATGCTTGCTAGAAGAAAAAGTGTATGTCAAACAGAAATACATACAAGGAAGGTGAATCTGCCAGCTTTTGCCCCCACAGTAGTAATTTCCCACCCTGCAGTTTAAACTAAGGGAAACACAGAGGAAAAATTGGATATTTTCTAGTCGGTTATTTGAAGGCCAAGTGCCAGTGTTGGCTCTCGCTGTTAAGAGGGTGGCTTATATTTAAAATGGTAACTTTTGTTTGCTTTGACAGTTTGAATGTCTGTGCTGGATGATTGTACCCTTCAGAAGAGTCTGGCCCCATGGGTGTGTTTTGCTCCTCTATACTGCCCCACTGCTGGCACTGCTGTGGCTTCAGGGTAAAGATGACTGCCAGCAATTCTGGCTGCCTGGTGAGGAACTTAGATGATTTTCCAATTTTTCTTTTTCCACTGAGATCTGAAAACTTTTTTTAAAATTCTTTCTCTATAAGCCTACTGCATATGTGATATTTTTACATTAAATAACCAAATTCATCTCTCAAACCAGCATGCTATGGAATTGACCTGCTCCTCCTGAAGCTCTTGGGCAGTAGTAGCTCAGGTTCACATCTGAGGTCTAAACAGGGAAGGCTATCAGAAGAGCTTAGTTCCTTCCCCTTGCCTTCAGCACTTCTCCCAGTACTTCCATGCCAAAGCCTGTACCCCACCCCTCTGGGTGCCTTTCCATTCACAATTGAATGCTAGGCCTTGGCAGAGCAGCTGCTCAGCCCTTAATGGCTGAGCTCAGCTGCTCAGCCAGCTAAGCTTCATCCCCAGCCTGTTCCTTTTGATGCATTCTTTGGGATTTGCTTGACAAAAGAATTGTCTGTGAGAGTGGTTCTTACTCAGGCCTCCTATTACCAGTCCCAGGGAGCCAAAGTTGGCAAATCCACAGAGAGCATAGGTGGCAATGACTTCAGAGCGAACCTGAAAAGCAAAGACACACCTTCTGAGTGGTTTGAAACAGCTCGTTGTGATTTAAAGGTCTGAAAACATGCCATTGTAGCTCTGAGCACAAAAATAATTGTTTTGCTTGGTTGCTGCCCAAGGTGTGGCTTTCATAAAGGTAGACTTGTTCCCTTGTTGAAAGTCACAGGCTTTCATACCCACTGCCCACGTGAGGACTGACAAACTATGTGATGGTTTTATCTTTCACATATATTGTTGTGCCTTTTTGAAGTGAGTAGTAGTAATTAAAGACAAAAAAAAAATCCTATCTCACTAGTGGCAATTTAACTGCTGTTTTCTGAAAGTATGAGTCAGAGAGCTATAACTCAACTTGTTTTTCACAGCTGGATGCCTCTATAAAACTCTTTTGAAACCTCAGGTTTTGGTATGCATTCCTGAATTCTTTGACCCTGAAGAAGCAGAGGGCTCTATGTACAAAGCTGCTTTGTGCATGCTCCAACCTGTGCCAAGATGACAAATCGGTCTCCTCGGAAGTGGGTACATTGATGTGTTGACAGACAGAAAGGGACATTGTGATTTTGGATTCCACATTAACAGGCTATTTCCATACTAACTTCTGCCACCTTTCTGCCCTTGAGTAACACCAACTTAGCCTGGACCTCAGAGGAGAGACAAGATTGGCCTTTGCCTCTATGGAGGGACCCCTCACAGTACACAAAACGGTCCTTTAGGTGAAATCAGGCTACAAACCTCGCAAGCCATCAGATAAATGTAGTTCAAACATTTTGAGAAAGGAGGCAACATATCTCAGCAAATGGATTTTTGTCCTCCTGGCAGCTCCAAATTCCTATTTACTGTGGTTTAGGTTCAAGCAGAAAATGAGTGAGTGTTCTAGCAGGTTTCCTGTTTATTAGAAGTTCCTCTGGTTTAATTCCTCTTTTATGAACATCAATTTGTAGATACTTTCAATCAATCTGTACAAATGTAGGAAAATGTTTTTCAAGTACCCACTCTATCAGCTTTTCCTAGAAAAAGCTCTGTGTACTCTGCTTTCATTTGCACTTTCCTAGCTCTGAAAACAGGAAGCCATGTAATTAATGACTCAGGTGAAGACACTTGTTTGCTCAGTCTGAGAGAATATCTGTGTGTGGATGAATTAGAGAGCTCTGAAGCTGAAGAGGAATTAAAAATGGAAGCCAAGCACACCCTTACCTGAACTATTGTGCTGTAATTATAATGGTTACCAGTAAATTTTTACCAGCATTATGAATCAAAATTGTTTATGTTTCTCAGAGCTTTTCACCATGGAAGTTAATACAGCTCCTTGTAGGTAAAAGAAATGAATGTGAAAGTTCTATATGACATCTTTTGTGGGGAAAAAAAAAAGTGAAATAGAGTTCCTACAATCTGAGTTTTAAGGCTGTATTCTATACTAAAAAACCCTTATTCACTCATGCAGGAATTCAGTGTCATAGTCATGTAGTAGAAGGAAGCACAGCTATAGCAGGGCACATCAAAGATCATTCTAGCCCAGGGTTCTAATGCTTGGAATTTCAGGAACACTGGTAATGGATGCTCAGACGGGCGTGTGAATATTCAATCAGACCACCTGGCTTTCTGACTTCACATGTGAAATATGTTCTGTTAATCAGGAATGCAAGTGGTCAGGAATTTGTTTTTGGTTTTTCATATAAGAGGTATCCACAACATCCCATCTGATTCAAAGAAGCAAATAAGAGCTGTACAAAATATTTTCTAATTCAGGGTTTCTCTACAGTGACAATCTGTCTTGATTTAAGAAAGATGGATCAGTGGAGGTGTAAAGTTGGATATCATGGTTTTCATTGCCTTTGCTCAGGACAAATTCAGCATGTGCTGTGCATGTGAATGCCAGATAGGGGAGCAGTCACATCCACACAGGTCAGCTTTGATCACTGAATCAAAAATCACCTTTGGCTCCGTGCACACATGCAAGATTGCCCTTAGCATTGCCTTTCTCAGGGCACTGTAGTAGTTTACCTAACACATCTGTTAGGTAAACTGTAGTGAGAGGTGGGACAAGGCTGGAAAGCTTGATTGAGACCAACTGGTTGGACTCAGTGTGCAAGGGAGGTGTAAGGCATGTACTACATGTCTTTTATTACTGCCCTTTGCAGAGGTAACAATAGCCTACAGCAAAGGTGTGCTTGTAATGCCACCTGCTAGAGCCTGCTGGATGCCTCTCTTCAAGTTTAATGCTTGGACAAACCTCTGAGGGCAGGAAGATCCTCAAGCTCTTCCTCAGGGTTTTCTTGGGAGAGTAGCTCATAGAGAAGTGCTGAGAATCAGATAAGAAGAAACTTGCCTTTGTCTTGATAAGAAGACAGCCTCTGTCTTAAGTGTGGTGTCCTGTGGGGTACTGCATGTTCCCAAAACCCATGCCCTTCTGTTTCTATGGTTGTTCAAGACAGCAAGAGCAATGACAGTCACAGCAACTGCACAGAGCAATGCTGCACTTTCATAACTGAATTCTGTTGCTCAAAGACACAGAGTAATATGCAACTGTTTTATGCCCATATTAAAAAATAAGTTGAGTTTCAACATTGAAGTATTTGATCAAATAAATCTGTAGAACAGAAAATATTACTTACTGTCATATACTGTTTCACACCATCAATGTACATGCTTCCACCCTTTTTTCTGTTTTGAATCAGTTTTGAAAGGCGCTCATAAGCCAAAAATTCATTGAAGAAAGTTTTGTAACCTAGTAGGCCACCAACGATAAAACTGTCTTCCCAGTCTACTCCCATCATGAAAGAGAATGGCATGAAGACATAAGCACAAATGTTCTGCAGAATGTATAACAAAAAGCAGGTCAAAATACATATCAAAAAACAAGAGCAGACAATAAGTTTTCTAAACTTAAAATAAGGACGGTTTTATTGTAGCAGGGAAAAAATTTGCCTTTAATTTTTGCTGTTATGAGCTCTGGGAGAGTTTTTAATTGTCAGGCATGCTTGAGTACCTTTTAAAACCTTAATCCAGACTCTAGATATAACAAAATATTTATATATGTTTTACATATAATTTTCTATGTAAAATAAAACAAAGGTTTCTGTGCCTTCTTTTCCCTCAACAATGGCTTTAAATTAGGCACAGTGTTTGACAGAAAGAAGGAAGATTGAACTAAAAGAGCTGATAAGAGAACTGAGGATTCTAATTCTTCTGCTGATTAAATCAAATGTGTTAATGAACACGCCTAATTATTAGGTTATTGGACTCCAACCGGTGTAAACAAAAGAGTTGTCTCTGCATAAAAGCTGTGCATCTGACACAATTAAAGCTGTACCTATTTTTTTCCTGGCATTATAAGATTTATGCAAATTGAAAAAGAAATCCCATATCACAGTATAGCTTATTTGTATACGAGAGAAAATAGCTCCAAAAGTGTGAAAGGCTTTGGTCAGATTGTCCTTAGGGAATGTAATGGAGGTCTTTAAGCAGTTACTATTACTGGCTGGTTTCTCTGCTCATAAAAGGTTACACATTAGTGTCTATCCCAAGGGAAGATTGACTACATGCATCATGTCTGTGTGTCTCAATTCCTTGTGGACTATCTACCTGTTGAAATCTTACACCACCCAGCTGTTGGGCGGCCGGGGGTCAGATGGTTCGACCCGGATGCCGCAGCCTTCCCAGAGAGAGATCCCACAAGGGACAGCTTTCTAGGGGTCTCAGTCCTTCAGCCACAGGGTAACCCCAGCAAGGGACAGACAGCTCAGCTCTTAGCAGTGATTTCAGCTCTTAGTGATTTCAGCTCTGCCTTGCGAGGTGTACCCTGGCTCAAAGAGACAGGAGCACTGTGGAGTTGTTCCGCACAGGTAGCCTTTATTCCAGCACCCTGCAAAGGAGGCCAGGGATGACACCTCCCTCATGACAGGGCAGAAACTGGGGTTTTTATGGGGAAAAGCAGGGGTGGTTCAAAAGGGGAAAAAACCAATCTGTCACAATGAATCTGCGTGGGACTCCAAAGCATGCTGGGAACTCACCATGACTAAGGAGGATTTCTCAATCCAGGATAGTTTGAGAAAATCTTATCATATCCCATTCAAGGGATACCTCTCCACGGGAGAGGGTTGGCATGCCTATCTGTCTCCACACCCAGCAGTTATGAAAATACCAGCCCCTGCACAAGTATGCCTGAGACATGCATACTTGTGCCTTTCCTCAGCAGTGGCTGGCTGGGGCACAGTGAGATATCTGTGAAAGCTTGGCAGGGTAATAACTTACTATTGCTGAAGCCATATCTGTTATGATTGGCTATTCACTTCAGCAGCACCTTTAAAACAAGTTATATCCATGTTTATCACAGAGCTTTTATTAGGGTCTTGCAAAAAAAAAAAAAAAAAAAAAAAAAAAAAAAAAAAAAAAAAAAAAAAACGCCCAAACCACTGAAATTAGGTGATTGTATTGGGTCAAAAATTACATATAGACTTCGGTTCAAACAGAAGTCCTGTTTGAAACCCATTTGCTCTGTTGAGTGATTTGGGTACAGTTTTACTTTGTAATTGTATTGAGAACTAACTGATATTGAGTAGGTCTGGTTTCAGGCAAGTCCAGCCTTTCCCCAGTGTCCCCATCTAAGTGAACAAAGTGAGCATTAAGGGTTTGATGGGACCTTCAGAACCTAAAGCCTCTTTTATGTTTAGCTGAAGGAGATGTTAATGGCTTGGCAAGCATGTAACTGACAGATGTGCTGCACTACCTAGTCAGAGGAGGCAGGTGCTAGCCTACTCTGTATAAATATACCCTGAGGGTTAGCAAGAACACCACAGAGGGAAACTATATGCAGGCTAATAGATACAGAAATACTTAAATGGCAAAAATTTTCCTTTAAGTGTAAAGAAATTTTTTAGAACATGCAAATAAAATATGGGTTTAGATCATGTTAGAACACAAAATGAGAACAAAAAACCAACAACAAATAAACCACACAAGCATTTAAATTTGAGAAAGACAAATTATGCATGTATGTCAGCTGCATGAAGAACCTGGAGATCATACCTCAAATGTCAGCTGTGGATAGTCAAACAAGTTGCCCACCCAAGAAAGGGCTGAGTCAAGGAAGCTCAGCAGGGCAAGGAAGGAGATCACATTCACAGCGATGTTTGCTACCAGCCCAATGGAGGTAGAGGCCCCTTGACTGGCTGCTTCCAGCAGATTCTTTGATTCACTTTGCCAGTAAAGAGAAAACCAGAGTGTGAACATCTTTACATTCAAGAACAAATAACAGAACTAAAAGATACATGCACTTGATTAGAATTCTAGTACTGAAGCTGCCTGTACACTCATAGAGAAAATAATGAAGAGGAAATATGAGGTTTTTCCTGTCAATCCTCATGGCAGACACTTGAAGCATAAGTTTGTGGCTCCCTGAGGATGAATTCTGGTACATTCAGGCATCCAGGGTTGAGCAAGATATGGGTCAGATCTCAAAACTGTAGCACTAATTGGATTAGGCAGTGGTCACTGCTCTTCCTCCACACAGCCCTTGCAGAAATGCTTGGGCCATTCAGGAACAGATCCTTAGAAGCCTTTTCACTTTGCCTGTCATTCTCAAGAACAGTGTCCCTTGTAGATGGGCAACAAATTTGCTGCTGTTGTGAAATGATTGCTTTGCCTTTCTTTTTACATGTTTGCATTTGCAGATTCATTATAGAAAAAAGACAGCAACATTAAAAATGGGAAATCTACTGGCAGGTCACCTCAGGTAGGCATTTCCCTCTCTCTTTGGGGAGTTTACAGTTTGGCCCAGTTCCTTGGCATACATTAGATTTCAATGGGGCACACTCACCTGTATTCATAAATCAACCATTTGCAGTATTTAGTCTGTAATTAATTTATTGCTTGCACACCTACCAGGTAATCTCCCTAAAATTTATGTGTGAAGAGTTATTTTTCCAGACCTCATTTTTGCAGTAGTATTAACTAGTACCTAGATCAGCTTACCTTTTTGCCATTTGTATGCCACTCTTCAGAGTTACCAGAGGCTTTTCAGTCTCAGGCCAGAATAATTTGGAGACAGCTAATGATGCTGGTGCTGACATGACGGAAGCAGTCAGTAGGTGGGAGGAGGATACCTAAAATTCCAGGTGACAGAAAGTACTCCATGATAACTATATTATGCACTAACACGTAGGAATGCAATTAATTTTTTTAGTTGTTTGGATGATTTTTCTGCAGGAGGCCATTAAAAGTTCATATTGCTCATAAGGAAATGAAGAGAATGAGCTGTCAGAAAACCAGAGATTTTTGCGGCTAATTCCTTCAGAGACAAAAAAAACCCAAACAGGGGGAATGATTGATGGATACTTTCAAAGCATTGTAGCTGGGTGAAATACTTAAAAGATTTCAGATAAACCATATATTTTCTAATTCTTTTCCCCTGTCTTACCCCAAAAGAAATATATGCTCCTAAGACACTTCCAGCAATAGTTGAGAATCCTGCTGTCATGACTGCATGAAGTTCTGATTTGGTGATGTATGGTAAGTAGGGCCGTACCATGAGAGGAGACTCTGTCTGGAAGTGAAAAGCGAGCACAAAATTAAGAGATCCCTAATAAAAGTCCAAAAATTTCTTTAATTAAGGGCAGAAAAATGAGTTCTGCATCATACTCTCTTAGGTATTTTTGACTAGTTAATCCTTGTGCTAGCAAGTGCTCAAATTTCAATAGATTGGGGCATTTTTATCCCAGGAAAGAGAAGGTCTGAAGACAATTTTGGCTGGTTTGCTGTCTCCCTGAAAAGCACAATGAAACTGCCAAGAAATTCTATTCCAATTCTGAGTGACTTAGGGACAGCTACAGGTCTGAGCCACAGATAAGGCTGCTATTCAATGAAACATGCCCCTCTGGCATATGTGTGAGCACATCCTGGAGGCAGTGTCATGCAATGGTACCACACTAAATCATGAAGCAGTGTGATGTGATGATGCACCACTGCTAAATATCATGCTAATAGTGCATTTGGGCTTGGACGTGAATTGTTGATCTTTCTACACTGCTTCTAAACTTGGGACAGACATTATTGTAAATGTGGGTTTAATTCATTTCCCATTAAAGTAGTCTGTTAGATGCTGACCACTCTTTTTGTGAATAAGGCCTTATTCTGCTAGCCCTGGATCTTACTCTTCTTCGTTGTCTCTCTGTTCTGCCCTTGCCTGCTTTGTGTGCCATCTTATCATACCACTTGCCTTTTCAACTGAAAAAGAACCTTGAAATTGTTATTTCTTCATAGCCTTGGAGTAGTCTAGCAGGGAGATCTATCACTATATTTATGCTTGACCTTCTGTTGGGAAAACATATTGCTTCACAAATCCTTTCCACTGTTCATCACTGCCAATATATGTACATACTGCAATTTTGTAAATCTACCATCAGACTTGCTGTAGTGGAGTCCTAGCTTTGGAAGAGATTATTTTTTAATACACAACTGTTCAATGAGCAGCATTACTTCCCTAAATTCTGTAATATTGCTACATGTTAGCATGTTTTTTTGTGCTTCAGCTCACCTGTCCCACGAATATGTTACCCGCAGCTACCAGAGACTCAACAGGAGTTGTTCCCATGAAGACATGCATTATCCAACCAACCTAAAATGATTTTAAAGAAAGAAACAAAAATTTGTTCTGCCTTTTCCATGCCCTTCTTGAGTTAATCATATCAATCTAAGAGTTCAGAGACATGTTACAATACTTCCTGAGTTAATGATTTCAGCTTAAAGGTATAGCACATACATGCAATTGGTACATGCTAAAATAAGACAGAGAAGAAGTAATTTAACAGAACTGAAAGTACTCCAGGCCCCTTCTGGGCATAAAAATGTTATACTAAATTAAACAAAACAGATATTTTGATGTGTTCTTATTACTTATATTCTTGTCCAATAATACTTGGATCATACGAAGGGAAAAAATGTGAAACTTAGATTAAGGCTAAAAATTCCTCATTGCAATTTTAGCACACTAATGTCAGCTAGGTGATGACATTATTATTATGATGCCTATATAGCAATCCTATGAATGTAAGGGCAAAGTACTTATAATTTAAGAATATCTTCAAATTATTATTATTCAAATTAGTTTTAACTACCACCAATGGAGGAAGATCTTTTCCCTCATATGACAGGCTTATTGGACAGAGAGGACAGAAAGTAGACTTGATCTTATATTAGGAGACATTAGCACTAGACATAGATGCTGGCAGAAATGAACACTTAGAGAGTGAGGTGAGGAGCCTGCTTTGATCTTATCTGGGTATCTGTGATAGGAAGTTCTATGCAATTGCTACTGAAATGCTTAGCAGAAATCCACTCTCTGTGATTTAATCTCCATCCTGTACTTTGAGGGCTGGGAGAAGGGCAGGCAGAAAGGAAAATTTAAGCAAGTATGGCATCTGAGGAATACTAAAGCTAACCAGGCAAATCTACCAATTAATATGACATAAGCAATGAAACCAGACTGAGAGATGCCAATCAAGATTTTGCAATGGTAACATTTGGAACTATTTCCAGGCTATGGCTCCCCTGCACATGTTCAAAACATTTCCCACACTAGCCAAATGAGCAGCTAATTGGCAAAAATGCATACCTTTCCAACAAGCCACTGCATGAATCCAACGTGGTAAAGCATAGACATAACTGTACTGAAGAAAACCACAATTGGCAGTACCTGATTTGAAGACACAAGATCATTAAAACTTCTACAGTGGTTTCCTTCCTGACCTTCCTATTTGTGTAGTAATTAAATAATTTGCATTTATCTACGTAGCTTTCTAACACAACTGTAATTGTTTAGAAATTGTTTAGCTTAGCATAATACATAAATTTATAGCCATGTTTAAGTAAATTCAAACACTGACATCCTTTAAAAAGGATCTGTTTAAAGGTATATACTTACTAAATACAAAATTGAATATAGGTCTCTTACAGGGGAGACTGAAAAATATTTTCTTTCAACATAATTTAAAAGAATGGTATGAATACCAAACCCACTCTCTGATGGGCTATTAAAACCACTCTCTGATAGGGTTTTCATCCTGAATAAAATGAATGTAACGTGATTCTCAAATATGTGAAATACACAGGACACTATTTCTATGCTAATATACAACAGAAAGAAAAATCCCCCCACAAAAGGTCCAAAACTAGTCAGACAGATTAATTACAGCTAAAACAGTACCACTGTCATGTGAAAAGGGGAGGCTCCCTAGACCCTTAGTGTGGAGAGACTTATTTGCCCTATAGCATTTAATTTGTCTGTCAGTGTCCCAGGAAAGCCAAGACCCTTGCAGCTGACCAGTCTTTCAGCATCCCATTAGGGAGACCCTTAACTGAGCAGTCCTGCTGGATTGGAGAGTGGTTTGACTGTCTTAGACAAACACACCACCAGCATAAGGGAGTCCTCTCAGCAGGTCTTGCCCTTTACTAGAGTGTGTTACCTGCTGCCAACTGCCAGCACCCATANCCCATAAAGGATTCACACTAATAATTTAAGGAATAGCACTCTTATTAATATAAAATTGCAACAGCTTAAGCTTAGAAGATTGTTGCTGATTGTATCTGACTGCAAAAATATACTTGAAGGAATACACAGACAAGCTCTAATCCTGAGTTAAAGTATTCAGGGCACATAGAGTCTGATCCTTACCCAACAAGCATGCCTATGGGGAAGAAGACGGGTCCAGCCTGTTGACTGATCCCAGCAGTTAAGATGGAGTTTTCCCTAAATTTCACCTCTTCTCAATTTACTTATATACTATTTCTTTA